>JARQAD010000009.1:6695000-6730000 GCA_029955455.1 Quercus agrifolia | reverse complement strand
ACAAGTTCTTAAATAGTAAAAGGAAAAAAAAAATCTCTTCAATGAAATTGCAAAAAGGATAAAGAATAGAAGCAATGGAGACGTAGCTGTCGATCAATATCATCGCTACAAGGTAGATATGTTGATCCCTGTTCATAAGAAAAGTTGGAAAGAAAACCACTCATATTAATTAGCTCAAAATTACCAAGAATCTTATAGCATATTTTTGTTTTCTTTATAGGAAAAAACATTTAATAGGAGTTTTGCAGAAACTAGTACTCTGAAACTTTTTTAGGACTCGGGGGGTAATATCTCCTCGTCATAGTCTCTCCACAAGTTATATATTTATATTTAGGGCTAATTACATTCTCCTCCCTTGAGTTTTGGGAAAATGATACTCCACTCCAAAGTTGAAGGATAAAAACACTTTCCCTCATTGACATCTGATTGACTAAAATTTATTAAATAAATAATAAAAATATTGTATACTAACCTGCCTTTTGCTTAAGAGAAAATTTCCAAAATTATCTTATTTCATAATTAAAATTTTAATTAAAATGTTTTTAAAATATAAATTATGAATTTAACTTTTTTCCCTTTTTTCAATAGGTTATGGATTAATGTTTTGGTACTAGATAAATTTTACATTTTATTCTTATAAATTTATTAAATTTTTTTAACTAACCAAGGTTAAACTTTTGTAATGATATTTTTTAAAAAAAAAAATTGAATATTTCATTGCTAATATAAACAAAAGTGGCGAGTATTAATTTTTTTGAATCTCAAGGGAGGGAAGTGTTTTTTCCCTTCAAGTTTGGGATGGAATGTTACCCACGCAAACCTCAAGGGAGAGGAGTGTATGTACACACACACACACACGTTAGCTCCTAATTAGTTGTTATTTAACTCATGTTTTGACTTCTTTTTTCACATTTTTAGTGTTCAATTATGTTTTCCACATGATTTTTTCTAATTATTGAGTATATCTAATTATTTACAAGACAATCAAAATATAAGAAATCCTCAGTTCATATTTTTCCAATAATATTCTGTGATTATTCATTGTAGGGAGATGTTCGACTTATGAAAAAGATTGGCTTAGATGGATACAGATTCTCAATCTCATGGTCTCGAGTATTGCCAAGTAAGATTATCCTTTTCATAATCCCTTAAAAGGTTAGGCCCATCCAATGACAAAGACATAAAAAATGGGTACATCAAGTACTCATCTTAGACGAAATAGAATGGCTATTGTTTTGTGACCAAATTATGTTCCTAATAATCTCATAATTTCAGAAGGAAAACTGTCTGGAGATTTGAATAGGGCAGGAATCAAATACTACAACAATCTAATCAACAAGCTCCTACCCAATGGTCATGAATAATTCTTAAATTCCATCACTTGTCATCAACTTATCATGCACTATTAGTTCACTGTTGTTTGCTACAATTGAATGCAAGCATACAACCCTTTGTGACCCTCTACCACTGGGATCTTCCACAAGCATTAGAAGATGAGTATGGTGGTTTTTTGAGTCCTCATTTTGTGTAAGTGGTTAATTTACATCATGATTGACCATTTTATTCATCTAAATTCTAATTAGTATACTTTCACAAATTTCATTGTGATTATGATGTATAAAATTTAAACTGATGACTCATTTTGAAGATAAGGAATCAAAGGGGGGCCATTTTTATTTTTATTTATTTTTAGTTAATGCCTTATCCGTGAAGTTGCTAACTCGTTGCCTTACAGAATTATTTGGTTTGATATCATTTGTTAAGAAATTATCAATGATTTTTTTTTTTAATGTAAGATCATGATGTAATACATTAACGTAATATTAACTTACAATTTCAATAAGACGTTTCACTGCCTCGTCTTTAATATAGTCCAATAATGAGTTATTTGACTTCATTTTGTTCCCAGTATAAGTATAGAACCCTTCTGTCGAATTTGGTCCACTAAAATGATATCTTTTGGGAAAATGAAGATTGGACAAAATTAGATTGAATGACTAAATTGAAAGTATATTAAAGATGAACGATTGAAAATTGAAATGAGAAACATGAAATTTACAAGATTGAATTGAAAATTAGTAAAAGTTAGAAAGTGTTCGTTAATTTCTAAGTTAGTCACTATATATATCAATTACTTAGTATTATTATTATTATCCAATCACAAATGTATTACACCAACAAAGAAAAATTTTAATCTATATAAAAGCTTTTTGTTGTCATGACCTTTATGAATCAACTGGTTGACACCTCCTAGTATTTTCATTAAAAATTGGAGACATTTAAGTTCAAATCTCCCTTTCCGCAGCTATTGAAATAAAATAAATAAATAAATAAATAAAGAGCTTTTTGCTATTTGGATAGATAGGCCTTCTAGATCTATAACTGAATCTTTCTATAAATAACGTGCTAACGTACAAATGAAAAATTAATTATTGTAATGTCAATTATTAAAAGTTGGGAAAGTTTTGCATGTATATGTTTAGGGATGATTTTCGGGATTATGCTGAGTTTTGCTTTAAAGAATTTGGTGATCGTGTCAAGCATTGGATCACACTAAATGAACCATTGAGCCAAGCCACTGGTGGTTATGCTGATGGGCTTTTACCACTGGCTCGGTGTTCTAGTTGGCAAAAGTTAAATTGCACTGCTGGAGATTCTGGTACAGAGCCGTATTTGGCGGCACATCATGAGATTCTTGCTCATGCATCTGCTGTTGAAGTTTATAGACAAAAGTATCAGGTTCGATGCACCAAATTGTTTTATGCTTATTTTACTACCTTTTTTTTGCTTGAAAATTGTACTCCATTCGATAGATATGGTTGCCTTGCACTTGATACAAGACAATATACGGTACTTCATTTAAAATTTGCAGTGAAGATAAACTTAGATAAATTTGCAAGTTAAACTTGTTTTTCGCTATGTGTAGAAAGTACAAAAAGGCATTATGGGTATATCCCTAAATTCAAACTGGTATGTACCATTCTCTAACTCAACGCATGATCGTGAGGCTGCGCAAAGATCCCTTGATTTCAAGTTAGGATGATAAGGATACTAAAACTACATGACTCTTTCTCTTGGACATCTATTGCACAATTTGCTAGTTATTTACAAAGAATAGAAAGACCCTTTGCTAATTTAATATAATAGGTACAATAAAAGACTTAAATTTTCATTGTTTGTGACAAGTTTATGGATCCCCTAAGCACTAGTGACTATCCACATAGTATGCGAGCTCTAGTTGGCTACCGTTTACCCAAATTAACAAAAGAACAATCCGAGCTAGTAAAAGGGTCATTGGATTTTCTAGGGCTAAACTACTATAGTTCTAAATATGCTTCCAATTCACATCGCCGCAATCTTGGAAACGCAAGTAGTTACTTGACAGATTCTCATGCGGATACTTCTCGTATGAACTCAAACATTTGGAGTTGTGAATTTGATATTCTTATTTAACTCATAAGTACTAACAAGACCATGCTTTTTTTCTTTTGTTGTGGCAGCTTTTCGCAATGGGGTCCGCATCAGTCCAAGGGTATTTATGAAATTGAACATACATAAGATTGATATAAATCTCAAGGTTTTCAGACCCGGACCGTTCATTAAACCGTAAAAGGGAGAGGTTCAAGGTTTTTGAGGTCGAACCGGGATCGAACCATGATGACGTCATAATTAATTTAATAATTATTTAAATATAAATAAATATATTAAATTTGTAAATATTAGCAAAATTTACTAAAAATATCTTAAAAATTGAAACAAAATACATAAAATAGTACATTATATGGTTAATAAAAAATAGTACAACATAAATAAGCATAAAAGACATTTTTATAATAATCCTTTAAGAGAAACCATTTTAATACTGGTATCGTTTCGAATTTACCGCTATTTTTTACTGTTTTATACAATATACAAAATTATATTTCTAATAACTCAACTCAATATATCACTTTGGCAACTTCTTACAAATTTTTTATGAAGTTGTCAGCATAAATATATAAAAGTGGAAACCATTAAAAAATAATAATAATAATCAAACAGCCACCAACCTCAATAAATGCCAATCCCACGTGTCAACACCAATTCAAACTATCATCTCCTGATGCTTTGAGGAAATCAAAAGGCAAGCTACTATTTACATCTGAAAAGTCTATTTCTTGGGCAGAGAGGTTTGAAAAACCGAGAAAAGTTTCAAAAAAAAAAAAAACCCAGAAAGAGAGAGAGAAAGAGAAAGTTAGACGGGCAGAGAGAGAGAGAGAGAGAGAGAGAGAGAGAGAGAGAGAGAGAGAGAGAGAGAGAGGAGAAAAAGAAGGAGAAGAAGAAGAAGAAGATGAAGATGAAGATGAAGTAACAGCAGCCAAATCAGTCCACGACCCCGACAGTCGGATTTTTCTCCAAGTGCACACTTTCTTTTTCTTCTTCCAAATTTAAGCTAGTTTTATGTTGATATTTCTTTTGTTCTATTTTCTGATTGATCTGTTCTTGTCTTCATTTTGTTTTCAATCAATGATTGGGAATTTCCTTAGTGCTGCTGGGGGTTTGGAAGCCATCGCCAGGGCTCGACTTAAGGTCGAGAATGCAGAGATTGTTGCCGGTGGAAGGTGAGAGTGACAAAGAAACATTTTTCTTTTTTCGGTCCGGTATGCATTTACCGACCGGAATCCTATATTTCCTCCGGAATTCGATATTTCCCCTATTCCACGACCAGTTGAACCGGCCTACGGTTCGTCCGGTTTTTTCAGTTGAACCCCGATTCGTCCAGTTCTCTCACAATTCACTGATACCCGATTCTATAGGCTTAAGAAACAGGATTTCAGTCCGGTTCCTAGTTTTTCCGATCAGACCGTCCGGTCCAGTCTGGATTTCAAAACCAAGATAAATCTTAAGATAGTTAAAAGTATTTGAATTAAAAAGAAGGAAAAAAAGAGAGAAAAGGAACTTGGTAATCCAACTTAGACATTGTTTCCAAATAAAAACATTTCTAAAATAGATCATTAATAGGAAATTATTTTATATTGATTTCAGTTTGATTAGAAAAGTCCATAAATAATTTGATAACAAAGAAGTGAAATCGAATTCTAAGGAAGTCCAAAAATTATAAAAGTAACAAGAAATCATACTCTAAATAATTCAAAAAATTATACTTGTAAGTTGTAACACTTCATAAATTGTAGTATGTATATTTTTGAACCCTTGTTAGATATTCTTATGACAAACTTCATTTTCTTTAAGTGTTTAAAAACAATAATTGTAGAACTAAACCAGGAACACCAACTAGTTGGATATTCTTATATATTTTTTTATATTTACATAAATTAACGTCTTTTCATTAATGCTAAAAATAGACAGTAAAATGCAATGAAATATGAAAAGCCTTTTTCTTTTTTTTTTCTTTTTTTTTTTCCTGATCTGAAAAGACATTAATTCATGATAACTCTGGAGCTTTTGAGAATCTCTCAGTTCTCTGATGGCTTCTATGGCGTTGGGGTTTTACCTGGTTCTTTCTTGTCTTTTTTATTTTAATCTAAAAACTGAACAATCAAGATGAATAGGATTTCAAGTTGTTAATTTGTTATTGTGCGTGGTATTCCCTGTTCTCCCATTTGAAAAGGAAAAAGAAAATGATATAGCATCATTTCATTAGAGGGTGTAAAGATAGAGTTTTATACGGAATCTTTATTGAATTAAAATCTCTCATTGTAATGACATTTCAGGCTGCTTCAGATTGGATCTATGTCTATCCAAGAGGACTTTGAGACATTCTATTATACATAAAGAAAAAGTACCATAACCCGCTAATTTTTATCACCGAGAATGGTAATTTTCTTTTGAACTTTTCACTTATGGTCACATAAAGTTATGATGCTAGCCACAGAGATGTAAAATTTTAAAGGAATGGTAGTTTAATTTACATTTGAATCTAAAAATCTGTCTCTATATTATAGGAACTAATGAGTTCAATAATGCTTCATTGCCGCTTAAGGAAGCCCTAGATGACAGCTATAGAATTGATTATCACTATCAACATTTTCAGTATCTACTTAGGTCTATCAAGTAAGTAGAGAAGACCTCCTCTCTTTCAGATTCGATATTAATATGACTTTATTACTACTAATATCAATATGCCGTATTAACAACTAAGAAAATTGTTGTGCTTAAAGTCCAATTGATCCATTTTTCAATGTAGGGATGGTGTTAACGTATAGGGATATTTTGCATGGTCATTTTTGGACAACTTTGAATGGGGTGCAGCTTTTACCATTCGGTTTGGCATCGTCTATGTAGACTACGAACATGATTTGAAAAGATATCCAAAGTTGTCTGCACGTTGGTTTAAAAAATTCCTCAAGAAATAAGACAGACAAATTTATGACTATGCTCATGTTGAACTATATGGTAGCAACATGCCATCTCAAAAGATAGACTCGAAGATCATTTCTTCTCTATTCTATATACTGTATGCAGTTAATATGTATTCAATAAATTAAATAAAATTAAATTAACGCCACTATTACAAACCCGAATGCTTCCTTTATATATATATATAATACGTTTGATTTCTTCCTTGGGCGAATCCATGTACTTACCGAATGCAGTCTAATTTGAGGCCCAAAAGCATAATTTAGAATCTTTGTGAATAATTCATCTGGCTGCCTCAATAAAAATAGGCCGCCCAGCCGTAATTGTTGTCTAACTACAAAGAAGACCTAGTACCTGGCCAGTACTTGGTTATGGTTTGGATCACATGGGTCATATTTGATGGGAGGTGCACGGCATCTTGAAGTCTAGCCCATATAGGACTTGTATTTGAGCATTGAAGGAATCCTATTTCAATTAGAAATAGGTGTATGTGTTGCACAAGAAATCCAAGACTTCTATTCCTAATTCAATTAGGAGTGTCAGGTGGCAAAGCTTTTGTATAAAGTTTGTGCGTGGGTTTCATGAATAGTGAGAGAGATTCAGAGAGAGACTTAAATGTGAAACACAGATTTGAAGCTGATTGAAAGGAAAAAGAATAGTGTTTTGTGTGGCATTGAGGGGAAAAAAAAAGATTTTTCTTTTGCTCAAGACACACAAGGAAGATAAATTGGAGTTTTCTCTAGAATGATCATTTGGGTGCTACCGGGTTTTGTGGTGAAGTTGTATTTGTTCCTAGAGATATTATTGTATTTTCCTAATTTATTGTGAACTCAAGTTTGGGGCATAACTTGAGTGTTGTAATCTCTATTTTATTATAGTTCATTGATCGGATTTGCCCCGTAGTTTTTCCCTCTATACTAGAAGGTTTTCCACGTAATTTCTTGGTGTTCTTGTTAGTTGATTTTTTTTATTGCTTCTGTAGATTTCTATTTTTTCTGTTGCTTGAGTTGTATTTAATTTAATTCACACATAGACGAGGATTTATCTCAACAATATTTTGCAAATAGCACTCAATCCCAAATAGAATCCTTTAGTGGTGAATACATCAATTGAGCTTAGTTGACATTACAATGTTTGTAGGTTGAGAAGCTTTAGGCCCAATCCCTCTCATATTTATAAGTGATAGTTTCGAATCCCTATTAAAATAATATAAATATTTTTCTACCAAAGTAATGCTAATACAATATATTAAATTTTCTAAATTAAGCTATCTATATTTTAAATTCTGTAAGTTTTTTTTTTTCTTTCAAGAAAACATAATGCAATTTATATTTAATTATTATATAAAGCAAGGGTATTTTGTAGATAATATAAAGTTTTGGTTAAAATTTGTTTCTAATACTCCTTACAAAAGATTCGTTAATTCTTTAAATTGTACTGAAGTAGACCAAAATATTCCGTTGAAATTACTCAATAAGAGTGTACGTAGTAATAATAAATGGCAATGTTACATTCAGGGATGGAACAAGGATTCAAACTTAGGGGGGGGGGGGGGTCAAAGTTCTTTGTTCAAAGATTTTAAAAAATTGGAATATCAATACTAGAGGTTGACAACATTGCATTATTATCATTAATTTATTAATTATTATTTGTATTTTTTTCTTTTGAAAAAATCAATATTAGGATTTTATAATCAAGAGTTTTGTAAGTCAATTGGCACATCCTAATATTTTCAAGATCTAATTGATGTGTGGATGGTGTGGCATAGGAGTTTTCTCTATGGCTATAAGGGTGGAGTCATTTGAGAAGGGGATAGAGCTCTCAAATGAGAGGGAGAAATTGGGTAAAAGATTATTGGGTTTTTGTGTTTTTTTTGGCTAGAATTTGTAATTGATTTGTTGTTATTGTTTTTGCTTATACCGGATTTATGATTTGTCCAGAGATTTTTCTTATTATCTAGATATGTACTGTAGGGTCCACTGTTGGGAGGTTCTTTACTGTTAGGCGAATGAGCCCAAACCCAACGGGGCCAATACAATAAATTTGGTAGAAAAAATGGGCTCAAGAACTGGGCTTCAGTGAGAGCTTCAACAGCCGGACATGATCATAAGGAGATGGAATGATCGAACGCATGGAGGAAGGGTAAAAGTTTATCCTCGAGCTTTGTCCGAGGACTAATTCTTCTTCTTCTCGGTTCTTTGGTGCTTAGCGGTGAAAGCTTTCAGGGGTGGTAAGAATTGCAACCGTCTTCCTTCTTTTTCCTCTTCTTTTTCTCCTCTCCCACTCTTGGAGGGCATTTTCCATTATATATCTCCTTCTCATTGATCTTGGCAATCCATTTGTTGATCATACAAGTCGCTACTTGAGTGCCTGTCCCATCCGCCACCTTTCTCAACTTGCTGTGAGTTGCAGTAAATAAGGTGATACTATTCAGAGGTCATTTCTTCATTAATGCGGCCAGACTATCAGCTGCAGGCATTTAATGCGGAGGTGACAGCCTCTCCTAAAATTGCTTCCTCAACTTGCTGTGAGTTGCAGTAAATAAGGTGATACTATTCAGGGGTCATTTTTTCATTAATGCGGCCAGACTGTCAGCTGCGGGCATTTAATGCGGATGTGACAGCCTCTCCTAAAATTGCTCCTCCACCATGCCCCCATAGCTGTCCCACTGTGTTTGTCATTTTGTTTGGGACGACTGGGAGGGCTGTCTTTGAGGGTGTGTTGCTTTCTCCTTCCGTGACCTTGGTTGGCTAAGGACAAGATGGTCCTCGGCGATGCCTCCCAGCAGCTTGGGCCTTCCTTACTCATCCTTGGATGTTTCTTCTTTCTCGGCGTGGGCCTTGGGCTTGATATGAAATGGGCCTGGCTTGCCAAATCCTTCGGCCCCACATGTACATTTTTAAATTTTTTATTATTATTTTATAGATTTTTCTTGTTTCTATTTGTTGAATTTCTTGGGTCAATTTATAAAAATTTTGGAGAGGGGGGCCAACTGTATAAATTTCAAAGCCAAAATTAAAATTCTTTTTGTTATCTTACTAGTATATTTTTTTTCAAAGGTTGGGGGCGGGGGGGGGGGGGGGGGGGGGGGATGCCCCCTCAGCCCTTAAGTAGTTCCGTCATTGGCTACACTTTTACTATTAGATATTATATAGATATAGATTATTATTATTACTATTATTATTATATATGTCATTGACATGGGTATAAAAAATTTGTAAAGCACTTGACTGGTCTACTTTGCATTGAAAGTTATTTAGAATCTAAAACAACTAAATTTCACCCTAAGAAAAAATAACATTTGTACTATTGAAAGCGTCGTTCTCTTTTCTCTAATTAGATATTGGCTAGAAAAAATATTTGAACTATTGGAAAGTGTAAGGACCAGATTTGAGTCCTTAGCCCAAAAGGTGGATGGACTTCAGCCCAAAGAGCCCAAAACAATGAATTTGTAGAGAATGGGTTAGAAAACCGAGCTTTAATAAATCAGACAAACGCTAAAGTAGATCCAGATGACAAGTGAATGAAACTAGACAGGTTTATGTTGACGAAAATCATCCTCGGCATAGTCTCAGGAGATCAGTTCTTATATATTTCTTTCAAGTTTGATTACAAAGTTAGTTCTTGATTACTACAGTGTTTCTCTCTCGATTTTCGATCCCCTATTCTCATTGTTCCCCCTTCTTTTATACCCTTTTCCTTTTCTGTCTCTACCCTCCACGTGCAGGTCAAGTTGGTTGATCTTGATACTTGTCCCATCAGCCCATTCCCAAAAAATCTTTAGGTAGCAGCTGTAAGACTGAAGGCTACTGTTCAGGTATCACCTCCACATTAATGTGGCCAGAAAGTTAGCTGTAGAACATTTAATACGACGATAGCAGCTTTCTCCTTAAATATTTTAAGACTCCTCCCTATCTGATGTCTCTGCAATACTTATCCACCCCAACTGAATTTCCTAGAACGTTACCCTTTATCGATAGACTATCTCTTAGGACCTCAGCTTTGTCTAGCCAAGAACGCATTCATCCTCGGCCCACCCTCTTAAGCCATTATGACCAAAGCTAACCTCTTTATTCATCAACACAGTCTCCTCTGACGAAAACTTCTCCTTCTCAGACAAACCCTTGTCCTCGGCTTGGGCCACTAGATATACAGATAGATAATGAACTCCTGGGCCCAAGAGCCCTACAATAGCACTTCAAGGAGGATTTCGATGTCACTATATTAACTTTGTGCTCATTTCATCTTACCTCTACTTATAAAGATGCCTTTTTAACTGTGCAAGACATGCTTTTAGCGCTATGGCATTTGAGACGCCTCTTCATTAAATTCTTACGGCTCCCTATCCCCCATGTTCTATGGCGTGATGCGAATCCAATGGTTGAGGGCTTTGTTGGGAATCGAGCGGGAATTTTCCCGCTCTCTGCTCTCTCCTTGGTATAAATACCTTTCAAATCAATCATTCACCTTATTTTAGCATTCATTTCGTTCTTGTGCACATACATTGAATTTACAAACCTTCCCAACTTACTTGTGCTGCTACAAATACCAAAAAGCCTATCCGAGGACACCTTCCTTATTTCTGTAAGTCTTTATAAGTCTTTACTCTTTTCTTTTCCATATATTTTTTTCTATTCTTGGTACTTGTTCTCTTCTCGGCTCTATTTTCTCCTCTCAATCCTTTTAGTTTTCTTCAAACCTTTCTAGGAATGGGTAGATTTAAGAGTTTGGTAGACTCCTAGGAAGGGATAGAGAACTTTAAGGCTTGGTATAGGATCCTTCCAAGAGTAGGCATTACGTATTGTAAGGTGGGACAGTGGCATGCAGATAGGCAAGAGGGAGAGCTAGTAATCCCAATGATTGCCTTCATAGAAGCAAGGATGAAGATCCCTATAGGCGGAGTCACTAGAGACTACCTTAGAGCTCATAGGTTGGCTTCCACTCAGTGTGCCCTTAATATATTTAGAATCTTAGATTCCGTAGATGCCCTTAATGAAAAAATGGGTTTAGTTCTGACCCACCATGATGTCAATTGAGTCTATAACCTTCATAACTTAAAGGGGCAGGGGTACTACTCGAAATCAAGGCACCCTGAGCTTAGGCTTATCCAATGCCTGCCTCAATCCAACAAAGGCCTGAAGAAAGACTTCCTGATCTTGTTAGGAGAACGACACGATAACCTCCCCTGCCCAATGAGAGAGGGGCAGCCAGGTGGGGTTTTAGACTTAGGATAGTTATTTTGAAGTTACATCTTCTGTGCTTCCCTCCTCCCCCCCCCCCCCCCCCTTTTTTTACTTCTACTTAAAATTTTCTTCAATTTGTGTTAATCTTTACTGATGATGTTTCTCCTTTGTTTTTCCTAATGGTTTTGCAAATAGAAACGTTGTCATCCCCACCTTTAGCCTCGTGAATTAGGTAAGCTTGGATAAGATCCTAAAAGCTGAAGTGTTCATCCATACAAACGGACAACTAAGGGCTGCTCACTTGATCTTGGATTATATTCCAATTTCCAACACCTTTCAAGCATCGAAGTGCGTAATCAAGGCAAAGGACCCGTGTCTACAAAGGATCAGTGTAGCCGTTCCAGGGTTGCTCATTGCTAGTCTAATCCCATAGGGTACCCTTACCACCGGTTCGATACTAGAGGGCATCTCCAAAGTCACCCAACTGCCACAACACACAACCGATGAGGGAACTTCTTCTCATCCTACCTTGGTAAAGGAATAGAAAGAAGGAAAAGAAGAAGAAAAAGAATTCATAGTAGAAGTGTCAAATTCTGAGGATGAATTCGACATCTTTAACCAAATCTTGTCCCTAGAAGCTTCTCCTAGTGACCTCGGCTCCTCTTCCTTAGCCACATTCAGTCCTTACCAAGAAGTTGCTGATTCTTCCAGTGACATGGGTATCCAACGCAAGCCGAGGTCAACCCTCCATGAGTTGTTGGAGTCTCAACCGAGGAGAGATGTTCCTAAGAAGGCATCTCAAACTAGGCTTCCCGCTCCTCCACCAACACAACCCTTCCGAGCAGATCAAGCCAACCATAAAAGGAAAAGGAAGGAGAAGGGAAAAGAAGTGATAGAGGTTGGGAAGAACCAACCTCCCTAAGAAACTGAGCCCCAAAAGGGGGCCAAGCAGCCCAGGGTGACTCAGACGAGGTCAGCCATTGAGGGAGAGAGAAAGGTTGACCCCCGAGCTGCAATCCCTGTCTGGGCCCCACGCATGGAGCTGGATGGAGCTCCCCTTCTCAGCATGAAGTTTTCCTTAGACTAAAGAGGGATTTAGCCATGGTAAGCAAGTTTTTCAGTTAAGGTTTTTTTTTTACTGTACTCTTCTTCTTTTCTAGGCCATCCAAGCCACATATAGGGCCAAGGAGATGGTGAACCACTCTCACCAAAAAATGAAGGAGGAAGAGGGAAGGAGGATAGTAGTCGTGGATTCTTTCCATATGGCTAAAAAAAGCAACCAGGAGTTGAAGAGCAAGCTGCAAGAGAAGGAGAAGGAATGAAAGAGTGCCGCCGTTACCCTAGATAGTGCAGAGAGGCAAGCCGTGGGTTAGAGAGTACTTCTCCAAAATGCCAAGGAACAGTTGGCCACCTCCAAAGGGCAGATCTTTACCCTCAAGAAAAAGTTGGAAGAGGTCGAAAAGGCACTGCGCCCAAGTGTGGGATGAAGCCCTCAACCAAGCTGGGGTTGAGGCTTCCTCTACTCTTAAGAAGGCAGCAAATGTCTATTACCCTGAAGTCATCCGCCCCCCTTCCTTCAGCAACTCTAAGGCAGACACTCCTCTAAAGATGGCCAATCTAGAGAAGACAAATCCGAGAAGGCCCTTCCTTCCTCTGGCAGCCCTCCAAAGGTGGCTGAGCAACCGAGTGTAAATGAAAAAGAGGCCGAGGCAACCAAGGGTGTTCCCACTAATGTCATTAAGCCCCCGGCTGTTCCTAAGGATCCCACTAAAGACAATGAGGCATCCAAGATAGAGATTGTCCTTGCAACTCTCCCAATTCCTGCTAAGGGTAACCCCAAAGGTACTGACCAAGGATCCTCAAAAGTTGTAGCCTAGCAACCCAAGGCCCCACCACATGGAAAAATTGTGAAAAAAAGGAAGTAGATTTTTGCATAGCTCCTTTTTTGTTTTGGTTTCCAAAATTTGTAATCAAATTACCTCTTTGTATTTGATCTGCCTCACTTTAAGGCCTTTATTAATGAAAGTTATGAGTATTTTCTTTCTTCATATGATTCATATATTGGAGTTGATATGATTTCTATCTTATTTAATACTAAATGAAAGTAATAATGAGGTGAAACTTTTCTAATTAAATTGCATAATTAATAGAAAATTTATCCTATCTCATATGATCAGCAGCCAAACAAGTGAAATCTACTTAGTCCACCAACTCGGCAGGGTATCATTTCAACTTTGTTAACAACATACACAATAATATAACCTGCATATAGGCTTAAACTTACTCTGCTCCTCATTCATCGGTAAGTTTAGAGGAGTAGAAGGATAATCAATTCTTGAACAAATACAAGTAAGTCTGTAAATACTTTAAGTGATGCTCGTGAACAGCCACTCGAGTTTGTTACCATAATGAAGATCCTTGTTGTTTAGGGTAGTGTAAAATGTACTCCCCCTTAGATCGAGGGTTTTACATGGAGTCGCCACTTATTTAATTTAAAAGGAAAAATAAGAAAATATTCAATAAAAATATTTCTGTTGTATTAATGTATATGACAATTTACATCATATTTTGTAACAAAAATTTACAATGCTTTTTTGTCCTAGATACAATCTAAGAAAAGTAAATTACATTGCTTTATTTCCTAGTTACATTCTAAAAAAATGTAAACTTGCATATACAAGAGCATAGTCTAGAACCCCTGATCTTGGTTTAGAGGCTAATTTACGAGATGGGAAGGGATTAAGCACCCATCTCGCCTAGTAAAACCGGTCTCCTAGGTTAAGGTGGCCAATATCATGTCATGTCAAACAAATATAAACAATATGTCATGTAAACATGTTAATTTGCAGGAATTGTAAACAAATATGTGTTAGGGGAATTTGACATAAAGAGAAACAAAAAGTGAAATTTGGTAGATAGCAATTGTAAAGAAATCGTGAAGGTAATGGCATATTCATCCAAGAAATCAATGTAAACAAAGAATTCCTAGCCTAGACATGTTCATCTAAGCATGTGAAAGAAAAAAAAAAAAACAAGACAAAGTTGTCATGTTATTTGTCATCAACATAATTGCAAAGAGAAATAAATAAAAATAAAACATTTGAGCATATTTGATCATCCAAGCAATTATGAAAAGAAGTAAAGGAAAATCCCTAGACATGTTTATCTAGAGAAAATCAAAATACTTAGACATGTTCGTTCAAGCATTTAAAAAAAAATAAAACAACTACCTAGACATGTTCATCTAAGTATTGAAGAGAAAGTTGTGTTTTAGCCTAGAAGTACTCATCTAAGCATTCAAGAGAAAATTGTGTATTAGCCCAGAAGTGTTCATCTAAGCATGTAAAAGAAATATCAATGAGACATATAGGCATGTTCATCCAAGCATATCATGAAAGAAACAAATAACAACTTGTTAAGCATTTATTCAAGCACGTGTAGAAAGTTAAGAACATAATTAACTATTTACCAACATAGAGCATAAATTAAAATGGGGAAGTGATCACTTAAAGAGCTAGGGAGAAAGTAAGGATGTACTAAACTATAACCAAAGTAGGAACAATGGTTGCACAACAGCTTTTCTTTTTTGCTTTCTCACACTTTCTCACTAGCTCTTTAGAGGGAATTCTGGGCCCAGAAAATAGAAGAGGTCTTCTCTATTTATAGCAGAAGGGATGGCTTAGCTTTAAAGCTAAGTTATTAGCTTTCTTCTGAAGCTAAGAGAGGAGATAACCTGTTTAAATGAGCTGGAACAGATTTGGTGTTGATCCCCATTTGAATTTTGAAAGGAAGTTGAAGATGATGCTGCACCTGCTTCGTATTTTGGCTCTAACTTTCCGCTAAAAATTCCAATTGATTCATTATAGGTGTTTTTTGAAAGGAAATGCAATTTTCTACAACTTTTTAAGAAATAGAGAAAACCAAATTTCAACGTTTTCCAGGCCAAAAATGCATTTCAAATTGCTGCTGAAAATAATAACGTTTTTTGAGCATTTTTTTTTTTTAATTTTTTCACAGGATGTATCTGTTTCTCTATCCAATTTATTTTTCAAAAATATTTCTTTTGAAGCAAAGGGAAAGGATAATTCTATTTGATAGGCTTGAATAGATTTGATGTTGATCCCCATTTGAAATTTTGAGAGAAAATTGAAGATAATGCTGACTTTGTGTTATCTTCTGCACCTGTTTCGTATTTTGGCCATAACTTGCTGCTCAAAATTCCAATTGATTCGGGATTGATTTTTTCTAAAAGTAAATTCAATTATCTACAACTTTTATAGAAATAGAAAAAAAAAATCAAATTTCAACGTTTTCCATGCCAAAAATGCGATTCAAGTTGCTGCTGAAGATATTGACGTTCATGCATTTTTTGAATTTTTCCTATATCCAAAATTTTTTCGAAAGAGCAAATAAGATGCCCTAAAGGAAAACATTTTATTATTATTTTTTTTATAAATGAAATCCAATAAAAAATCACAATTAATTAATTTTAAATTAATTCTTGTGAGAACCAATCAAAATTAAGTGTTTAAGATAAGACATGATCGGGCCCATCATGTAGGTGAGACATAATCATTGAAAATTGTTTGTATGATAACTTTTGATCAGGTGATCCGATCAAAACCCATGACATACCATTATGATCGTTAGAGCAGCAAGATTTGTTTTGTATCACAAATTTGAAGATCTACCAGTTGGTTAAATGCAAGTTGTAAAATGGGGTGTCTATAGGTAATTGATCATATTTGACCTTTAAGTAATCAATAAGAAGTACTTATTTTGCCTTAAGTATGTAGTCCAAAAAGTCTGAGATGAACTAAGGCTTTGCCCTGTCACTTGTCACAAATGGTAGAAGGCATCAATGATTAAGGTTCTATTTGATTCCTAGATAGATGTCAGGAAGTATTAATTTACTCGAGGTATGTGGTCTGAGAAGTCAGACATGACCAAGGTTCTGTTTAATAAATAGAAAAATGATTAAAAGATGTCAATTTCCCCAAGGTCTGTAGTCTGAGGAGCCAGGCATGACCAAGGTTCTGTTTGACACTTAGATTGATGCTAGAGAGTATCAATTTACCCAAGGTATGTGGTCTGAGGAATAAGGCATGACCAAGGTTCTGTTTAATATTTAGAAAAATGATTAAAAAATATCAATTTTCCTAAGGTATGTGGTCTAAGGATCCAAGCATGACCAAGGTTCTGTTTGACATTCAGATTGATGCCAAGAAGTATTAATTTACCCAAGGTATGTGGTCCGAGGATCCATGCATGACCAAGGTTCTATTTAATACTTTAGAATGAATAGTAAAAACTCACGACACTCAACATAACAAACCCAAATAAGGTGAAGAAAACCTTCATTAATAATAATATCTTTTGAGGTTATGTACATTCCAAGGACGTGGTACAACCTTTTCCTCTAGATCTTCGAGATAATATGCACCTATCCCAGCCACCGATGTGATACAATAGGGCCCTTCCCATTTGGGTCCCAATTTTCCCCATGCTAGGTTCTTCGTAGTTCCCAAAAACTTTCTTAAGGCCAAATCTCCAACTGTTAGTGGCCTTAGCTTTACGTTGGCATCATACCCTTGCTTGAGCTTGTGTTGATAGTAGGCCAATTGGACCATGGCATTTTCTCTTCGTTCTTTAATCAATTCTAAACACTTCTCCAATAACCCATCATTGTTGCTTGGAGTGAAAGAACTCGTTCTCACCGTGAGGAATCCAGTCTCTAAAGGAATGACAACCTCGGCCCTATAAGTCATCAAAAAGGGCGTCTCCCTAGTGTATCTACGAGGAATAGTCCAATAAGTCCAAAGGATGTGTAACAACTCTTCCACCCACTTCCCCTTCGCATCATCCAGTCTCTTCTTGACTCCAGTCTCTTCTTGAGTCCACTAGCTATAACCTTATTGACAGCCTCGGCCTGTCCATTCCCCCATGGATATGCCGGGGTGGAATATCTATTTGTTATGCCCGAGTAACAGCAATATCTCCGAAAGGCTTTATTGTCGAACTGAAGTCCATTGTCCGAAATGAGTGTATGAGGGATTCCAAACCGGGTGACAATATTCTTCCAAAAAAAAATTTTGGCATCCATATCCTTGATATTTGCCAATGGTTCCACTTTAACCCACTTGGTGAAGTAATCCGTGCCAACCAATAAATATCTTTTATTCCTTGCTACCTTAAGGAAAATGCCCTATAATATCCAAGCCTCACTGAGTGAAAAGCCAGGGACTGGACAAGGGATTAAGGACCCTTCCAAGTTGGTGAATGTTTGGGGCAAATCTCTGGCATTGGTCACACTTTTTCACAGTCTTGTGCTTCTTTCTACATATTCAGCCACCAATAGCCTTGTGTGGGGTCCTGTGAGATAAAGATCTGCCCCCTGTGTGGCTTCCACAGATTCCTTTATGTAACTCTTCCAGGAGTAGTTCAACTGATTCAAGGTGTATGCATAGTAAATATGGGCCAGAAAAGGACCTCTTATACAACTTTTGGTCCTCGGACAACCCAAATCAAGGAGCCTTCCTTCGCACCTTGTCAGCCTCAAACTTATTCTTGGGCAAAACATCTTCCTTAAGGAATAATACAATAGAGTCCATCTAGCTAGGACCTACCTTTATTTGATGAACATGAATAATATTTGCTCTTACCTTAATAGATTTACAAAAGTCCTCCATAAGGATTACCCGAGGTAAACTTTGTGCCGAAGAGGTTGCCAGTGTGGCAAAGGAGTCTGCATGTGTATTTCTATTTCTAGGAACTTATGATAATTTAAAAGACTCAAACCCAGACTGTAAATGTCTAACCTGGCTCAAGTATTCCTGCATCCTGGGATCTCTAGCTTCCAATTCTCCCTGAACTTGGTCCAAGACTAGTCTCAAATCAGAGAATACTTCCACTGCCTTTCCACCCATTTTCTAAACCATGGTCATCCCTACCAGCAGAGTTTCATATTCAGCTTCATTGTTTGTGGCCAAGAAGCCAAATCTCAAGAATTTCTCAATTGTGATCCTCTCCAGGGATATCATCACTAGCCATACTCTAGATCCTTTATGATTCACTGCACCATCAACATAGACCTTCCAGAACAGAGGTTCTTATAAGGAGATTGCACCAACCGATTTTTCATCCATGTTTTATTCCTCTATTTTTTCTTCTAATGGGGTTTCAGCAAACTCGGCTACCAGGTCAGCGAGGACTTGACCCTTGATAAAGGTGCGAGTCATGTATTTAATATCAAAAGCCCTAGGATCGTACCCCATTTTGCAATTCTCTCTGTGTAATCAACGCTCCGAAGTAGAGATCTAAGCGAGAGTTTGGTCACCGTGTGTGATTGGAAATAATGGGGGAGCTTACATATACCATGCACCACTACCAGAACAGCCTTCTCAAGTGGTAAGTATCGAACCTCGGCTTCATGTAGTGATTTTCTCACATAATAAACTAAGCCTGTCTGCATGGGCAACCTAATCTGACCTTTTGGAATTACAACCTTTCCATCAAAACTCACAAAATGTGAATCATAAGTTTTCAGGTCCTCGGGCTTCAAGTTCAGCCCCTTGAACAAATCAGGATACATAATCTTTGCACCACTACCCTGGTCTACCATTATTCTCTTCATATCATACCCTCCTATTTTGAGGGTTACAACCAAAGCATCATCATGTGGCTAGATGGTCCTTACCTTATCTTCATCCGAGAAACTCAACGTCTATCGAATCTCACCATTAATATCATTTTTTCATTTACTAATAATCACTCACCACATTAGCAGTTTGTAAAATTTTCTGTAAAATATTTTGTATCTTTAACATTATTCTTAAAAAATATAGTAAAATTTTTACCCATAATGTTTGCTACATAATTATTATTTTTACCGTCTAATCAAGATACTAATTGATTTTTTGTGTTGATAGAGTTTAAATCTCAAATCTCTCATTCAATGACATGAGAGTTTAACATACTAAACCTACTATTAATAATAACATTTTAAACGAAATAATAATTTAAACTTGTTGGATCTTTGATAATAGAGTTGAATTAGTTTTATAATTTTAATCTATTTATAATGCAGTGAGATTTTTTTTTTTTTTTTATAATCATATACGTAGGGTAAGAGAAGGCTGTACACTTTTCACAACCACAACTTCTAATAGCCCAACATTCATTTTCAAATCTATAATATATGATATACTATCTTGTTAAAGCGAAAGCTTATATGATTTTCTAATAAGTAGTTAACCAAAAGTTGTAGCCTTCTCGCTGATGTAGCCTAGATCTCCAAGGCAAAATATTTAAAATCAAATCAAATTGAATCAAAAAAAAAAAAAAAAAACTACGGGAATTAATTATATTTTACACACGGCACTTTGCAACTGATTGCGAAAAACTGTTTCTTTCTTCTACCGTCAGTATTATCATAAACCATCTTGTGAAGCTGCAGCTTGTGAAAAAAAAAAACACTGTGCATGTTGATATAAGGCAGAAAAATTGAGATAATTATAAGGATTTCAGGAGTTTAACAAGATTTAAATCAAAGCATGTGGTATTATTAGGACCAATTAAGAAACTAGCTGCTCAATTCTCTGTGCAAGCAGTAGCATTATAAAATTATTTTTACTTCTTCCTGTTTTACGGTACTCTGGCCTTGACCTTTTTTGCCAAACCAGCTCTTGGAGGCTAGAAAATAAACTCTTGCTTGATAAAGCTTTTGTATATTGTGAAAACCTGTAGGCCAAATTAGTATTGTAAAGGTCCGTCTGGAGGCCTACTGTATTGGAAAATTACCAAAAAAAAAAAAAAAAAAAACTACATTAAATGACATACTAATGCTCTGTTTAAGCTATGTCTTCCAAAAAATAAATCATTTTCCAAAAAACATTTAATATAAAACTATCTCATTTTTTTGGGTTTGGTAGCAACTTTAAATGAGTTGAAAAACAATTTCTTAACTTCCTTTATTTAGCTTATTATGAGATAGAGTTGTTTTCCAAAAAAAAATTAGTAGAAAATAATCTCTAAAAATAAGTCATACATTTTATGTTAACTGAAATTAGTTTTTTTTTTTTAACTCATTTTTTTTATACTACCAAACACTAGAAAAAATAGAAAAATATCTTTCCACAAGGTTTTTCCTCGAAACAAAATGAAAATAAGGCCCAAACTATGAACATGTCATAATTAGTAATTGAATTAACTTTCTTTCCATTGAAAAACTAGGAATATAAGGCATTGGTACCGTTTGGATTCCACGTCTGCGTTTTCATGCTGCGTTTTGTTCTTTTTTTTTTTTTTTTTTTTTTTGTTTTCACGCGTTTTGGAGTATTGCGGTTACTGTTCAATGAACAGTAACCGCAAATGTTGACTTTCTGCAGTGAACAGTGCATATAAAAATGGGTCCCACAAATTTCATTTTTTATCAACTTTTTCATTAAAAATGGGTCCCACAGTACTATTCACACATTTAAAAATTATTTTGCTACAGTGTTTTCAGTTTTCAATTTTCAGTTTCAGCAAAATAAGTTCAATCCAAACACACCCATTGAGTGTTGTAATTATTGACAAGCCATTAGGTTTGGATGGTAGCCTCCTTTAAATGTGTAATATTTAAATTGAACCATAAAATATTCATTTTCAATTGGGAGGATCATAGTGTCGTGTATTTAGTCAAGAATCTTGTAGCTCAGTTGGTTGATATTTGCTAATATTTCTAAATGAGATATTCAAAATTCAAATTCTCTCTACCCTAAGTTCCCAACAATGAAATTATCAAATAAAAAAAATTGTTTATGGTGGTTTATGTGCAGTAACCAATGTTTCAATTTGTCTTTATTAGTATACGTTAGTCTATGAATAGTCTAATTTTTTTATGGGAACTTATAGTCTAATTTAGTGATGGAATACTTATTTTTTTTGTTTTTTTTTTTTTTTTTTTGTATACATTAGTAAGCTAAGAGGCCCAAGACTAGCGTAGAGTAACTAGTATCGCATGAAATTGGACACTGTTGTTGGTGAAAAAAGGTTCTCTCTCTCTCTCTCGCTCTCTCTATGTGTGTATATATATATATATATATATATATATATATATATATATATATATATATAAAAGGGGACTCAGTTTCCTACTGTGGAATGGTAAATTTAACAAACCTATTGTGGATTAATTTACTAGATTTTGCTACATTATTAGTATCTTAAATAAATATCAAAATAATATTAAAAATGTATAATTAAATATTGTTAAAAAAATTTAACAATAAGTTATGGAAAAAACTTATATACAATATCTTATGTGCTGTTCCTTAGGTTCATCTTTTAAAATTCTGCCATGTAACTACTTAATTTAAAAAATATACTTTCATTCATAAAAAAAAGCCACATGGCAGAATCTTAAGAGATGAACCTAAGGAATAACACTTAAGTATTGTACCTAAGTCTTGATCAATAGTTAATTATAATTTACTACAATATTAATAAGTTAAATAAATATCAAAAGTATTAATATTAGTGTTTATTTAAATATTAATGTCCTAACATTATCTACAGATTCTACACCCATTATTTGGTTTTAACAAAATCTATGGCGGAGTTTGAGAATACTTCTCCCCAATTGATATTTAAAAAGAGCCCAAAAAAAAAAAAAAAAATCACAACAACAACAATATAAATAGTAAACTTTCATTGGTATTTATTTTTCTTCAGTTTTCCCCCATTCCTTCCTTTCTTCCATAACTGAACTCCAAACTAGAAATAAGTTGTATATATGTTATGGTTGGGTGTTTTAAGTACTAGTTCAATTTTTATTATGCCTCTAATTACAAGTTCTTAAATAGTAAAAGGAAAAAAAAAAAAATCTCTTCAATGAAATTGCAAAAAGGATAAAGAATAGAAGCAATGGAGACGTAGCTGTCGATCAATATCATCGCTACAAGGTAGATATGTTGATCCCTGTTCATAAGAAAAGTTGGAAAGAAAACCACTCATATTAATTAGCTCAAAATTACCAAGAATCTTATAGCATATATTTGTTTTCTTTATAGGAAAAAACATTTAATAGGAGTTTTGCAGAAACTAGTACTTTGAAACTTTTTTAGGACTAGGGGGGTAATATCTCCTTGTCATAGTCTCTCCACAAGTTATATATTTATATTTAGGGCTAATTACATTCTCCTCCCTTGAGTTTTGGGAAAATGACACTCCACTCCAAAGTTGAAGGATAAAAACACTTTCCCTCATTGACATCTGATTGACTAAAATTTATTAAATAAATAATAAAAATATTGCATACTAACCTGCCTTTTGCTTAAGAGAAGATTTCGAAAATTATCTTATTTCATAATTAAAATTTTAATTAAAATGTTTTTAAAATATAAATTATGAATTTAACTTTTTTCCCCTTTTTCAATAGGTTATGGATTAATGTTTTGGTACTAGATAAATTTTACATTTTATTCTTATAAATTTATTAAATTTTTTTAACTAACCAAGGTTAAACTTTTGTAATGATATTTTTTTTTTTTAAAAATTGAATATTTCATTGCTAATATAAACAAAAGTGGCGAGTATTAATTTTTTTGAATCTCAAGGGAGGGAAGTGTTTTTTCCCTTCAAGTTTGGGATGGAATGTTACCCACGCAAACCTCAAGGGAGAGGAGTGTATGTACACACACACACACATGTTAGCTCCTAATTAGTTGTTATTTAACTCATGTTTTGACTTCTTTTTTCACATTTTTAGTGTTCAATTATGTTTTCCACATGATTTTTTCTAATTATTTGAGTATATCTAATTATTTACAAGACAATCAAAATATAAGAAATCCTCAGTTCATATTTTTCCAATAATATTCTGTGGTTATTCATTGTAGGGAGATGTTCGACTTATGAAAAAGATTGGCTTAGATGGATACAGATTCTCAATCTCATGGTCTCGAGTATTACCAAGTAAGATTATCCTTTTCATAATCCCTTAAAAGGTTAGGCCCATCCAATGACAAAGACATAAAAAATGGGTACATCAAGTACTCATCTTAGACGAAATAGAATGGCTATTGTTTTGTGACCAAATTATGTTCCTAATAATCTCATAATTTCAAAAGAAAAACTGTCTGGAGGTTTGAATAGGGCAGGAGTCAAATACTACAACAATCTAATCAACAAGCTCCTACCCAATGGTCATGAATAATTCTTAAATTCCATCACTTGTCATCAACTTATCATGCACTATTAGTTTACTGTTGTTTGCTACAATTGAATGCAGGCATACAACCCTTTGTGACCCTCTACCACTGGGATCTTCCACAAGCATTAGAAGATGAGTATGGTGGTTTTTTGAGTCCTCAGTTTGTGTAAGTGGTTAATTTATATCATGATTGACCATTTTATTCATCTAAATTCTAATTAGTATACTTTCACAAATTTCATTGTGATTATGATGTATAAAATTTAAACTGATGACTCATTTTGAAGATAAGGAATCAAAGGGGGGCCATTTTTATTTTTATTTTTTTTAGTTATCCGTGAAGTTGCTAACTCGTTGCCTTATAGAATTATTTGGTTTGATATCATTTGTTAAGAAATTATCAGTGATTTTTTTTTTTTTTTTTAATGTAAGATCATGATGTAATACATTAATGTAATATTAACCTACAATTTCAATAAGACGTTTCACTGCCTCGTCTTTAATATAGTCCAATAATGAGTTATTTGACTTCTTTTTGTTCCCAATATAAGTATAGAACCCTTCTGTCGAATTTGCTCCACTAAAATGATATCTTTTGGGAAAATGAAGATTGAAAAAAATTAGATTGAATGACTAAATTGAAAGTATATTAAAGATGAACGATTGAAAATTGAAATGAGAAACATGAAATTTACAAGATTGAATTGAAAATTAGTAAAAGTTAGAAAGTGTACATTAATTTCTAAGTTAGTCACTATATATATCAATTACTTAGTAGTATTATTATTATCCAATCACAAATGTATTACACCAACAAAGAAAAATTTTAATCTATATAAAAGCTTTTTGTTGTCATGACCTTTATGAATCAACTGGTTGACACCTCCTAGTATTTTCATTAAAAATTGGAGACATTTAAGTTCAAATCTCCCTTACCGCAGATATTGAAATAAAAAAATAAATAAATATATAAAGAGCTTTTTGCTATTTGGATAGATAGGCCTTCTAGATCTATAACTGAATCTTTCTATAAATAACGTGCTAACGTACAAATGAAAAATTAATTACTGTAATGTCAATTATTAAAAGTTGGGAAAGTTTTGCATGTATATGTTTAGGGATGATTTTTGGGATTATGCTGAGTTTTGCTTTAAAGAATTTGGTGATCGTGTCAAGCATTGGATCACACTAAATGAACCATTGAGCCAAGCCTCTGGTGGTTATGCTGATGGGCTTTTACCACCGGCTCGGTGTTCTAGTTGGCAAAAGTTAAATTGCACTGCTGGAGATTCTGGTACAGAGCCGTATTTGGCGGCACATCATGAGATTCTTGCTCATGCATCTGCTGTTGAAGTTTATAGACAAAAGTATCACGTTCGATGCACCAAATTGTTTTATGCTTATTTTACTACCTTTTTTTTTCTTGAAAATTGTACTCCATTCGATAGATATGGTTGCCTTGCACTTGATACAAGACAATATACGGTACTTCATTTAAAATTTGCAGTGAAGATAAACTTAGATAAATTTGCAAGTTAAACTTGTTTTTCGCTATGTGCAGAAAGTACAAAAAGGCATTATGGGTATATCCCTAAATTCAAACTGGTGTGTACCATTCTCTAACTCAACGCACGACCGTGAGGCTGCACAAAGATCCCTTGATTTCAAGTTAGGATGGTAAGTATACTAAAACTACATGACTCTTTCTCTTGGACATCTATTACACAATTTGCTAGTTATTTACAAAGAATAGAAAGACCCTTTGCTAATTTAATATAATAGGTACAATAAAAGACTTAAATTTTCGTTGTTTGTGACAAGTTTATGGATCCCCTAAGCACTAGTGACGATCCACATAGTATGCGAGCTCTAGTTGGCGACTGTTTACCCAAATTAACAAAAGAACAATCCGAGCTAGTAAAAGGGTCATTGGATTTTCTAGGGCTAAACTACTATAGTTCTAAATATGCTTCCAATTCACATCGCCGCAATCCTGGAAATGCAAGTAGTTACTTGACAGATTCTCATGCTGATACTTCTTATATGAACTCAAACATTTGGAGTTGTGAATTTGATATTCTTATTTAACTCATAAGTACTAACAAGACCATGTTTGTTTTCTTTTGTTGTGGCAGCTTTTCGCAATGGGGTCCCCATCAGTCCAAGGGTATGTATGAAATTGAACATACATAAGATTGATATAAATCTCAAGGTTTTCAACCCCAGACCGTTCATTAAACCGTAAAAGGGAGATGTTCAAAGTTTTTGAGGTCGAACTGAGGTCGAACTGGGGTTGAATCATGATGACATCATAATTAATTTAATAATTATTTAAATATAAATAAATATATTAATTTTGTAAATATTAGCAAAATTTACTAAAAATATCTTAAAAATTGAAACAAAATACATAAAATAGTACATTATATGGTTAATAAAAAATAGTACAACATAAATAAGCATAAAAAGACATTTTTATAATAATCCTTTAAGAGAAACCATTTTAATACCGGTATTGTTTTGGGTTTACCACTATTTTTTACTATTTTATACAAAACACAAAGTTATATTTCTAATAACTCAACTCAATATATCACTTTGGCAACTTCTTATTAATTTTTTATGGAGTTGTCAGCATATATATATAAAAGTGGGAAACCATTAAAAAACTAATAATAATAATCAAATAGCCACCAACCTCAATAAATGCCAATCCCATGTGTCAACACCAATTCAAACTATCATCTCCTGATGCTTTGAGAAAATCAATAGGCAAGCTACTATTTACATCTGAAAAGTCTATTTCTTGGGTAGAGAGGTTTGAAAAACCGAGAAAAGTTTCCAAAAAAAAAAAAACCCGAGAAAGAGAGAGAGAAAGAGAAAGTTATACAGGCAGAGAGAGAAAGAGAGAGAGAGAGAGAGAGAGAGAGGAGAAGAAGAAGAAGAAGAAGAAGAAGAAGAAGAAGAAGATGAAGATGAAGTAGCAGCAGCCAAATCAGTCCATGACCCCGACAGTCGGATTTTTCTCCAAGTGCACACTTTCTTTTTCTTCTTCCAAATTTAAGCTAGTTTTATGTTGATATTTCTTTTGTTCTGTTTTCTGATTGATCTATTCTTGTCTTCATTTTGTTTTTAATCAATGATTGGGCATTGCCTTGGTGTTGCTAGGGGTTTGGAAGCCATCGCCAGGGCTCGACTTGAGGTCAAGAATGTAGAGATCATCGCCGGTGGAAGGTGAGAGTGACAAAGAAACATTTTTCTTTTTTCGGTCCGGTATGCATTTACCGACCGGAATCCAATATTTCCTCCGGAATTCGATATTTCCCCTATTCCACGACCGGTTGAACAGGCCTACGGTTTGTCCGGTTTTTTCGATTGAACCCCAGTTCGTCCAGTTCTCTCACAACTCACTGATGCCTGGTTCTATAGGCTTAAGAAACCGGATTTCAGTTCGGTTCCTGGTTTTTCTGGTCAGACCGTTTGGTCCAGTCTAGATTTCAAAACCATGATAAATCTTAAGATAGTTAAAAGTATTTGAATTAAAAAGAAGGAAAAAAAGAGAGAAAAGGAACTTGGTAATCCAACTTAGACATTGTTTCCAAATAAAAACATTTCTAAAATAGATCAATAATAGGAAATTATTTTATACTGATTTTAGTTTGATTAGAAAAGTCCATAAATAATTTGATAACAAAGAAGTGAAATCGAATTCTAAGGAAGTCCAAAAATTATAAAAGTAACAAGAAATCATACTCTAAATAATTCAAAAAATTATACTTGTAAGTTGTAACACTACATAAATTGTAGTATATATATTTTTGAACCCTTGTTGGATATTCTTATGACAAACTTCATTTTCTTTAAGTGTTTAAAAACAATAATTGTAGAACTAAACCAGGAACACCAACTAGTTGGATATTCTTATATATTTTTTATATTTACATAAATTAACGTCTTTTCATTAATGCTAAAAATAGACACAGTAAAATGCAATGAAATATGAGAAGCCTTTTTCTTTTTTTTCCTTTTTTTTCTTTTTTTTTTTCCTGATCTGAAAAGGCATTAATTCATGATAACTCTGGAGCTTTTGAGAATCTCTCAGTTCTCTGATGGCTTCTATGGTGTTGGGGTTTTACCTGGTTCTTTCTTATCTTTTTTATTTTAATCTAAAAACTGAACAATCAAGATGAATAGGATTTCAAGTTGTTATTTTGTTATTGTGCGTGGTATTCCCTGTTTTCCAATTTGAAAAAGAAAAAGAAAATGATATAGCATCATTTCATTAGAGGGTGTAAAGATAGAGTTTTATACGGAATCTTTATTGAATTAAAATCTCTCATTGTAATGACATTTCAGGCTGCTTCAGATTGGATCTATGTCTATCCAAGAGAACTTCAAGACATTCTATTATACATAAAGAAAAAGTACCTTAACCTGCTAATTTTTATCACCGAGAATGGTAATTTTCTTTCGAACTTTTCACTTATGGTCGCATAAAGTTGTGTTGCTAGCCACAGAGATGTAAAATTTTAAAGGAATGGTAGTTTGATTTACATTTGAATCTAAAAATCTGTCTCTATATTATAGGAACTAATGAGTTCAATAATGCTTCATTGCCGCTTAAGGAAGCCCTAGATGACAGCTATAGAATTGATTATCACTATCAACATTTTCAGTATCTACTTAGGTCTATCAAGTAAGTAGAGAAGACCTCCTCTCTTTCAGATTTGATATTAATATGACTTTATTACTACTAATATCAATATGCCGTATTAACAACTAAGAAAATTGTTGTGCTTAAAGTCCAATTGATCCATTTTTCAATGTAGGGATGGTGTTAACGTACAGGGATATTTTGCATGGTCATTTTTGGACAACTTTGAATGGGATGCAGCTTTTACCGTTCGGTTTGGCATCGTCTATGTAGACTACGAACATGATTTGAAAAGATATCCAAAGTTGTCTGCACGTTGGTTTAAAAAATTCCTCAAGAAATAAGACTGACAAATTTATGACTATGCTCATGTTGAACTATATGGTAGCAACATGCCATCTCAAAAGATAGACTCGAAGATCATTTCTTCTCTATTCTATATACTGTATGCAGTTAATATGTATTCAATAAATTAAATAAAATTAAATTAACGCCACTATTACAAACCCGAATGCTTCCTTTATATATATATAATATGTTTGATTTCTTCCTTGGGCGAATCCATGTACTTACCGAATGCAGTCTAATTTGAGGCCCAAAAGCATAATTTAGAATCTTTGTGAATAATTCATCTGGCTGCCTCAATAAAAATAGGCCGCCCAGCCGTAGTTGTCGTCTAACTACAAAGAAGACCTAGTACCTGGCCAGTACTTGGTTATGGTTTGGATCACATGGGTCATATTTGATGGGAGGTGCACGGCATCTTGAAGTCTAGCCCATATAGGACTTGTATTTGAGCATTGAAGGAATCCTATTTCAATTAGAAATAGGTGTACGCGTTGCACAAGAAGTCCAAGACTTCTATTCCTAATTGAATTAGGAGTGTCAGGTGGCAAAGCTTTTGTATAAAGTTTGTGTGTGGGTTTCATGAATAGTGAGAGAGATTCAGGGAGAGACTTAAATGTGAAACACAGATTTGAAGCCGACTGAAAGGAAAAAGAATAGTGTTTTGTGTGGCATTGAGGGGAAAAAAAAAGATTTTTCTTTTGCTCAAGACACACAAGGAAGATAAAATGGAGTTTTCTCTAGAATGATCATTTGGGTGCTACCGGGTTTTGTGGTGAGCTATTCAGAGGGGAAGATCTTGCTACCGGGTTTTGTGGTGAGGTTGTATTTGTTCCTAGAAATATTATTGTATTTTCCTAATTTATTGTGAACTCAAGTTTGGGGCATAACTTGAGTGTTGTAATCTCTATTTTATTATCGTTCATTGATCGGATTTGCCCCGTAGTTTTTCCCTCTATACTGGAAGGTTTTCCATGTAATTTCTTGGTGTTCTTGTTAGTTGATTTTTTTATTGCTTCTGTAGATTTCTATTTTCTCTATTGCTTGAGTTGTATTTAATTTAATTCACACATAGACGAGGATTTATCCCAACAATATTTTGCAAATAGCACTCAATCCCAAATAGAATCCTTTAGTGGTGAATAAATCAATTGAGCTTAGTTGACATTACAATGTTTGTAGGTTGAGAAGCTTTAGGCCCAATCCCTCTCATATTTATAAGTGATAGTTTCGAATCCCTATTAAAATAATATAAATATTTTTCTACCAAAGTAATGCTAATACAATATATTAAATTTTCTAAATTAAGCTATCTATATTTTAAATTCTGTAAGTTGTTTTTTTTTTCTTTCAAGAAAACATAATGCAATTTATATTTAATTATTATATAAAGTGAGGGTATTTTGTAGATAATATAAAGTTTTGGTTAAAATTTGTTTCTAATACTCCTTACAAAAGATTCGTTAATTCTTTAAATTGTACTGAAGTAGACCAAAATATTCCGCTGAAATAACTCAATACGAGTGTACGTAGTAATAATAAATGGCAATGCTACATTCAGGGATGGAACAAGGATTCAAACTTAGGGGGGGTCAAAGTTCTTAGTTCAAAGATTTTAAAAAATTGGAATATCAATACTAGAGGTTGACAACATTGCATTATTATCATTAATTTATTAATTATTATTTGTATTTTTTTTCTTTTGAAAAAATCAATATTAGGATTTTATAATCAAGAGTTTTGTAAGTCAATTGGCACATCCTAATATTTTCAAGATCTAATTGATGTGTGGATGGTGTGGCATAGGGTGGAATCATTTGAGAAGGGGATAGAGCTCTCAAATGAGAGGGAGAAATTGGGTAAAAGATTATTGGGTTTTTGTGTTTTTTTTTTGCTAGGATTTGTAATTGATTTGTTGTTATTGTTTTTGCTTATACCAGATTTATGATTTGTCCAAAGATTTTTCTTATTATCTAGATATGTACTGTAAGGTCCACTGTTGGGAGGTTCTTTACTGTTAGGCGAATGAGCCCAAACCCAACGGGCCAAATACAATAAATTTGGTAGAAAAAATGGGCTCAAGAACTGGGCTTTAGTGAGAGCGTCAACAGCCGGACATGATCATAAGGAGATGGAATGATCAAATGCATGGAGGAAGGGTAAAAGTTTATCCTTGGGCTTTGTCCGAGGACTAATTCTTCTTCTTTTTGGTTCTTTGGTGCTTAGCGGCGAAAACTTTCAAGGGTGGTAAGAACTGCAACCGTCTTCCTTCTTTTTCCTCTTCTTTTTCTCCTCTCCCACTCTTGGAGGGCATTTTCCGTTATATATCTCCTTCTCATTGATCTTAGCAATCCATTTGTTGATCATGCAGGTCACTACTTGAGTGCCTGTCCCATCCGCCGCCTTCCTCAACTTGCTGTAAGTTGCAGTAAATAAGGTGATACTATTTAGGGGTCATTTCTTCATTAATGCGGCCAGACTGTCAGCTGCGGGCATTTAATGCAGAGGTGACAGCCTCTCCTAAAATTGCTCCTCCACCATGCCCCCATAGCTGTCCCACTGTGTTGGTCCTTTTGTTTGGGACGATTGGAAGGGCTGTCTTTGAGGGTGTGCTGTTTTCTCCTTCCATAACCTTGGTTGGCCGAGGACAAGATGGTCCTTGGCGATGCCACCCAGCAGCTTGGGCCTTCCTTACTCATCTTTAGACGTTTCTTCTTTCTCGGCGTGGGCCTTGGGCTTGATATGAAATGAGCCTGGCTTGCCAAATCCTTTGGCCCCACATGTACATTTTTATTTATTTTTTATAGATTTTTCTTGTTTCTATTTGTTGAATTTCTTGGGTCAATTTATAAAAATTTTGGAGAGGGGGGCCAACTATATAAATTTCAAAGCCAAAATTAAAATTCTTTTTGTTATCTTACTAGTATATTTTTTTTCAAAGGTTGGGGGAGGGGGGGGGGGGGGGGGGCATGCCCCTTCAGCCCTTGAGTAGTTCCGTCATTGGCTACACTTTTACTATTAGATATTATATAGATATAGATTATTATTATTATATATGTCGTTGACATAGGTATAAAAAATTCGTAAAGCACTTGACTGGTCTACTTTGCCTTTGGTTTCATGTATAAGAGACATTTATTGAAAGTTATTTAGAATCTAAAACAACTAAATTTCACCATAAGAAAAAATAACATTTGTACTATTGAAAGCATCGTTCTCTTTTCTCTAATTAGATATTGGCTAGAAAAAATATTTGAACTATTGGAAAGTGTAAGGACCATATTTGAGTCCTTAGCCTAAAAGGTGGATGGACTTCAGCCCAAAGAGCCCAAAACAATGAATTTGTAGAGAATGGGTTAGAAAACCGAGCTTTAATAAATCAGACAAACTTTAAAGTAGATCCAGATGACAAGTGAATGAAACTAGACAGGTTTATGTTGACAAAAATCATCCTCAGCACAATCCGAGGAGATCAGTTCTTATATATTTCTTTCAAGTTTGATTACAAAGTTAGTTCTTGATTGCTACAGTGTTTCTCTCTTGATTTTCGATCCCCTATTCTCATTGTTCCCCCTTCTTTTATACCTTTTTCCCTTTCCGTCTCTACCCTCCACATGTAGGCCAAGTTGGTTGATCTTGATACTTGTCCCATCAGCCCCTTCCCAAAAAATCTTTAGGTAGCAGCTGTAAGACTGAATGCTACTGTTCAGGTATCACCTCCACATTAATGCGGCCAGAGCTGTAGAACATTTAATACGACGGTAGCAGCTTTCTCCTTAAATATTTTAGGACTCCTCCCTATCTGATGTCTCTGCAATACTTATCCACCCCAACTGAATTTTCTAGAACGTTACCCTTTATCGATAGACTATCTCTTAGGACCTCAACTTTGTCTAGCCAAGAACGCATTCATCCTTGGCCCACCCTCTTGAGCCATTATGACCAAAGCTAACCTTTTTATTCATCAACACAGTCTCTTCTGACGAAAACTTCTCCTTCTCAAACAAACCCTTGTCCTCGGCTTGGGCCACTAGCCAATATATAGATAGATAATGAACTCCTAGGCCCAAGAGCCCTACAATAGCACTTCAAGGAGGATTTTGATGTCACTATATTAACTTTGTGCTCATTTCATCTTACCTCTACTTATAAAGATGCCTTTTTAACTACGCAAGACATGCTCTTAGCGTTACAGCATTCGAGACGCCTCTTCATTAAATTCTTACGGCTCCCTATCCCCCATGTTCTACGGTGTGATGCGAATCCAATGGTTGAGGGCTTTGTTGGGAATTGAGCGGGAATTTTCCCGCTCTCTGCTCTCTCTTTGGTATAAATACCTCTCAAATCAATCATTCACCTTATTTTAGCAATCATTCACCTTACAAACCTTCCCAACTTACTTGTGCCTCTACAAATACCAAAAAGCCTATCGAGGACACCTTCCTTATTTCTGTAAGTCTTTACTCTTTTCTTTTCCATATATTTTTTTTCTATTCTTGGTACTTGTTCTCTCCTCGGCTTTATTTTCTCCTCTCAGTCCTTTTAGTTTTCTTTGAACCTTTCTAGGAATGGGTAGATTTAAGAGTTTGGTAGACTCCAAGGAAGGGATAGAGAACTTTAAGGCTTAGTATAGGATCCTTCCAAGAGTAGGCATTACGTATTGTAAGGTGGGACAGTGGCATGCAGATAGGCAAGAGGGAGAGCTAGTGATCCCAATGATTGCCTTCATAGAAGGAAGGATGAAGATCCCCATGGGCGGAGTCACTAGAGACTACCTTAGAGCTCATAGGTTGGCTCCCACTCAGTGTGCCCTTAATATGTTTAGAATCTTAGGTTTCGTAGATGCCTTTAATGAAAAAATGGGTTTAGTTCTAACCCACCATGATGTCAATTGAGTCTATAACCTTCACAACTTAAAGGGGCAGGGGTACTACTTGAAATCAAGGCACCCTGAGGTTAGGCTTATCCAATGCCTACCTAAATCCAACAAAGGCCTGAAGAAAGACTTCCTGATCTTGTTAGGGAATGACACGATAACCTCCCCTGCCCAACGAGAGAAGGGCAGCTAGGTGGGGTTAGGATAGTTATTTTGAAGTTACATCTTCTGTGCTTCCCCCCCCCCCCCCTTTTCTTACTTCTACTTAAAATTTTCTTCAATTTGTGTTGATCTTTACTGATGATGTTTCTCCTTTGTCTTTCCTAATGGTTTTGCAAATAGAAACGCTGCCATCCCCAACTTTAGCCTCGTGAATCAGGTAAGCTTGGATAAGATCCTAAAAGCTGAAGTGTTCATCCATACAGACGAACAACTAAAGGCTGCTCACTTGATCTTGGATTATATTCCAATTTCCAACGCCTTTCAAGCATCGAAGTGCGTAGTCAAGGCAAAGGACCCGTGTCTACAAAGGATCAGCATAGCCGCTTCAGGGTTGCTCATTGCTAGTCCAATCCCATAGGGTACCCTTACCAGTTCAGTACTAAAGGGCATCTCCAAAGTCACCCAACTGCCACAACACACAGCCGATGAGGGAACTTCTTCTCATCCTACCTTGGTAAAGGAGGAGAAAGAAGGAAAAGAAGAAGAAATAGAATTTGTAGTAGAAGTGTCAAATTCTGAGGATGAATTCTACATCTTCAACTAAATCTTGTCCCTAGAAGCTTCTCCTAGTGACCTCGGCTCCTCCTCCTTAGCCACATTCAGTCCTTACCAAGAAGTTGTTGATACTTCCAGTGACATGGGTATCCAATGCAAGCCAAGGTCAACCCTCCAGGAGTTGTTGGAGTCTCAACCGAGGAGAGATGTTCCTAAGAAGGCATCTCAAACCAGGCTTCCCACTCCTCCACCAACACAACCCTTCCGAGCTGATCAAGCCGACCATAAAAGGAAAAGGAAGGAGAAGGGAAAAGAAGTCATAGAGGTTGGGAAGAACAAACGTCCCTAAGAAACTGAGCCCCAAAAGGGGGCCAAGCAGCCCAAGGTGACTCAGACGAGGTCAGCCACTAAGGGAGAGAGAAGGGTTGACCCCCGAGCTGCAATCCCTGTCTGGGCCTCACGCATGGAGCTGGATGGAGCTCCCCTTCTCAGCATGAAGTTTTCCTTAGACTAAAGAGGGATTTAGCCATGGTAAGCAAGTTTTTAAGTTAGGTTTTTTTTTTGTTTTTTTTGTTTTTTTTTTTTTTACTGTACTCCTCTTCTTTTCTAGGCCATCCAAGCCACATATAGGGCCAAGGAGATGATGAACCACTCTCACCAAAAAATGAAGGA
>JARQAD010000009.1:15000-350000 GCA_029955455.1 Quercus agrifolia | reverse complement strand
AGGAATAATGAGAGCTGTCCAGAATCGCCCAATTAGCTACGTTTTGCACTTAACGCCTCCATTTGCATCCTAAATCAAAAAATAAGAATAATTAGTACATTTAGGCACCAAATAAATATAAAAGACTAAACATCAAGGGAGAAAAATATGACAATTTGCATTCTCATCAGTTAGATATCAAATCCATAATTGTTTGATCTCTCTAACTTGTGAAGCAACCAAGGTTTAATGATTTGCTGTGTCAAAAATTATTAGATCTTAGGAACCATGTTCGACTAAATTAAATGCAACCGCTTGTGTTTGTGTTGTTTAGTTTCATCGATCTCTCTAATTCTTAAGGCTGCTACTAGATTAAACCTTTAGCGCTTGTCTTGGGTTGTTTAGTAGTTAGGGTTTATTAGATCGCTTGTTTTCTAATTAACTATGACTAAGGAGAGATAGAAAAATTGTTCTGATGGTGAATATTCAAAGTGTGAATTGATATATACTTGCATCAATGATCAATTGTAAAATTTTGATGGTGGATGTTAACTTAGACCAAGGTTTGTTCTTTTGAATAATTTCAATACTTTAATTTGAATTGTTCCTTAGTTGTTGTTTTTTTTTCTTAAAATTGTTTTCATTATACTCCACCCCCCCCCCTCCTTGTTCACGTAGCATAAAACTAGGCTAGATACTCTCCATGGGAACGATCCTTACTTGCACTACTACATATATTTTTAGGAGTATAGGTTTTATTTTTGGTTGCCTGCGACAGCACACCGTGGCGAAGTATCCTCATAATAGCATAAGGAAAGATAAGCTTATCACGGGTCACCGTATTCTTATAGACATCCATAAGGGAGAGTATGAAATGAGAAGGAAAACCAATAGTGAGTCCCTCAAGTAGGGATAACAAAAATCGAGCACGTGGCTCAGTAATAGAATTATAGTGAGACAAGGGATATAAGGCAAATGTCATCACCATATTCAGGAACCTTGAACCTTTTGCAAAGGCTGAGTAAGGGGTGTTTTGAATTCCACCCCAAGAAGATGGTGTCCCACAGAATCGGGACATGAGTTCGTGTTTAAACACAGTCTTAAGACGATCACAGCTGGGGTAGTCAGGATGCGCTACCCTTAGTACATGTAGCATCTCAGATATAAGACCCGAAGTGACTATGATGCACATACCTCGAACGCGAGTGATAAAATGAGGTACAGAGTAGTCGAATCCATGCATATTGGAGTAAAACTCCTGTATTATCACGAAGGGACAAGTGACCGACATGTCACACAGTGACTCCCAACCACTACTGTAGATGACAGTGGGAAGGTCAGTATCGGAAAAGTTCGATAGAACGACTTGGCGTTCCAAATGAATGCCTTGTCGAAAAAATTTCTCCGAGAAGTCCGTATAGGCCTTATTATCACGGAACCAAATGTGAGAGGGAGTAGGATCAGAAGAAGATGCCTTGGAACGAAGAGGGTTCCGGGACGGAGTAGAGTTGCTATTTTTTGGTGCCATAGAGCAAACTAATCGAAAGAAAGAGAGAAAGAAAGAGAGAGAGGGAGAGAGAGACAAACAAAAAAGTACCAACACAGATCAATATCAGAATATAGAGAAAGGAAGGTACGTATGCATGAACAACGCATGAACATGTGACATGCAATAGTAAAAACATCATAGGCCCAGCCCAATCCAATCCTACCAGCATACATGATTTCAACATAATAAACACACATCTATAATGCATGAAACATTGTTAAAATGCAAATGTGATACAATGCATGAACATTTAGGATCATTTAAATAAAACCCATTCCAAAAATTTCACAAAAACTTTATCAATTTTGAAAAACCCCAAAGATTTTCAAAAACCCCAAAAGTTAGGTCAAAATGAATGAAATGCATGATAAAATGATATAAAAGAGATCATACCAGAGTGAAAATGCAAGGATTAGACTGAAGAGTGAGTGGGGAAGATGAAGAGAGTGATTGAGAAGTATTTGGAAAGGTGAGGAGTCATAAAGAATCAAGAGAGATCGAGAAAAATGAAGGAGAAATCGCGCTAAAGCTATATATAGGAAACCACGCTTCTCAATGGATCGAGAGGTGTTGAGATTTAAATTTTGATAGATACAGCTATTGAAAGGTGTCCATAGCAAAGTAACCTTGATGGATCGAGAAGCTATCCAGCAGCTATCGAGGAAACATAAACTTTCTCTATGGATCGAGAGGCTGTCGAGATGCAATCAAGACTAATTCTCAAAAACCTTGAGGGATTGAAATTGTGATAGTAGCTGTCTAGAAATGAAGCTCAAGAGGCTTAATAGATAGCCTAGCTATCGAGAGGTGTCCAACAGCTGTCGAGAATGCTTAAAAACAGTTTTTCTAGAAAAGAAAAACACATATAAGAATGCAATCAAACACGCTACGCAACCAAAGATCCAAAAGATATTTTAAGCTCTCAAAATCATCTTTCAGCAATAAAAATGTCAAGCATATAGATCCAAAACACACACACACACTAAACAAGTCTAACCAATTTTATAGTTCAAAAATATGTCAAGACAGTTTAATGAGCATACATTAACTCATGTATTCCTTGTGATGGCCAAATCACATTGTACCTGCACATGTATCAAAAGTAGCAAAGAATATTGCGTGTTGTGTGTGAAAAATATCGCAAGATTGCATAAGTGTCTATATGTTATGACGATTTGAGATATGAGAAAATCACTTTAACTCACACAATCATAACTGCTTTATAGGTACTATCACCTTTGAGGTACACCCTATAACTCCCACATCTCCTAGAAAACATGCTTGCAATCATATATAAAGCATTTTGATTCTTTTTGCTTTTATTTTTCTTTGCATATTTTTTTCTTTTAAGCAAACCATGCATGAGCATATAAGAGAAAGAAAAGAAACACCCAATGATGTTAAGCTTTTCACATTGCACTTTTGCTATGCCAAAGCATACATATGTCATTGACATTGCTCTTTTGCTATGCCGAAGCATACAGATGTCATATCATGATTGGCGAGTAACAGTGGTAAGATGATTATTTATGCCTTTCTCTTAGGGTTTTCTAGTCCTTCTCGCCAAAAAGAGTGAAACGAGTGTTAAGTACAAGAGATTACTTAATCTTACTCATAACAAACACGAGCCACAAAGCTCACTTGCTTAGTTGTGCATAGAGATGCTCATCTAAGGTACAAAAGATACAAAGTTTAGAAAATTTTGTTTCAATGGCCATCCAAGGTACACAAGTACCAATGTAAACAAAACACACTGTTTTTGTATTTTTCTGATTTTTCAATTTTTTTATTATAATGAAAAACAAAATAAAGCAAAACTAAAAAAAAAAACAAAAACGAAAAAAAAAAAACAAAAAACAAAAAAACAAAAAAACAAAAACAAAAACAAACAAAAACAAAAACAAAACAAAAACAAAAAAACAAAAAGAAAAAACATGTTAAGCAAAGCAAAGCAAAAAACTAGACTGACTCAAAACAAGAAAGCAAAACACACAAGTAATGCATACTCAAAAACAAGAAAGGGAGAGAGAGAAAAAGTGACTAAATCACTTAGAGCCTTTTTCCTTCCACACCTTGGAAGAACCTTTTCGTTTAGCAAATCCTTTACCCGGCGGTGAGGCAGAAGAATTGAAACCATTCAAGTTTGAAAGGAACATGAGGGCTTTGAGTAGATCTCCAAAAGGAGCAAGAGAAGATGGAAACTGATTATGGTTTCTCGATGAGACCATATTGTTGCTCTGTTGAGTGGCTAACCACTTATAGCAATTAGGTCGAGTATGTCCAGTTGCTCCACAGTGATGACAGAGATGCTGCTTTTTCAGTTTAGGCTTTTAAGTATTTACCTTCTTAGCCCTAAAGTTTTTAGTCTCTTTCTTATCCAACTTAGGGGGTGCTCCTAAGATAGATTTACCCTTGTCTATGTTCCCATTAACTAAAGCAGTTTTGACATCATTATTCTCTGATTCAACATTATTAGTAGGAGAAACAAACAAAGTAGCACTAGTAGAAGTAATACTAGGAGAAGGGAAATCATACCCTAAACCGATTTGATCGAAAGCTGATTTCTGAAAGTTGAGCATCTCGTCAAGTTTAGCACTTGAAGTCCTCTCCAGCTGAGCTCTGACTTGAAACAGCTTTGCCTCAAGCTTCTTGGTCTTCCCAGTCAAGAAATTCTTCTCAAATCTCAGTGCTCCAATGGTCTGATTTCCTTCATAAAACTTCGTGGAGATTTCTTCTCCTTCAAGCTCCACATCATTGAGCTTCTTGTTGGCCAACCTATACAACTTCTCATGCTTTTTCGAGACCATGTATAATTTTGCATAAGCTGTGTGGATGTCATCTTGCAAATCCATCTTTTCAAACTTAGACTCCACCAAGTCCTCTTTTTCATTCACATCTTCAACTATCCCCTCGGTGGGATTTACAGTGGCAATGAAGGCATTTAGGATTCCATCATCCTCATTGTCAGAATCATCCTCAGGCTCGATGTTGCTTAAAGTAGTAGCAAATGCCTTGCTTTTTGCAATGGTCATGAGATATGTAGGGCACTCTTGCTTCATGTGTCCGAAGCCTTGACACCTAAAGCACTTTGGTCCTAAGGGAACAGTGTACTGACCGCCATCCCATGTTAATAAACCTAGGACCTTTAGCAAAGGCAAAACAAGGAATGAACTGACGATCACCCCAATTAGAGGGACGCTCACAAAAAGAAGACATCAGCTCGTCTTTAGACATAGTCTTAAGACAATCACAACCGGGGTAGTCAGGATGCGCTACCCTCGGGATATGGAGCACGTTGGATACAATATCCAAAGTGACCACGATGCACGTACCTCAACACGAGTAACAAAAAGAGGTACCAAATAATCAAATCCATGCATGTTGGAGTAGAACTCCTATATAAGCATGGATGGACAAGTGACTAGGATGTCACATAGTGATTCCCAACCCCTACTGTGAATGACAGCGGGTAGGTCAGTATTGGAAAAGTACGATAAAATGACTTGGCATTCTGAATGAATGCCTCGTCTAGAAAAGTTCTCTGAAAAGTCCTTGTGGGCTTTATCATCACGAAACTGAACATAGGAAAGGGTAGGATCAGAAGAGGAAGATGCCCCGGAATGAAGAGGATTCCAGGATGGAGTAGATTTTCGTTTAGGTGCCATAGAGCAACTAATCGAAAGAAAAAGAAAGGGAGAAAGAGAGACACGTAGAAAAGCACCAATCACAATCAATATATAAGAATATAGAGAATGTAAGTTACGTATGCATGAAAATGCATGAGCATTTGATATGCACTAGTAAAAACATCATGGGCTCAGCCCACTCCAAAACTACCAGCACACAATCATTGCAACAAGGTAAACACACATCTAAAATGCATGAAAAATTGTTATAATGAAAATGTGATGCAATGCATGATCATTTAAAGTCATTTGACAAAGCCCATACCAAAAATTTCACAAAAACTTCATCAATTTTGAAAAACCCCAAAATTTTTCAAAAATCCCAAAAAGTTAGGTCAAAAGATATGAAATGCATGATTAATGAGTGAGAAAGCATCATACCAGAGAAGAAAGAAGATCTTCAGACTAAAAACTAAGTGGGGATAAGGTTTGGAATGAATGAGAGAGGTTTTGGGAAGTGAAGAAGCTGATTCTGTCGAGAGAGATCGGGAAGAAATGAACCTAGTATCGCGAGGATCCTATTTATAAAACCTCTTAACTCTCAACAAATCGAGAAGTGTCGAGCTTTAAAGACTTGAAGAGATCTAGCTATCAAGTAAAAACATCATGGGCTCAGCCCACTCCAAAACTACCAGCACACAATCATTGCAACAAGGTAAACACACATCTAAAATGCATGAAAAATTGTTATAATGAAAATGTGATGCAATGCATGATCATTTAAAGTCATTTGACAAAGCCCATACCAAAAATTTCACAAAAACTTCATCAATTTTGAAAAACCCCAAAATTTTTCAAAAATCCCAAAAAGTTAGGTCAAAAGATATGAAATGCATGATTAATGAGTGAGAAAGCATCATACCAGAGAAGAAAGAAGATCTTCAGACTAAAAACTAAGTGGGGATAAGGTTTGGAATGAATGAGAGAGGTTTTGGGAAGTGAAGAAGCTGATTCTGTCGAGAGAGATCGGGAAGAAATGAACCTAGTATCGCGAGGATCCTATTTATAAAACCTCTTAACTCTCAACAAATCGAGAAGTGTCGAGCTTTAAAGACTTGAAGAGATCTAGCTATCAAGTAACTATCTAGAGGTGTCCATAGCAAAAGGGGCTCGATGGATCGAGGAGCTATCAAGCATCTATCGAGGAGACAGAAACTTTCTCATGGATGGAGGAGCTATCGAGAAGCTATCGAGATTGCGATAAAAAGAAGCTGAAGAGCTCGATAGATAGCCTAGCTATCAAGAGGTGTCGAGGAGCTGTCAAGATTACTTTAAAAACAGTTTTTCAAGAAGAGAAAAACATAGACATGAACGCAATCAAACATGCAACTCAACCAAGGATCCAAACAACATTTTAATCTCTCAAAACATTTCTCAATTAAGAAAAATGTAAGCACACAGATCCAAAAACACACACACATACATACACTAAAAAAGTCTAACCAATTTTATATTTCAAAAACAAGTCAAGACAGTTTAGTGAGCATATATTAACACAAGTAAATCTTGTGATCGTCAAATCACATTGTACCTGCACATGTATCAAAAATAGCAAAGAATATTGCTTGTTGTGTGTGAAGAAACATAGCAAGATTGCATAAATGCCTACATGTTATGACAATTTGAGATATAAGTAAATCAATTTAACTCACACACGATCATAACTACTTGATGGGGATTGTCACCTTCGAGGTACATCCTATAACTCCCACATCTCCTAGAATATATACTTGCAATCATGTTTTAAAGCATTTTGATTTATTTGCTTTAATTTTCTTTGCATATTTTTCTTTTATTAAGCATATCATGCATGGGCATACAAGAGAGAGAAAAGAAATACCCAATTATGTTAAGCTTTTTGACATTGCACTTTTGCTATGCCGAAGCATACAGATATCATTTCATAATTGACAAGCAACAGTGGTGAGATGATTATTTATGCCTTTCTCTTAGGATTCTTGAGTCCTTCCCGTCAAAAAGAATGATATGAGTGTTAAGTACAAGAGATAACTTAATCTTACTCATCACAAACAAATAGCCATAAAGCTCACTTGCTTAGTTGTGCATAGATATGCTTATCTAAGTTACAAGAGATACAAAGTTTAGAAAACTTTGTTTCATTGGCCATTCAAGGTACACAAGTACCAATGTACACAAACACACACTGTTTTTGTATTTTTTTGTCTTTTTTATTTTTATGAATGAAAACAAAATAAAACAAAACTGAAAAACAAACAAACAAAAACTTGTCAAGCAAAGCAATGCATAAGAACTAGATGCAAATGCATGAGGAAGGAGAAGGAGAAGAGGAGATCATTCCATGGAGATAACACCAATGTTTTGACGAAGGATTTCAAACCGTTTGCTATCAAGAGGTTTGGTGAACAAATCAGCCTTCTGATCATCAGTGTGAATGAACTCAAGAGTAAGCGTGCCATCTTCAACAAGCTCACGAATGAAGTGATGTCGAATCTCTATGTGCTTGGTTCGAGAATTTTGAGCCAGATTCTTAGAGAGATTGATAGCACTGGTATTGTCACAATAGATAGTGAAGTGAGCAGTGGTTTTGACATACTTTATGAATCTTTTCAAAGCAATCATATGGGACTTCTTGGGATTAGCCTTATGTCTAGCACATATTCCCACACTGTAACTAATGTCAGGTCTATTAGCAGTAAAGTAAAGAAGACAACTTATCATGCTTCTATAGAGAGATGGATTAACACTTTTTCCCAAGACATCAACAGTAAGTTTCACATTTGGACTCATAGGGGTTCTAATAGAACTAGTAGATTCCAAACCAAACTTTTCATAAAATTTCTAGCATATTTAGATTGAGATATGAATATACCTGTCTCTTGCTGACAGATCTGCAATCCAAGGAAGTGATTTAACTCTCCAATCAAGCTCATCTCGAACTCAGCCTACATGAGTTTGGAGAAACCATGAGCAAGTTCATCCTTTGTTGACCCAAAGATGATATCATCAACATATAACTTGAGCAACTATCAACTCGCCGTCTTCCTTTTTGATGAAGAGAGTTTGATTAGCCTTTCCTATTGTGAACCCATGTGACACTAAGTATTGTGTGAGGCAATCATACCAAACTCTGGTGGCTTGCTTTAAGCCATAGAGTGCCTTCTTAAGATGCAGCACATGATCTGGAAAATGGGGATCAATGAATCCTTTTGGTTGAGCTACATAGACATCTTCTTTAAGGAACCCATTTAAGAAAGCAGTCTTGACATCTCCTTGGTAAAGCTTGAACTTCAAATGGCATGCTAGGGCTAGGAGAATACTAATGGACTCCATACGGGTTACTAGAGCAAATATCTCATCATAGTCCACTCCTTCCATTTGTGAGTATCCTTGAGCCACAAGACAAGCCTTATTGCGGATCACAATGTCCTCCTCATTAGTCTTATTGTGAAAAATCCATTTTGTGCCAATGATGTGCTCACCTTCTGGTCTAAGCACTAGTGTCCAGATATCATTACTTTGAAACTGAAGCATTTCATCATGCATAGCCTCCATCCAGCCTTCATCCTAAAGTGCTTCCTCAACCTTGGTAGGTTCAACTTACGACAAATAGCAAGAATAAGACACAAAGTTAGCAACACATTTATCAACTGTGCATTTCCTCAGTGTAAGTTCATTCATATTTCCCACAATAACTTCAGGAGGATGATTCAACTGAATTCTGGAGGAAGGTCCTTTCTCTTTATGAGATTCAGAATCAAGTGAGGTAGATCTATCTGCTGAACCTTCTGCAACACTTGGAGTACTAGGAGTACTTGGAGACGCATGCTCTTGATCAAGTTCTTGAATGTCCTTGGGCTCGGGAGGAAGAATTTCTTTGGAGATTTCCTCACTGACATTCTCAAAACCGAACTCCGAAACTTCATCAATAACAACATTTACTGTTTCCATCACCTTCTTGGTTCTCTTGTTGTATACCCGATAAGCCTTGCTTGTAGAGGAGTAACCCAAGAATATTCCTTCATCACTTCGAGAGTCAAATTTTCCCACATTTTCTCTATCCTTGAGAATGACATGGATGAGTCTTCCGACGATGGGTCTTCCGACGATGAGTCTTCCGACGATGAAGACTGCAAGAGCAGTGACACGGATGAGTCTTCCGAAAATGAAGGTTCTAAAACGAAATCCTACATCACTCGGCAGTTCAAGAAATTCATGAAAAATGCCAATGCAAAGGGGCTTTGACAAGGACCGTAGGCAATCAAGTCCTTCTCAGTCTAAGAGCCAAGACAAAGGGAAGAAAGATGCTAGGGATGTTGGTCAGTACACTGTTCCCTTAGGACCCAAGTGTTTCGGGTGTTAAGGCTTCGGTCACATGAAACAAAAGTGCCCTACTTATCTCAAGTCCATTAGGAAAAGCAAAACACTTGCTGCTACCTTGAGTGACACCGAACCTGAGGATGATTTCGATAATGAAGATGATGAAATCCTAAATGCCTTCACCGCATCTGTTAATCCTACTAAGGGGATTGTAGAAGATGTGGATGAAGAAGATAACTTGGTGGAATCTAAGTTTGAGAAGATGGATGAACAAGATGACATCCACATAGCTTATGCAAAGTTATGCAAGGTCTCGGAAAAGCATGAGAAGTTGTATAGGTTGGCCACCAAGAAGCTCAATGATGTGGAACTTGAACGAGAACAACTCTCCACAAAGTTTGATGAAGCAAATTAGACCATTGGAGCATTGAGGTTTGAAAAAAATTTCTTGGCTGAGAAGGTCAAGAAGCTTGAGGCGAAACTGTTCCAAGTTAGAGCTCAGTTGGAGAGGACCTCAAGTACAAAGCTTGATGAAATGCTCAGCATGCAGAAATCTGCTTGATATCGAACTGATTTAGGGTATAATTTCTCTTCTCCTAATATTGCTTCTTCTAGTACTATTGTTTTTGTTTCTCCTACTAATAATATTGAATCTGAGAATAATGATGCTAAAAATGTGATAGCTAGTGAGAACATAGACAAGGGTAAATCTATCTTAGGAGCACCCCCTAAGCTTGCTAAGAAAGAAATCAAAAACCCTAGGGATAAGAAAAGTAATGCTCAAAAGTCCAAAGAGAAGAAGCAACATCTCTGTCATCATTGTGGAGCAACTAGACACACTCGACCAAATTGCTACAAGTGGCAAGCCACTCAACCAAGCAACAGCATGGTCTCTTCAGGAAACTTGAGTCAGTTTCCATCCTCTCTTACTCCTCTTGGAGATCTCCTCAAAGTCCTCATATTCCTTACAAACTTGAATAGTTGCAATTCTTCCCCTTCTCCGCCGGTTCAAGGGTTCACCAAAAGGAAAGGTTCTTCCAAGGTGTGGAAGAAAAAACGCTCCAAGTGATTTAGTCACTTTTTCTCTCTCTCCCTCTCTTGTTTTTGTTTTTGCATCACTTTTGTGTTTTGCTCTATTATTTTAAGATAGTCTAGTTTTTTTTTTTTATGCATTGCTTTGGTTGACATGTTTTTGTTTGTTTGTTTTTCAATTTTGTTTTATTTTGATTTTATTCATAAAAATAAAAATAAAAATGGAAAAATTAGAAAAATACAAAAATAATGTGTGTTTGTGTACATTGGTACTTGTGTACTTGTGTACCTTGAATGGCCAATGAAACAAAGTTTTCTAAATTTTGTATCTCTTGTAGCTCAGATAAGCATCTCTATGCACAACTAAGCAAGTGAGCTTTGTGGCTCTTGTTTGTGATGAGTAAGATTAAGTTATCTCTTGTATTTAACACTAGTATCACTCTTTTTTACAGGAATGACTAGAAAATCCTAAGAGAAATGCATAAATAACCATCTCACCACTGTTGCCCGCCAATCATGGAATGACATCTGTATGCTTCGGCATAGCAAAAGTGCAATGTCAAAAAGTTTAACATAATTGGGTACTTCTTTTCTCTCTATTGTATGCTCATGCATGATATTCTTAACAAAAGAAAAATATGTAAAGAAAATTAAAGCAAATAAATCAAAATGCTTTAAAACATGATTGCAAGCGTGTATTCTAGGAGATGTGGGAGTTATAGGATGTACCTCAAAGGTGATAGTCCCCATCAAGTAGTTATGATCATGTGTGAGTTAAATTGATTTATTCATATCTCAAATCATCATAACATGAAAACACTTATGCAATCTTGCGATGTTTTTCATACACAACACGCAATATTCCTTACTACTTTTGATACATGTGCAGCTACAATGTGATTTGACCATCACGAGTTTTACATGTGTTAATGCATTCTCACTAAACTGTCTTAACTTGTTTTTGAATTATAAAATTGGTTAGACTTGTTTAGTGTGTGTGTGTGTGTGTGTGTGTGTGTGTTTTGGATCTAAATGCATGACATTTTTCTTGATTGAGAGATAATTTTGAGAGCTTAAAATGTTGGTTGGATCCTTGGTTGAGTTGCATGTTTGATTGCATTCAATGTGTGTTTTGCTCTTCTTGAAAAACTATTTTTAAAGCAATCTCAACAACTCCTCATCACCTCTCGACAGCTAGGCTATCTATCAAGTTCTTCAGCTTCTTTTTATCGCAATCTCAATAGCTCCTCGATCCATCGAGAAAGTTTTTGTCTCCATGATAAGTGCTCGATAGCTCCTCGATCCATCGAGCTTCCTTGATGTGGAAATCTCTGGTCAGCTCCTCGATAGCTACATCTCCCTGTTTTTAATTCTCGACAGCTCTCGATCCATCGAGGTTTATGAGATTCCTATAAATAGGATCCTCGCGATACCAGGTTCATTTCTCCCCGATCTCTCTCAATAGAATCAGTCTCTTCACCTTCCAAAACCTCTCTCACTCACTCCAAACCTCATCCCCACTTAGTTTTCAGTCTCAAGATCTTCTTCCTCCTCTGGTATGATGCTTTCTCACTCATTAATCATGCATTTCATACCTTTTGACCTAACTTTTTGGGATTTTTGAAAATTTTTGGGGTTTTTCAAAATTGATGAAGGTTTTGTGAAATTTTTTGGATGGGTCTTGCTTAAATGATTTTAATCATCATGCATTGCATCACATTTGCATTATAACAATGTTTCATGAATTTTAGATGTGTGTTTACCTTGTTTCAATGATTGTGTGCTGGTAGGTTTAGATTGGTCTGAGCCCATGATGTTTTTACTATTGCATATCACATGCTCATGCTTACATTCTCTATATTCTTATATATTGATTGTGATTGGTGTTTTTCTGCACGTCTCTCTTTCTCCCTCCTTTCTTGTTTCGGTTAGTTGCTCTATGGCACCTAAATGAAAATCTACTCCGTCCCGGAACCTTCTTCATTCTGGGGCATCTACCTCTTCTAATCCCACCCTTTCCCATGTTCGGTTCCGTGATGATAAAGCCCGCAAGGACTTTTTGGAGAACTTTTCTAGATAAGGCATTCATTCGGAATGCCAAGTCATTTTGTCGGACTTCTCCGACATTGACCTATCCACTGTCATTCACAATAGGGGTTAGGAGTCACTGTGTGACGTCCCAGTCACTTGTCCATCCATGCTTATATAGGAGTTCTACTCCAACATGCATGGATTTGATTATTCAATACCTCTCTTTGTCACTCACGTTCGAGGTACGCGCATTGTGATCATTCCAGATATTGTATCCGACATGATCCGTGTCCCTAGGGTAATGTATCCTGACTATCCTAGTGTTAATCATCTTAAGACCGTGTCTAAAGACAAGCTTATGTCCTCTTTTTGTGAGCGTCCCTCTAATTGGGGTGATCGTCAGTTCACTCCTTGTTCGACCTTCGCTAAAGGTTCTAAGTTCATTAACATGGTTATAACCTTTGTTTTGCATCCTCTCTCTCACTATAACTCCATTATAAAGCCCCATGCTCGGTTTTTGCTTTCCCTTTTAGAGCATCTCACTATAGACCTCCCCTTTCATTTTATTCTTTCTCTCATAGATGTCTATAGAGATACAGCAACCCGTGATAAGCTCATCTTCCCTTCGGCTATCATAAGGATTCTACGCCATTTTTCTGTCTCCTTTCCCATTTCCGACCACTTCCATGTCATATGTGCCATAGACGCCGCTACCATTATACAGAGCGAGGCGCAACTACATTCGAGGCGAACCTAGACGACGATTCCTCCAGCTTCCATAGCTCCATCCACATCTGCTTCCTCTTCTTCTACAGGCGGTATGACTCTCGAGGACATCATGGCACAACTTGTGCGTATGGATGCTCACCCTGACACTCTCAGTGATGAGTTGTGTCAGGTGTACACCCGTTTTGGTCGTATTGCACGACAACAAGCTGTCATAGGTGGCTTCGTTGCTTCTCCTCCTCCTACTCTAGAGGCTTCTAAGGACGATGACGATGATGGTGATGCTGATGCTACTGATGTTGAGGATGATGGTGCTAGCTCTTCCAATGTTGATGAGATATCTACTTAATGTACTTATCCTTTGTCACTCGTGACAAAAGGGGGAGTAGTTTTGGATATGAGAGTAGTCATACTCATAGGGGGAGGGTTAATATAGGAGATTTTTGTTAGGGGGGTGTTTATATTTCTTGAGGGATGTAGTGAGGACTTATGTATCTTTTTCTTTTCTTTCTATTTTAGATACATTGTTCATGTATCTTAGATCTTGTGATCATGTTGTGATAGCAAACCTTGTACTTGTTGATATATATACATTTAAGGTTGTTATTATAGTTCTTTCACCTATCTTTACATATGTTATTTCTTTTCTCTCTTTATGCACATGCTTTTTATATCTTGTATGCAATCTTTTATTTTTGTTTCACACTAAGTTTTGTTTAAAGTGTTTCAGAAATACAGGTTGTCAAAGTCTCTCTTGCCATGAACTCTCTTCTTGCAAAGTTTTTCAAGAGTTTGTGTTAAGATAAATTTTACTGTACTTAACAAGTGAGTATGAGTTGAGTGATTTATGACTTCTCTCATATGTTCATTTGTTTGTTATGGTTTTGTCACAGATTGCCAAAGGGGGAGATTGTTAGGACATATATGATTCATGTTAGGAACATATGTCAACATTTTATTTAATTGGCCTATCATTTGACAAAACACACTTTACTTGTAATTGGATAGATCTAGGATGTGTTTAATACTTCAAAGAACAAGGGTTCAAGTCTAAGTATTGAAGCCATGCAAATCTGTCCAAGATTCAAGTATTGAAGTGTAGGATTTTAAAGCTCAATCCCTAGTATCTATCGAGATTTAAAAGAGCTATTTCAGCCCGAGGCTCGACAACTTCTCGATAGATAGGGTATCTGTCGAGATTTATGAAGTTCAGTTTTTCAAAGCTGATTTTCATCCAATCTGTGAATGTATGTTTGGGCTTTCTTTTCTCACAATCCTAAACATATATAAGGATTATTTTAAGGGCCATCTAAGGTGGTGCGATTATTAAGCAAAGTCTTGTGATCAGAGACAGAATTTGCCCTAGTTCTTCTTTCTCCTGAAGAGGCTTCTGTGTTTGTACACCATAGGGTTTGTAACCAAGCAACTTCATGATCTTCATCGTGTGATGAACAGAAGAACTTTGCAGCTAACATCCTTCTCAAGTTGCTGATTAAGTCGCGTATTGGGATCCACGCATCTATTGGTTAGTCACGTACTGGGAGCCGTGCAATACAATGAGAGATTATCACTACAGAACAAGTCCAATTATGTATTGGGGTAAGGGTTCAACTGTAGGTTGGTATAAGGTACTGGAATTCCTTTACTTGTAATCGCTTGTTTTGATAATAGTGGATTCTCGAGAGTAGTGACCTTAAAATCACTCAATAGGGTTTTTGCCTCAGAGGTTTTTCCCATTCATAAACAAATCATCATGTCAACTTTATTTTCTACTGCATTATATTTTAGTTGGTGATTTTTTTATGCTGCCACGTACATTGCATGTTAAATTGATTAATTAATTAACTTAGGTAATTAATCAATTAATTCATCATAAGGGGTCAATACATTCTTGGCCTACCAATGAGTTTCTTTTCAGACTTATTCAAAACAATACATTTCCCTTTTGAGAATAGCACCATAAAGTCTTGATCACAGATCTGAGCACCTTTCTAACAATCTTGGGTTCGGAAATGGTTTCTGTAAGATTAAAGGCTGGGTTCACTATGTCCTTGAATGACTCATCCTCCTCCATCTTAATCTCTTCGAAGCTTGTATTAAGCCTTTGAAGCCACGAATTCATGACAATCTTAGTTCCTTCATAGGTTTTCTAGAGGGTGGTCCATGCTTCATTAGTAGTTTCAGTAGAGGATGTCTTCTTGAACTCCTCATTCGTGACCGCACTAAATGAAGCATTCAATGCCCTACTGTTGAAGTTTGCCGCCTTGATCTTAGCATCATCCCAATCGACCGGTGCTTCCTTCGGCTTGGTCCAACCTATCTCCATAGCTTGCCACACGTTTTCATTTAATGACTGCAAGAAAGCTCTCATGCATACTTTCCAATATGCATTGTTAGTACCATTAAATAAAGGAGGTATAATAAGAGATTGTCCTCTATCCATGACAAACAGGGTTCAATGGATCGCACAACAAAGATTAACCCTAATCAGAGTGTGCCTGCCCTGATACCATTTGATAGGCCAAGAATGTATTGACCCCTTGTGATGAATTAACCGATTAATTAGTCAAGTTAATTAGTTAATTCAATTAGCATGCAATAAGCACGTGGTAGCACAAACAAATCACCAAGTAAGTTAATATGTAGTGGAAAATAAATTGACACGATAATTTGTTTACAAATAGGGAAAACCTACATGGCAAAAACCGCACCGGGTGATTTTAAAATCACCACTCCTGAGAATTCACTATTATCATAACAAGCGATTACAAGTAAAGGAATTTCAGTACCTTATACCAACCTATAGTTGAACCCTTACCCCAATACCTAATTGGACTTGTTCTGTAGTAACAGTCTCTCATTTCAATGCACGGCTCCTAATACGCGACTAACCAATCTAATGCCCAGATCCCAATACATGGCCTACTCACCAACTTGAGAAAGATGTTGGCTACAAAGTTGTTCAGTTCATCTACACGATGAAGATCATGAAGCTCCTTGGTTACAAAAGCCTACGATGTACAAACCTAGTAACTTCTTGAATAGAATGATGAACTAGGGCATATATCTCTGATTCACAATATGCTTGTGAAAAACTTTTGCATTGAGTTGCATCAACTATGATGGCCCTTAAAACAATCCTTAGGTTGTGAGAAAAGAAAGCCCAAACATCTATACATAGATTGGAGTGAAATCAGATTTGAAAATATGATTTTCATAAACCTCGATAGATACCCTATCTATCGAGCAACTGTCAAGCATCGGGCTTAAACAGCCTTTTAAAACTCAGTAGATACTAGCTATCACACTAGCTGTTGAGCTTTAAAATTCAGCACTTCTTTACTTGATTCTTGGATAGATTTGCATGGTTTTAACACTTGAACTTGAAACCTTGTTCCCTGAAGTATTAAACACATCCTAGATCTACCCAATTACAAGTAAAGTGCATTTTGTTAAAGGATTAGTCAATTCTATATTGACATATGTTCCTAACATGATTCACATATGTCCTAACACAACCTATCCTTACTGTTAGGTTTGGAATTGAGCAATAATCATTTCATAGGTTCTTTTCCAGTGGTACCCTTAGAATACTTGGTGTACATAGATTTTAGCAACAATCACATGTCTAGTAGCATTCCTAAATGGATAGGAGGAAACCATAATTTAAAAGTACAGACAACTATTAACTTGAGTAGCAACTTTTTTAAAGTTCAGATTCCATGCGGAGTAAGTGCATTTCCTATAATAGACCTTTCTCAGAACTTGCTTTTTGGATTGTTACCATCTTGCTTGAATTCACAGAAGGATCAACACTTACTTTTGCAAGGGATCAAACTCACAGGATCATTACCAAAAGCCATTCTCAATTCATCATCTCTTAAGACATTGGACATTAGAGACAATAACTTTTTCGGCAACATCCTGTTAGGATTAGTGCCCTTAAATCCCATTGTATGATGCTATGTATGATATTATGTGTGACATTATGTATGACATGATGTATGACTTAATATTGTAATTAATAAATTTGTTTTGTTATTATTTGAAATAATGGTAACATGAATATTTAGACATTATCATTTAGTCCATGAGATGCATAGTATGTGATTTATGTGAAAAGTCACAGAAGATATAAATTACAAGTTCTTTGTAAACTCAGAATTTAGTTCGTAGTCAGTGATGAAATTGGGCGTTTCATCTGCGAAGACTATAACGTATCAACTAAGATGATTTGTCTTGATCATGGAAGTGGTGACTTCTAGTTGATATGTTAATTTGTTTTAAGAGTTAAAACATATTGAACTGAACCGCTGTGAGATTTATTATTCTTGTAAAGACTGTCAATTGAATAATAAATCTCACGACTTATATTTGCATGAACTCTTAATCCTGAGAGAATAATGGACTTGATCATGAAGTGTAGGTTGCTTTGATATATCAGGAGTGAGATCTAAAGTAACGGTCAAAACCTCATTATATTGGGTAGCCACATTTAGTGTTGATGGAACATATATTCTTAAGATAGAATTCATAGTCTCTTAACGGAGATATAAAATATTCCCTTGAGATAAGTTTAATGGGTTTAGTTATTCAAAAAGTTAGGCCTAACCACTTTAGTAAGAAATTACTAAAGTATAAATTTATGAAATTGGATTTCATAAATATATGGTGAATAACATAAAAGAATTAAACCGGGTACTCAAGGATTAAAATGTAGTAATTTACCAAGTGGCAGTCTACATTAATTACTTTGTATTATTATGAATATTTTATGAAGGGGTTGCATGTACAATAAAGTCTTGGGATATAATTTATAGATAAGGCCTAGAATGCAACTATATTTATATAGTGGTATTAAATATAGTTAATGGTAACTTTGGACTTGTCAAGAGTTGACAGAAAAGCCCAAGGCCCATTAGAGCTAGTGTCTTATTGGTCCCTTTTGGTCCCACTCCAAGCCACACACTTAAGCCCAATTGGAAAGGCCCAAAAGGTCAGCCCAATTAGATAATTGGTTAGATACAAAGGGAAAAACGTACAAAATTTTATAAGAGAGAAACATCATTGTGAAATGGTGTAGGTGAGTGTATGTCACTCTCAAATTCTTCTTTTGTAACCAATTGAAATTCCACACTTCTTGGGCGTTAGTGGAATTGGAGTGAAGATTAAGAGTATTCCCAAGTGCTTCAATCTTTGTTTTTGAAATTCACCACTTCAAGGTATGCTCTCTTATACTTGAATTCTGAAATTTACATAGTGCATGTTATAGATTGTGAACAAAGTAGATCCGTTTAACTTTCCGCTGCGTATATGCATATTTCCTACACATCCTTGATGAAATTAATGGACTTTCAAACTTAAAAGTTCTTTTGTTGAGGGGCAATAATTTTAGTGGTTTGGTTCCGAAGCAACTGTGTAGATTAAAGATGATAGGCACTATGGATCTTTCCAAGAACTCTTTTAAAGTAAAACTATGAAAAATGTTGTAATGTGGGAGTTCGGACAATGTTTGACCTTCGATTAAACCTAGGGCTAACTAGGGGCATTTTGGTCATTTTAGCAGAAAAAGGCACTTTGGGTGTTCCGGTGCCCAAATAGGTTGTGCCACATTGTTCTATATGTTCTCATAGCCCCGTAGAGAGAAAATGATCTTTTTGAATTCTCGGGAGGTCAGCATGCAAATTGAGGGCAGACAAAATACGGTATAAACAAAACTTGTGCACATATCTCGAGGGAATTGAATATGTAAGCAAAGTGGAAAAGGTAGAGATAGAGATGGATACCAAGGTCACCCCAAGGCAAGAGCCTCACCAGAACATGTAGAGATAGAGATGGAGAAGACAAGCATTACCTAGAGGCGCAAGCCACCCGAAGAAGTTTAAGCTCGTAAGAGCACCTTGTTTTTTTGGTTGATGGTTGCGGCCGTTGGCCTCGTTTGTTTTTCTTTTTAAGAGACTCTAGGATAGTGAGTCACTCGTCTTTTGCTTGCAATTGGCAAAATAGGTTTTGGGATAGTGAACTTGTTATTGCTCGTTTCCCGAGCAACGAAGGTGGGAATCAGACATATGAATCCCACACGGCTCTATAAAGTCACACCTCACCCCATGTATGCATGTTGTGTGACGTGTGTGTGGGTTGGGCCGAGCCGTATGGTGAAACAAAATGTTTTGTCTCTTATTCTTTCGATTCTATTAGCGAAACTCACGAATCAAAAGAATGGCATCTGTAGACAGTGCATTTTTTACCCCTTGCAACTTGGGCCCTCGTTCTCTAATGATTCTGATATTCTAAGGCTCAAGGTTGGTTTAAGGCCCAATCAGATTACAAATTGACTTAAGAGGTGTTAAAATGGAGAATATAACTTTTTATGAGCAAATAAATCTATTTTGGGAAAATAAAAAGGTCAAGTAAACCTTCGGCCTGCATATGCAGGTCTGATGCATGCGTACGCAGGCATGGACCTACGCACGTAGCTAGGGTTTCAGAAACCTATGAATGGAAAACTTTTAGCATTAATGTTGAGGTTTGGAACGAATCACACATCGTCTGGGAGCTATTCCAAACCCTTATTTTCTCATTATATAAAGCCATACATGGCACCTTTTCAAAACACACAGAAAACCCTAAGGGAAAACCTAAAATTCACTAGAAATAGTGAATCTTAAAAGTGGCATATGAATCTATGACCAAAGATTTGGGGAACAAAAATTAGGGTCTTGGTCTCTCTATTAATTGGCCCAAGACATGGGGAAAAAAATTAGGGTCTAGGTCTCCCTATTAGCTGACCAAAGACTTGGAAAAAATACTAGTTCTTTTTTTTTATTAAATTTGTGCAGTGGTGTGTTTATAATAAAAAATAGGATTTGAATGTTCAAAAAGTGTGTTAAACACCTATGAATTTTTAGACCCCCAATTTACAAAATACCAACACAAGCTTATAATAAAACAATGTATGTGCGGAATATGAAAATAAGCTAAAACAGAATTGGTAAAACAATCTAAACCGAAATTAATCACAACCACAATAGTAATTAAAAGTCAAAGATTAAAGGAAGAGAGATACAAACACAAAGACAACACAGCGATGTGTTATTGAAGAGAAAACCGAAGTCCTCGGCGAAAAACCTCTCTGCCGCCCTCCAAGCAGTCAATAATCCACTAGAGAATAAAGTTGGGATACATAAATAGCAGAAGACCCTCTAAGTCTAATCTACCCAGTGCACCTAAGCCCTCCAAGCTTCTTACTCCAATAGGGTTATGCCAAACCTTGTCTTCTCTAGGTTACCGGATCCAACAATCGCCCATTGCTCCCTACATTTCGTGGGTATAAGGGTATTGATAGTAGAGTGTGTATGGAATGCGAAGAGTCAGTTACAACCAAACAGGGCATTTTGGCGACTCGAGCTCGCGACTAGAACGAGTTGCAAGCTAACTGCCTGGCCAGCTAGAGGTTTTGTCCTATAGAGCAACAGCTGGCATGACCTTTCAGCTCCCCTTCATGCTTCACACGTGTGCACTTCTGGCGACTTGCCAGTCGCGAGCCTGTCACAAGATCCTGTCACAAGATCCAGTCACGAGGCTCTTCTTGATTGCACACTCTTGAGCTTTTCTTCACACTCTCTCGCACACTATCCTTACATGATTCCCACCTAAATACAGGGTTTCTAAATGCTGAATTGCTAGCAAATTTGGCACGGAATAAAGCCAACAAAATGTTGAATAAATTCAATCTTACAGGATTAAATTGCAAACTACACCCATAACGTGAAAATGGCAACCGATGGCTATCACCAACAATCACAATCCTAATTCTTGAAAAGATCCAAAAAAAACACCAAAAAAAAAAAATTTCAAAACCATCTAAATTTCAAATAGTTCTTCAAATGCAATCACCACCAATTTAAACTAGAGAAAGTGGAAAATATTATTCTGGTCTTTACATTTTAATAGCAATCAAATTTGTCCTTATGGTTAACTCACTAACGGAAAACGCTTATATAATTAATCGTGTGCATAGCTATCACACTTAAAATTGACGTAACATATAAAATAATAAAAATTTACCACCTTAGCATTGCTATTTAAAAACACACACACACACACACACACACATGTACATAAGAAAAAAACAACACAAACAAAAAACTAAAGATACACTAAACTAAAACTAAAAAAAAAAAAATGTGAAATAGCAAATAAAAACAACTAGCTAAGCAATTCAACAAATTCACACAAACACCACCACGTACCTTTGGCACGTGGTCACTCCACAAGTATAAGTACTTGTGGGGTGTGGGGGGGTAAGCGTCGGGGTTCAAGTCTCTAAGAAAGAGCTTCACACACATATACACAATACACTTAGATTAAACTAAAGTAGAATTTCTATCTAGTATAAAAATTTTAAAAAAAATTCACACAAACAACATAGCCTTACGATTCTATAAAACCAAGATCCCTCTAAATACTTGTTTTTTACAAAAGAAACATTAACATAAATTTTCAAATGAAGAAAAATAAAAAAGGAAATAGTAATATTATTACAAAAAAGGAAGGACAAAAAAATATATATATTTTTGGAGAAATTTGAGAAAGAAGAGGGGTTTTTTCTACTACATTTTTGCTTTTGGGAAGTAGATGAAGGGGCTAACAAACCCTAAAGATTGATATTTGAGAGAGAAAAGAAAGGAAGAGGAAAGAATCAAAACCCATGGCCACTGCTCCTCAACCTCACTACCTTCGACCACCACTAGCACCACTATCACAAATGGTGGTGGGTCTTATCCCCTTTCTCTCACCGTGAGGAACCCAGGCTGAACTCCTCAAGCTTCAATCCTTCGCCGTTGAGCACCTAATTTCTTCACCACCGTGATTGAGTTTTTTTTGGGCTTGGTTTGTTGGTTGATTTTCAAAATGTTGATGGTGGTTGTTTGTTTTTGGGTTTAGTTTCTGGGTTTTATGAGTTTATTTGATTGTGGGTTTGGGTAATTCTAAAAGTGAGTTATGCTAAAATTTCTTTGTATATTTGTGAGTTTGTGAATCTTCTATGTATTGCATTTGGGCTCCATTAATTCTGGGTTTATTCTTTTATTAATTTTCGAGTCAAGTTCTCTTTGTTTAGGTGCATTTGGATCGCAAGAAACTGTAAGAAAATGATAAATAATTTTGGGTTTTATTTTATTAATTCAATTACTTTTATTTTTGGTTTAGAATTCATCAGTTTAAACTTCATACTGTTGTTTTTGTTTTTCCCTAGCTTTTTCTTTTTTTTTACATGGTAGTATTTTTTTTTAAATTAAGATTTTTTTTTAATATTATTTTATACGCCACGGCAACTTCATGTTTTTGGTTATCAAATTGGTTGCTACTAAATCATATGAACCAAATTAATTGTTACCCTAAAATGTAGAGACCAAAATAATATTTTCCTAAATAGAGCAATATAAGAAAAAAGAGGAAATACCTTCCAAAGAATAATCCATTGCTGCAGCTATTGCAAATATGTTGGTTAGTTCACGAAAACAATTAGTCCACCACAAGAATGATACCTAAAATCAAATAAATCACAATATAAATGTTTAAATCTAAATCTAGGTATAAGTTCATCAAAAATAAAAATAAAATCAGGAGCCCAAAAAAAAAATTGAAATTAGAAGGAAAAGTTTCATGTAACTAGCATATGTTAAAGTTGTCTTTCCCACATTGCATCCTACGTTTACATTTGAAACACCTAAGAAATCTCAACAAAAAATAAAATAATTTTTTACAAATTAATCAATAATAATATTAACAAAATTGGAGTACAAAAACCAATCCAAAAGCACCTGCTAAGTACAAAAGACTATGTACAAACACCAAGACAACTACATAAACTATTTGCAAAACAACAGCAACCCAACTAAAAATAGAAAATTTCTTCCTACAATTAGGATATGAGACAAACCAAAGCAAAAAAGATTCAAACTTTACACACATATACATACACATATATTGAGGAGGTATAAGCTTTGAAAAAACAGAGGTGGAAGCCTATGGATGAAGTAAAGGAAATGAAGCGAGGGAGATCTAAGGCGTAGGAAGATCGAACAAATGAGCTTAAAGCATACGTGGCAAACTCTCAGCAGTATAGTATATATGGACTAGGACAGAGTTTAGCTACAAATTGTTTTGAAGTTATCTTTTACAACACATTGTGTGGCGATCTATAAACTATTCATGTGTATTATTGAATCAAGTCATATAACTCATTATTTTGAAGCTAAAAAAAAAATTCATACAACTCATTAAAAACAAATTCATGTTAGTTTCTCTAATTGCCACATCATGGCTTGGAGTAGGACTGCTCAAAAAAAATTTGAGGCCAAAATTTTTCATATTAATAAATTCTAAATATTAATTTGTTAAACCAGTGACTATAGTTGATGTTAAAAAGGAAAACAAAGACTTCTTTGCAAGTTCTGAGATGGCTAGTTAAGCCTAACCTCATTATAGTGATGGTCATACAATGCACCTACATGCAAGTAGTGAAAACTTAGGGCCCGTTTGGTTTGTAATTTGTCATCACTCAATTTTTATCACTTAATTTTCATCACTCATCACTTAAAATACCCCAATTTCCTAAATCCCCTGTTTGGCACCTTAACTCAGACCCAATTTTCAACCTCAACAGTTGCGCTGGGTTTCACCAAAAAAAAAAAAAAAAAAACCCAAAGTTTGTCAAACATTGCGGTTAGGTACGTGGGGTTAATTACGAAAATGCCGTCATAACTTTGTTTCCATAACTTGAAAATACCTAAAATGTGTTTTTAGTTTCCATAACTCATCACTCAAAAATCAGAGAATTGAGTGATGGAAACAAGGGTTGAAAACCAAGCCAAACAAAAAAATTTGTATGGGTCCCACGTGTTTTGATAACTCAGTTATGAGTTTTGAGTGATATGATTCAAAACAACTCTAAACCAAACAGGCCCTTTACTCTCTCTCTCTCCCTCTCTCTCTCTCTCTCTCTCATATATTTGTTCTATATTTTTTTAACTAAATATTATAATATTAAATTATTCATTAAAACTTTTATGACGTCACTAGAGAACTAGGAGCCGTTCTTTCTTTTCTTTTTTTTTCTTTTTTTTTTTGCTTCTTTGATAGGTCCAGTTTTTAAAACTGTGCATTATGCATATGATAAAAAATAAAAATAAAAAATAAAAAATTGATCACCAACCTTCAAGGCATGAATTTTTTTACTGTAATCTGATAAGAAGAAAAGAACAAAGAAATTTAAAGATGGAATTAGGAATTAATTAGTGATAGCATAAAAAAGGGTTTTATTATGTGTAAAATAAAAGGAATAGGTTAAGAAAAGGCAATTTTGTGACAGAACACCCTAATTCGGCTCTAGACTTAAATGTAAGTTGGAAACATTGGAAACAACCCGCCCACGCCTAATATAAGGTTGTTTCATCATCTTGAATCTTCATCAAGTTTTACTTGAAACACTTGCACAAGAGACGTTATAAGCTATTTTCAAACGGAACCTAAATAATACAGTTGAGGACATATATAAAGTATCAAGAACAGTGTGATCAAATGAATAAAGAGATGATCAAAATAAGTACAACTTGATCAAACAATCTACAATCGTACAAAATAACCACAATGATCAATCAATAGAGGGATTGATTATCCAAACCTGCTAGCCAAGGTAAGCGTAATTAACAAAAGATAACAGCATATTAAGATATTGAAGATGCAATTGACCTTCACCTAGTGAAAAGCAATTTGAGCCAGAATTCCATGATTCTAAATAGCCCACCAAGCTCTCATTAGAGATATCATAAGAATGAATCTACTACTATATCCAATGATGTTAAATTAAAGTAAAAGAGAAAAGGGAAAGTAATAAAGTAAAGTTAAAATGAAGAAAAAAAAAAAAGAAAAAAAAAAGAGAGAAACAATTACGTTTGGAGAGCACAGTATACCGAAGAGTTGTATGTTGCATTTGGGAAGGATGAATCGCTCTAAAAAAGGAAGGTATTGATACTCTCCCAATTTGTTGGAGTCACTTCAAATTGATTTTGTAAGAGATATGCTACAGAATGATCATTGATGAGAAAGCCTTTAAAGTGGAGAATGGCTTGTCTTCGAGGTGTTTGGAAAATACATGTTTGTATCGCATACAAAACATACGCAGTGGAAAATTAAAAGATCTACTTCATTCGCAATTGATAACATGTACTATGTAAATTTCAGAATATAAAAACAAGAGTGTACCTTGGTGTGATGAATTTCAAAACAAAGATTAGAAGTACTTGGGAACACTTTTAATCTTCACTCCAATTTCACTAACGCCCAAGAAGTGTGGTCTCTCCATCAGTTTTCTAAAGGAGAATAATAGAGTGTCTTACACTCTCATACACACCATTTCATATTTTCTCTTACCAAAATTATGTATGTTTCTCTCCTTATAACTGATAATCTAATTGGGCTAGCCTTTTGGGCCTTTCCAATTGGACTTTAGTATATGGCTTGGAGTGGGACCAAAAGAGACCAATAAGACACTAGCTCCAATGTGCCTTGGGCTTTTCTGTTAACTCTTAACAAGTCCAAAGTTACCATTAACTATATTTAATACCACTATATAATTATAGTTGCACTCTAAGCCTTATTTATAAATTATATCTAGAGACTTTGTTATACATGCAACCCCTTCATAAAATATTCGTAGTGATACAAAGTCATTAATGTAGACTGCCATTTTGTAAATTACTACATCTTATCCTTGAGTACCCGGTTTAATCCTCTATGTTATTCATCATATATTTATGAAATCCAATTTCATAAATATATACTCTAGTAACTCTTTATCAAAGTGGTTAGGCCTAACGCTCTGAATAACCAAACACATTAAACTTATCTCAAGGGAACATTTTGTATCTCTGTTAAAAGACTATGAATTTCATCTTGAGAATATATGTTCCATCAACACTAAATGTAGCTGCCCAACATACTGAGGTTTTAACCATGTCTTTAGATCTCATTCCTGATATATCAAAGCAACCTACATTTCATAATCAAGTCCATTATCCTCTCAGGATTAAAAGTTCATGTAAATAGAAGCCATGAGATTTATCATTCATTTGACAGTCGTTAGGAGAATAATAAATCTCACAGCAGTCCAGTTCAATATTTTTTAACTCTTAAAACATACCAAGTAGAAGTCTCCACTTCCATAATGAAGACAAATCATCTTAGTTAATATGTTATAGTCTTCGCAAATGAAATGCCCAATTTCATCACCAACTATGAACTAAAATTATGAGTTTACAAAGAACTTGTGATTTATATTTTCTGTGACTTTTCACATAAATCACATACTATGCATCTCATGGACTATATGACAATGTCCAATATTTATGTTACCATTATTTTAGATTATAATAAAACAACTTTATTAATTACAACATTAAGTCATACATAATGTCACACATAACGTCATACATAATATCATACATAGCATCATACAATAGGATTTGAAGTCAGGGGGTTCATTTGAATCCCCTGAGTTCAATTTTTTTTTTTTATATATATAATTTTTTTTTGTTAGTTTAATACTTTAATGTTTTCTTAAAAATGTTATTTTTGCACACCCTGACTTAAATTTTATATACTCTTATTACAAATATTTCCAACTCTAGGATAAGAATAAGTGTTTGTAAATTGTAAGTGTCACTCTTTATCATAAATTTATATTAGAGTAATGCTATAATCACAAACTATTTTACAACATTTTTACAAAATGTTGATGTGGCCAACCTTTTATTGGTTTTCATCTAGACCCACCATTAATATCATTTTTTCATTTACCAATAATCACTCACCACATTCGCAATTTATAAAATATTTTGTAAAATAGTTTGTATCTCTAGCATTATTCTTTATATTTTATATGTGTGAGTGTATCTAATATTGATTGTGTGCATTACTTTTTATTATAATATTATTTGTGTAAATAATGATGTGTGTGGAAGTTTTCTTGTAAAGTATAAATATAAGAGAAATGTTTTGACACCACTTTCATGGAAAATATAACAATTGCCCTAGGGGGATCCGTTAACATGACCCTAAATATAGTATAACTTTATATAATTTAGTAATTAGGAAATAGAGAGGGTTTATTGCATGTGTGTGTATTATTATCATGTTATAATAACCTTTTGTTATAAAGTTAGAAAAATTCAAGGAAAAAAATTGTAAAGTTAGTGATTGTTCAAGTATTTGATTGGTTAAGTAGACACGTAGTGTATTATTTACGTATGAATGAGTGTGGTTGTGTGCGTCATTAATCAAAACAAAACCAATGAGTTAAGTTTATTCATTTAGTTTACAAAAAAAATTATAAAAACAAAGACAAATAGATAATAACTACATAAAAAAAAATGTTAGATAAACTTAACAAAATAAAATGGGCATAACTACCCACAATGGCAATAAATACTCATAATGAACTATCATATAATAATTTAAAATTTGAAAACTTGGAGAAGGAAATTGTAAAACTTAAAAACAAAAAAAAAAACAAAAAAAAAAATTGTCAATAACTCGATATATTCAAGTTCTCTTTTTATTAAGATTTTTTTTTTTTTTTTTAAGTCTTTTAATGACCCCTTAAACAAAATTTCCAGAGCCGCCACTGCTTGTCTTTGATGTTCAGGACAAGAGAGCAAAGGGATGAAGATGAGAAGTGCAATTAATGGTAGAGTTGGCTGTGTTTTGCCATTCTCCTTTGTTAAAATTGGAATTGGATAGTTGAGTTATCTTAGCTGTGGGATATAAACACTGTTGGATTATTTTTATAATAATAATAATATTTTTTATTTTCTATCTGTTATATGAGTTGGCCGCCTAGTAAATGTTAGTGGCTAAGCCTAATCTAAGTGTATATATTTGTAAATCTCATTCCTGGAGACTTGAACCCTGGCCTTTGCCCCCCAGACCCCACAAGCACTTATACTTGTAGAGTGACTACCATATCAAGGGTGCGCAGTGGTCATTGTAAGCATTTTGATATGAAAACAATTTCAATTAGTATAAGTGACTTAGCATATATATACATATGCAGCCAACATGTCCGTAAGATAGATATATGAGAAAATCAGTTTTCATATGGACACCATTTTTCATGTAAAAAGAAAAACTCCCTACATTTTTGCCTACATTTTTGCTGAGTCAAAATAATACTTTCTTGAAAATAATTTATCCTCCTATACATTATTTTTCTGGGTAAGGAAGTACTATTGAGAGCTTCAATCCTAAAAGCAATGTAGGCTTGTAAGGATAATCAGTGAAGGCCGCTAAGTTGTTATATCCCAGGGACAGCACGCACAATGTTTTAGTCTACTACATCGGAAACCCCATACATGTGTGTATCATCTCAAGACAGTGACTTGGTCCACACTTCAACCGCTTCATCTAAAAACATATATGAATTGACGGTATTTGCTTCTTGTCATGAGATCACTTTAAAGCATCACTAAGGTGAATCTAATTTATGTGAATTTTAATAATTTATATGATATGTTGAATGTAATAAAATTCAATTTATTTATCAATTATTGTTCTTAGGAACAACAAACACTACAAATCATGACCTAGTAAAGTTAAGGAAAGAGGCAGGACGGCACGTTGGTTTGGCTATATACCAAAAAAAAAAATGTGGATCCACGCTTTTTAAAAAACTAATGTTAACAACATGTGCAGGGCACGTGTTTGCCATAAATATAAAATGGTGGATAACGCTAAATTTAGAATTTACTTATTACACAAACAAAATATATAAACTACATGATTTTTGAAGTGCTTAGAAATTTTACCACTAATGGATTGAGAAATTAATTTTACCATATATGAAAGAAGAAACATGTGAATTATAACAAGAGATATATTACATTACAAGCCAACATTATAATGTATTACAAATATATACATGTGCTTTCAAAGTCATTCAATCACAATGTTAAGTAGAATTGATGTCCAAATTCAATAATGTACACCATATAGTGGAAATTTAAATAAGTCAAGGTCGTTCTTCACGTGAATGTCTTTGAACATTAGATAAGAGGAAAAAAAAAAAGGTCTCTGTATTCATGGTGTGACTTATATCCCACATAAGGATAGCAGAAGTTGTGTCTCTTCTACACCAATTGCAGAAGTTCCTCCCCTGCAATTGTACCCATTCAGATTAAAAGTTATTCTAAGATTCAAAGAAAAATAAACTCAAACAGAGTCAAAATAGATAGTTTAATCATGTATTAAATTCAATGGGGTCAATGAGAGCATTATATACTCAGGGTAATAACCTTAGAGAATCAACAAAGAGAGTGAGAGAGATAACTTCTCGTACCTTGTCTGTAACTAAATTTCTATTTCACTACCAGGGCATCTTGAAAATAAATCCTATTCCACAAAGCAGAAACTGAAATTTTTTCCTATGTTACCATGAATTCCATAAACCACAAACTGAAATTCTTTCCTATGATACTAGGAATTGCTAGTGAACGCCCCAAATACCCTTTTATAACTTTGAAGCTTCAAAATCAAAACTACGAAGTAACAGCTGCAACTCACATATAAAAAAGAAAAGTTTGAGCTGCAATTCACACAATGAACAACACAAAATTTGAAAGTTCTAATATCGTTTTCTTTATGAGGGGAGGAGGAGGGGGAGGGGAGGATGTTTCCTTAAACTTGAACCAAATGTAAGACCAAAAGATGAACTGCCTCCTAAAAGGCCTTCAATAATTAATTACTCAGATAACAGAGAACTTTAGACCCCACAGGCATTAAGGGAGAACCTCCACATTTATAATAGGCATATATAATCAGGATATAGTTCATCTTTCCAATATAAAGAAACAATGATAAAATGGTTTAAAGTCATGACAAGAATTATTGTGAACAAAATCGGGGAGAGTCATCAAAGATTGAGACACTTAGCCATAACAGATCCCAATGCCTAACTAAAACTGGGATGTGATGTATCTCAAGTTGAAGAGAGTTTTAATAACAATAAGTTCTACAATAAGAACAAGGTTGGATTAAAATAAATTGCATGGTGTTTAGAAAGATATGGCCGTATAGAGGGTTGAATTGAAAGGGAAAAAAGAAGAAGATTAATACAGCAAATTTGAGATCACTCAAAGTCTAATTTTAGCATAACCTAAGTTTCCCCTTTGATTAAATGCAACATTATTATGAATGATGGAATTGATCACATAAAACCATGTATAGAAAAAACATGAGCCTTCTTTAGTATTTCCTTCTACGTATGAACACATTGCCACATTATCAAAATTCACCTATATAACTTAGAGCCATGTTCAGTAACAAACAACAGCAAATCAGTATCCTCTAACATGGTCCTTCAATTTTAATGCAGTCTTATTCATGGAAAAAAGTACCTTTTCCCCAAATACACATGCCATGAATTGAAAGATTAGCAATAATCCCATTAACCTCAAGATTGTGAATTGACTATCAAGCAGCAGTAACAGAACATAGTTTGCTCAAAAAAAAAAACTTAATCAGTCTTATAATAAGAGTCGTGACTATATATTTGCTTTGTTAGTAGCTCCTTTTTCCCAGAATTTCAGCCGAGAATTGATGGTAATTACTAATTAGATTGCCTACCCACTTCTCTCTCTTTCAATCTCAGCGCAGAAAGAGATGAAGAGGGCTACCTTGTCCTTCACACTTTTTAACATAATTACCTCTAGTATTTTCAAAGTTCACCTTGTTCCCTTCATTTTTTGCAGAAATCCCATTTTAAGTCTTTAATTCCTACCCTCATATAATTCTTAATTCACAATTTTGATTTAAGAATGTAAAGCTACACTACAGATAATAAAAAAATTATTAAAAAAAAAAAAAAAAAAAACACTAACCTGGTTCACTTAGAACTTAGAAGGCACTGAGTTACCTGTTGGATGAGGGAACATAAAATGATTAAAAAAAGAGAGAAGGAAATCACAAATATACAAAGAGCAAACAAAGAAACATACCCTATAGATTACTGTTGGCCATTTCGAAGTCGCTTACAGAGCCGCTGAAATACAATTAAAGTTTTTTATTTTAAAGATAAAAAATTTTCATAATATGAAAAAAAATTGATAATGGAAGGATTTTAGAGAGATTTTGGCAATGAAAAGAATTTTGACTAAAGAAGCAACACCCCCCCCCCCCCCCTCTCTCTCTCCCCTTTAATGGCTGAATATACAAAATGAAACAAATCCCCCTTTCGAAAGGTTTCTTTCACTGCCTTTCTTCTTTTGATCTGTTTTCTTTATCATCTGTTTCTCTCTCTTGGTCCGATGGGCACGTCGTGTAGGTACTGTGAACTTTCCCTCTCCACCTCCCAACCATTCTCTGTATTTTGTCCTCTCTCTTTCTGCAAGTTTTGTTTTGTTTTTCACTTCTTAGAGCATTAACATTAACATTTGGGAAAGTTAATGCCAAATATAGGGGCATTTGCAGTCCCAAAATACTCTGCATAAGAAAATTGTAAACTCAAGGATTACAAATCTTTTTGCAATACTACTGCATAGCAATTATATATGTAGAATTGCATTGTAGCTGTATTGTAAAAATAAAAATATTATTTTATTCCTTTTCTCTCTCATTGCTCTGACTCTCTTACTCTTTCAACTCTGTCATCCTTGTCTCTCTCTCTTTCTCCCTCTCCCTTTCCTCTCTTTCAATGCTGTTTGCTTCGATGGGTTTGCTCCAATCGGTGTATCATGGGTCAAGTGGTGGATCGGCATGGTGGGCCATGGGTTATGGGTTATTGGTTTTGGATTTGGGTTGATCTGGGCATTTTTTTGGGTATTTTCTAGGTTTATCATGTGGCTTTGACGTTTTCTGGGTATTTTCTAGGTTGATCAATGTATCATGGGTCAAGCTCTGATTGATGTGGCTTCGATGCTTTTCTAGGTTGATCATCGGCGTTTTTCTGGGTATTTTCGACGGCCTAGGTTTCTGATCGGTGGCTTAGGTGGTAGGTGTGGTGGCCATTGTTGGCTCCAACTGGTTTGATGGTTTATGTGTGTGTGGTTTTGTTGATGGTTTGTGTTTGTGTGTGTGTGTGTGGCTTTGTGTGTGTGGTGATGGGTTTGGATAGGTTGATCGGTGTATCATGGGTCTCTGTGTGTGTGTGGCTTTGTGTATTGAACCGATGCTAGAGGTTAAAGGAGAAAGAGAGGAAAAAAATTCACTATTGGAAAGCCCAAGAAATTGTGACAAATCACGCCTAGTCTGAAAAAAAGTGACGATTGGAAAGAAATAATAAAGAAAGATTAAAAAAAAAATTTAATAAAAATAGAGTTTTGGGATGCTGAAGGTATTGTAAAATGGTATGGTATAATGATAAAATGGCTTTTTAAAATGGTAAAATAGAGTAGAATTGGAATTTCCCAATGCTAATGCTCTAACAGTTTTTCTTTCCCTCACCAAAACCGCATCGTTTTGGATACTCAAATAAGACAATACTTGACTAAACCAAAGTACTGTAGATACTAGTAAGGGTTACACGTGCAAGACACGTGTTGCTTCTTGGGTGAGAAAATTTAAGATAGAATTATTTTTTGAAGTATTATCAAACCATATACTTAAATTTAGAATAGTTATTTAATATATGACTATCTATTTAGTATGATAATTTCTTAAGAGAAGGTATTTGGTATCAAATGATACCATGTCAACAGTATCAAAATTCAATAAGTATAAGATATGTCAGCAAAAAATAGATAACTCACTAATAATTCAAAGACATGTGTTAGTGGGTAATTATTTTTGCGCACATGTTTCTCATTTATTAAATTTTGATACGGATGATATGGTATTATTTGATACAAAATACTTTTTCTTTTCTTAGAACCTATTTACTAAAGAAAGTATCTATTCACAAAAAAATTATACTAAGAATGATAACAAATGTTGTCATCCTCCAACAAGAAGCAACTAAACTTCGATAAAACATTGTCACAATATTTAAATTTTCGCAATAAATGATTACATATGCTACAATTAAAAATCTTCATAAAATTAAATACCTACAATTATTCGCAATGAATATTTTGTTATTTGTACTTCATTCTTTATCATTTTATTTTATGAGCCTAATTACAATGCTTAGCTTACTTAATTTCTAATGAACACATTTTTAAGAAAGAAAACAAATAAAAAAATAACAAAATAACAAAAGACATATGTCATTGAAGTTTCTATTAGATAAAATTATAAATTTAGAAGATTTAAGCCACTAATAAATTAGTGTTCTCTAAGTAACAAATAGAATACCATATATTACCATTTTTACTTTCTAAGTATGATTAACACATAAAACTCAAAATACACAAAGAAAATTTTTGGGACGTTAAAATTTAGTGAGGCATTTTAAATATTGCACAATGAAATTTTCTAGGAACCATAAGATTTTGTTAGGGTTTAACTAAGAGAGTAACAACGAGAACTATATATTTGTTTACAAAATATAAATGTGGAAGTTACTCAACTTTAAAGTTGGGGGGATGAAACTACCCCAAACATAAAGGGGGAAAATACTTTTTTCCATAATTCTTTTTTTTTTTGGGGTAAAATTATGTGTTTTTTTTTACTTTAAGTAGTGTCTTAAAAAAAAAAAAAAAAAAGTTAGGAACACAATAAATGTCACAGTATTTTCTCAATACCTTTATTTTAGCTATGGTGGGCCCTGGTATGATATTTTATAATTTTATTTTAGAGTAATGCTATATCCACAACATTTTTACAAAAAATCCTTGATGGTAAATTGTTATTGGGTTTTAATTGGGACAATCACTTTAAAATATGCAATTAAAGAAAAAAAACTAAACTAAACAAAAAACCAACAAAAGAAAATTGTGTGTGAAATAGTGAATTTTTGCTCTCCAAATTTGGTTAAACCAAAAAAGAAGTCTAGAAACACAACAAAATGTCACAATATTTTCACAATACCTTTATTTTCAATCGTGGTAAATTTTCAGTCTGATATATTATTATTTATTTTATAGAAATGCTATCTCCATAATTCTTTCATAACAAATTTTAGATTACAAGTTGTTACTGATTTTAAAATAGACCCACAACTAATATCACTTTTTTATCCATCAATAGTAACTTACCTATGATTTATTGTGAAATTAGTGCGAAAATATTGTGGACTTAGCATTTTTTTTATTTGATTTATAAGAAATATTTTTTTCTTCTAAAAGCCTGTCATATTACCCAATCTATTAAATATTATTATCTTTGTTTTCCTACTAAAAGTTTGTGTTATAGTAAATTTATATCTTTGTGGTGGGGAGTTTAATGAAAAGTTTTTAAAATCTCATATTCAATAGTGCAGATTAGCGACTAGTTGGTAACAAAATCAGAGCCTATCATAAATTTCTTTTTTTCTTGTTTCTTCTTTTCTTATTATCATATATATATATATATATATATATATATATATATATATATATACACACACACACATGACAATTGGGCTGGGCTAGGCTGCATCGTTTGGGCTTGGAGGGGTGGTAGCGTAGTGGGCTTTTTCATTTCATTAAAGATATATTTGTTAACATATTTTACAAAGAAAAAAAAAATTAACGTGACTTTGCCATTATTTTGTAAAACAATGTGCACAGTGTGAGTGCAATTGCCAAGAAGGAGAAGAAGGTTGTTTTGTAGGTATTGTAACATCTAGAGTATGACCGTGTATGACGGTGTTGTGTGAAATTGTGATTTGTGATAGATTCCAAACTACGTGGTTTTTATTTGGTCTATTCTCGGCTAGACTCTTTAGTCTTGACTCTAAGTCTTGGAAATCAATCTAAAGTCTTGAATTCATATTCCTTTTTTAACGTGTTTTTTAAAGGCGAAAATACCATTTTAGTCCCTACATTTTGGGATCACAATCAATTTGGTCCCTACATTTTGAGAGCAATCAATTTGGTTTCTGCTATTTTCAAATCATAATCAATTTGGTCTCTACCATTAAATGACTAACGGAATCTGCTTAGGTGGCAAACGAAATGCACACATGGCATAAATCAAATTAAAATATAAATAGTTATTCCACATCAACCTTCCACGTCACCTTCCACTACTGTTAAAATCCCACGTGAGTATCACATGACTCACTTATCATCAACGTCACCCTCACTAGTCGAAAACTTTGACACGATTGAATTCTTCATCCCCAAATTGAAATTTTGAACCCTAACCTAAGATGAAATCCTTCTTGACAGCCACATCTCTTCTTGCCTAATCCCCACAATCAAAGCTTAATCTCTTCTCACCGGTTCCACTCTCTTCCTACAAACTCTGGTGATTGTAGACTGAAACCATTAATGAACAAAGCTCCTCAATGAACATGAACTCCTTCTTCTTCATAGCCACATCTCTTCTCACCTAATCCCCAAGATCAAAGCTCGTCTCATCTCGCCAATTCCACTCTAATCTCGCCGACTCCATTGTTGATTCCTAATTGAGCTCTTGACCCTCAAAGAGATGAACAAACAAAGAACCCAAATGTCAATGACAAACCCAAATAGCAAGTGAGTTGTTATGTGTACTTTTTTTGTGAATTTTGAGAATAAGTATTTCATAATATTATTCCACTTATAATGGGTTTGTGTTTGACACCTTTTTAGGGACCACAAAATCTCAACATTGACACCTTTTTTTGTCGTGTCTTTGGTTCTGCTTTTACACTTTTGCTATTTTTATAACTATTGTTTAACTGTTATTAGCTTTGTCATTGACTGTTTGTTGGTGCGTGGTAATTTATCTACATTCTTTTGTAAATTCTCACTTTAATTGTAATTTAATGCTATGATAATTTATTTCTCCATTTGTTTGTGTATTCAGCTTGAGGACATTAGATTGTATTTAATGGGACGATTTCAACTAAGCAAGGAAACAATCTTGAAATTTGAGTCGAAGTTGTGTACTAAGGTTAAGAAGAGGTTGTACAAGGAGAAGCTTGGAAGTGGCAAGTGGCTAGCTTGTTGGGCTGATCATACCAAGTTTGAGGTAAAAAATGGGGTTAATCACTTCATTGTGGAGTTGGTTGAATACAATTGCAGTTGTAGGAAATGGGAGATCACTGGTATACCTTGCTGCCATGCCATTTCATGTTTTTTTTTTTTCAACAAAGAAGATGCTGAAAAATATGTAAATGACTGCTACAAAGTCAATGCGTATAAGGCATGCTATGAGCCAATGATAGAGCCAATCAATGGCCAAACATGTCGCCACCAATATAAGTTTGTGTGAGTGAGATCTCTATGTTTTGTTGGGTTGCGTGGTGTTTGATAGTTGTAGCTAGGTTGGGCTAGTGGTTTTAATGTGGGTTTGGTGGGTTTGTGATTTGATTTTGGGTGATGTTCTTGGTGGTGGTGGTTATGTTGGTGGCGATGGTGCTTTTGGTTGGCCATTATGTATTGAGTGTGGTAGGTTGTAACTTTGTATGTATTATGGTAGTTGGTGGATGCGGGTGTGGGTGGTGGTGGTGGTGGTGGCGGCGGCGATGAATTGACTTACTTTTTATTTATTTTTTAAATATAGAAAAGGGCATCATTTTATTTATATAATATAATTACATAACAATGATAAAGGCCAAATCGGCAAATTAAATTAAACCTTAAAAATAAAAATTGTAACAATGATAAAGATCAGGAGAAAAAGACTCCATCCAAACTTAAAAGCTAGAACAAAATCTCGCTCTCTTGACTAAAGCATGAACCAAAGCGTTGTCTTGCCTAAGGAACCAACACCACCCCCGTACTTTTTTGTTGTTGCTTCCCAAGGAACCAACACCAGTTAGCCCAAACCACGTTTATGCGCCTGTCTTTTTCGTATGGGTCCCATTGGGTGTTGGAATATCAGGCGCGTAGGGACTTGTTCACTTGTTGGGTAGGGTTAGGGAGTTAGAGAAGGGTCATGTTGGGTTTTGGACCCAAAAGTATTGCATAAAGAGAAGCCTAGGAAAATCGGCTTTGCAACAAAGAGGCCTATCATGCTATATAGCAGAGAGAGAGAGAGAGAGAGAGAGGCATCTAAAAGGAGACACTACAACTTCCACATTCCCCTCAAGAAAGAAAGTTAAGACAACCATGGAACAATTACTGGAAAGAGATGGTGCAATTGAGTTCTTCTTGATGGCTGTCTCCATGAATGTTAAATGGGAAGGCAGCTCAACCAACATTGAACGGCATAAACTTGAAACAATTGCAAATGCAGTCAACTAGAAATTTGGAATTGCGCTTGATTCTTTAGATATAAGATTGACATGGGCTAAACTTCGGGCCCTATGGGAAACCTGGGTCCTCGCGAAACATTATGCGCATCGCGGCAAGGCTAACTCTACTATTGGGACAATCAATATTGATGACTTTGCGTGGGATCAATTAGTGAGGGTTAGTCTTATTTTCTTTTCTATTAGTGCTACTTTTTCGTCGTTGTCCGTTTCTTTTCTTGATATGTTTATTGCTTCTCTTTTTCTTTTATCTTTTTGTTTCCATGTCTTCTGCTTTGTATTCATGTTCATGCCTAGTTGAAAACAAATACAAAACTCAAGTATGTATCCAAATCACATAATAGAAAAGAATTAAATAAGTGAAAAAGTGAAGACGAAAAACTCTGCATATTGTCTTGTATGAATGGTCCGTTCCTTGCTATCCTTGTTTTCTGGGTTCCTTGTTATGTGGTTTGGTTGACAATGAGATTAATTTTCTTTGTCATAATGATTTAAAGAGAGAGAGAGGGTCTAAAATAAGAATGTTAGTCTGTTCGGTGGAAGATGCTACCCCATTTCTATTCAAAATTATAGTTTCGGTTATATCTGTGCAGGTTGTTCTGGACTCTGAAGTTTTTCGTAGGAAACCTATGATTTAGCCCAACAAGGTTTGTACGATTTTTTACCGTTCTCCACCGTGGCTAGTGCCCGAAGAGCATTTAAGTTGTCGGAATAAATCCTCAGACAGAACGTCTTCTAAAAAGCAAAGACCGTCACTCAAAAAGGTTGAAGAGGAAGAAATAAAAGCTTTTATGTACAAGGTCTACAAAATTAACGAATTGAAACCCTCAGAGATATATACTCGTTTTTTTTTGTCTATTTTTAAAGACCCTATAATTTGGGAGACTTTTGATTTTTTTTCCCAACAAATTTTTGAGGTATGAATATGTTATTAAAAAATTATTATTCTGGATACTGTATATTTAAGGTACGGTATACTGTTCCTTAGAAGTCTTTTATGTCTTATGTATAAACTTTTTATTATATATGTAACATTCCCCTTTTATTTAAGTACAAAATTTAACATAGTTTTTTTCCAAAGTCCCATCACATTTATGCCCCCACTTGGACCACAGTACTGAGGTCGGCTTTGTTTCTAAATATTGAAGTGTCGGTTTGAGCATGAGATCAATTCAACGGCTGAGATTAAAATAATTGCCTCCCTAGCCGCGCCAAAAAAAAAAAAAAAAATTGAAACCTTCAGGTTCTCATCTGCTCATGCGAATCTTGTCAGATGTGAAAGCAATTATGACATGAATGCCTATCAGATTTGCTTACAGAAAAGAGCAGCTTTATGTCAAATTAATAGATCGTAAAAGTTAGAAAATCTAAATAGAATTGAGAGAATTTTATTGCCGGAGAAGAAAATTACAAGAAATGAAATGAATGAAAATAATACATAACTGTAAGTTTTATATACATAGAAAAATATAACTGCCTTACAATTGGTGCCAAATTCTGTTATTTGAACCTTTCAAAATTTATACACGTGGCAATCTAAGAGCAAAAGACTCCTGAATTTGCGAAACTAACTTCTTCAATCCTATTAGATGAAGAACTCGTGATCTAGCATAGCTTCAAGAATTTCTAATAGTTTTGTACTCATCAAGCCATTTGATGCAATCTTTGTGTTCTGAGCAGTGCACTTCAGCTGCTGTCTTCGTGGCTTGATCAACACACTTGTCATCGGCAACTGTTACACTGCCTGCTACCCTTGTGGCTTGGCTGGTGCATCTCACATCAGTAACTGCTGCACTACTAGCCACTTTTGTGATTTGGGTTATGCACCTCTGCTGTGAGATATTACTTACACTTTTAATATAGACCTTAACAGTGTAATGTAGCTGTAGCAGTAGCTGCGATAATCAATTATGGCGTAGCTGTAGCGTGTGTCCAAAGAATTCTCATGTCTTTGAATTTTCAACCACCAGGATTGGGATAAGGTGCAAGCTGTTTGCAAGTATCAATTTCAGCTGTTAAAGAAAAATACCCAGGGAAAAAATCAATCCCAGAATCTCTGTTTCGCTTTCTTGCTTAGGTGGGAGAAGCCGGTCACACACATGAGAACGGTTAATAAGTTAAATTATATGTTGGTAGTTATGCTCAAATAGTCACATTCTAATTACAAACCCAACTTTCTTTATTTTTGTTTTAGGAACTTCCTATTTTGTTTCTGGTTGAATACTTTGAATAAATTCTATTAGCCCTTACCGTAGACAATAGTAGTGGTTGAAAGTGCATTGAAAACGGCTACAGCTGCACTGCAAAGGAGACCGTAATGATTGATTACTGCTGGTTTGAAGAATTCATTAAACAGAGACTTAAGAATCTATTGAACTCTACGGCTTCTGCATAATAAAAAAATAAAAATAAAATTCTTTAGGTATGTCATTGTCACCCTATGTACTAAGCGATAAATCTGAATAAATATTTAAAAAAATATATATTTTTTTATTCATAGTCGTCTAAGTATGCTATGTGAGAGGCAATTAGGCACTTAATCAAAGTGGTGCTGTGATGGACCAAGATTGGTCATAGTCAAACTAATGTTAATGAGAAGTATGCCCCCAAAAAAAAAAAAAAAAATCATAATATATAAGTAATAACTTTGAAGGAAAGTACTATCTGTACCAAATAGTCGAACCATAAAAATGCATCAAGCATGTGATTGGTGGGTGCAGGAGAATAATGCATTGGTGCGCACTTCATACGGTTGGAGTGTGATTCTTTTGGGGAGCGGTATATAATATAATATTATAGTTGTTGCATTATTCTTTTTAAAATAATGCTAAAGAATTTTATCTATATATATATATATATATATATATAAAACCGAAACTTTTGAAACTTCCACAAATTTCCACGTCAGCATAGTGTTAAAAAAAATAATTAAACAAAAAAAAAAAAAATACCAAAACCAAAAAAAATAAAAAAACAAACAGCTCAGTATTAAAAAAAAAAAAAAAAAAAATTCCCCATTCCCTTTCATGATGCTTTTCACGATACTCTTTCCCATTCCCTTTCCCACCATCGACCATCGATCATCTACCTTCTTGAGAACACCGACGACGGCATCGCAACGTCCTTTCCCATTCCCTTTCACGATGCTCTGGCTTTCCCAATCCTTTGCCTTTCCCATCGCATCCGATATCTCCTTCCTCAGACCACCGATCTGCCTAACATCATCGATCTCCTTCATCAGACCACTGACGACGGCATCGCATCCACCATACCCACCATCGCATCCGATATCTCCTTCCTCAGACCACTGATTTGCCTAAGACCATCGACCTCAGCCATATCCACTTCGCTCAGCTTCCACTCTTCCTCAGACCAGAAACGGAGCCCCATTTGCCGTGGGTCTCATCTAGCCCAACACAGCCCCAATTGCAATGGGCTGGGTCGGTTGTATGTTGGTCAACAATACAACTGACCCAGCCCGTCGAGACCGGCCTAAAGGTATTATCATATAAACCTATAATATAAATATATATATATATATATATATTTTTTTTTTTCTGAATCCAAACTCTATCACTATTAGGACACTATAACTATATATATAAACCTTTCACGATGGTTTTTTTTTTTTTTTTTTTTTTTTCACAGCTGCTCAATTTCTAGGTTTATTGCTATTGCCTTTCTCTTCATTCTTTTCCTCCATTCGAATTAGAGTTAAAGGTATGGTATTTCTTTGCCTCTGTGATAACCCCAGCCTATTTTTAGTGTGGATTTGTTAACTTTTTTTTGAATTTTAGTTATATGTTTTTGTGTGAAAACTGAGCTATTGGTCAATTTGAATTGTTTTTGTATTTTTGAATTTTAGTTATATGTTTCTGTGTCTGGAAACTGAGCTATTGGTCAATTTGAACTGTTTTTGTGTGGAAACTAAGCTATGATTTATTTTTTACCCCAGCCTATTTTGTATTCTAGAGTTGATTGAATTGTAGTTTTTGTGCTTCCTGATAATCTTAGCGAAATTGGTGTGGAGTACGTTGAAGTTAGTTATTCATTACAATGTTCATACCAAATAGTCGAACCATAAAAATGCATCAAGCATGTGATTGGTGGGTGCAGGAGAATAATGCATTGGTGCGCACTTCATACGGTTGGAGTGTGATTCTTTTGGGGAGCGGTATATAATATAATATTATAGTTGTTGCATTATTCTTTTTAAAATAATGCTAAAGAATTTTATCTATATATATATATATATATATATATATATATATAAAACCGAAACTTTTGAAACTTCCACAAATTTCCACGTCAGCATAGTGTTAAAAAAAATAATTAAACAAAAAAAAAATAAAATACCAAAACCAAAAAAAATAAAAAAACAAACAGCTCAGTATTAAAAAAAAAAAAAAAAAAAATTCCCCATTCCCTTTCATGATGCTTTTCACGATACTCTTTCCCATTCCCTTTCCCACCATCGACCATCGATCATCTACCTTCTTGAGAACACCGACGACGGCATCGCAACGTCCTTTCCCATTCCCTTTCACGATGCTCTGGCTTTCCCAATCCTTTGCCTTTCCCATCGCATCCGATATCTCCTTCCTCAGACCACCGATCTGCCTAACATCATCGATCTCCTTCATCAGACCACTGACGACGGCATCGCATCCACCATACCCACCATCGCATCCGATATCTCCTTCCTCAGACCACTGATTTGCCTAAGACCATCGACCTCAGCCATATCCACTTCGCTCAGCTTCCACTCTTCCTCAGACCAGAAACGGAGCCCCATTTGCCGTGGGTCTCATCTAGCCCAACACAGCCCCAATTGCAATGGGCTGGGTCGGTTGTATGTTGGTCAACAATACAACTGACCCAGCCCGTCGAGACCGGCCTAAAGGTATTATCATATAAACCTATAATATAAATATATATATATATATATATATATATATATATATATATATATATTTTCTGAATCCAAACTCTATCACTATTAGGACACTATAACTATATATATAAACCTTTCACGATGGTTTTTTTTTTTTTTTTTTTTTTTTCACGGCTGCTCAATTTCTAGGTTTATTGCTATTGCCTTTCTCTTCATTCTTTTCCTCCATTTGAATTAGAGTTAAAGGTATGGTATTTCTTTGCCTCTGTGATAACCCCAGCCTATTTTTAGTGTGGATTTGTTAACTTTTTTTTGAATTTTAGTTATATGTTTTTGTGTGAAAACTGAGCTATTGGTCAATTTGAATTGTTTTTGTGTTTTTGAATTTTAGTTATATGTTTCTGTGTCTGGAAACTGAGCTATTGGTCAATTTGAACTGTTTTTGTGTGGAAACTAAGCTATGATTTATTTTTTACCCCAGCCTATTTTGTATTCTAGAGTTGATTGAATTGTAGTTTTTGTGCTTCCTGATAATCTTAGCGAAATTGGTGTGGAGTACGTTGAAGTTAGTTATTCATTACAATGTTCATACTAAATTATATGTCTTTTTTTTTTCTTTACATTGTGTTTAAATCTACTTTTATGTTTGGAGTTTTAATATCATAGTATATTGTAGTGTTCTGTTTTTTGTCAAGCATTCTTCTAAATACAAAACTAATTATTGTTTTGAAGTTAAAAAAATGACACTCAGAAAATGAAACAAAAGTTCAAAACTACCTCAGCCGCTCAACATTATTTTCTATAAATAATTATAATATGTCCTATATTTTTCTAATGCCTTGCCAGGTTAAAACTATAAAAAAAAAAATCCCTGAACAAATCATTTAGGTAGAGCCAAATAGCAGTAAAACAATACTTAAATCTTATAAAGTCCAAAACGCTTAACTTTGGCAACCTGACTACAAGCAGTCAAAATTTCACACATAGTAGTTTGAATTTGAATAAAAAAAATAAAAATGTTTAAGCCAAACATAGAGTCATTTGAATAAAAATAAAAAAGAAAGAAAGTAAAGAATCCAAGCACAGTCATTTGATTTGTTTTTAAGGGATCAATTAACGGTTAAAGGTTTTGAAGAAATAGACTTGACATGAATCTCGCAACATCGTTCCTTTTTGTTCTTTTGGTTTTTGAATGATTTTGTTTGACTTTGAATTATGGGTTGACACCTAAATTTGTTGTGAAAATGTTATGAAATTTTGTTGTGGACATAGAAGAACTCCTTGGTGTTTTAGCATAATGCTATATGTTGTAGTGTTCTGTTCACAAATTTGGATTTTTTTTTTCTATTTGTAAGTAATAATTATGGTCTTTCAATATGGTGCAATGGATTTTTTCTGTTTAGTGGAAATTGAGCGAGGTGGAGTTATCAGCTTGTTTCCTGATAATCTTAGTGAAATTGGTGTGGAGTATGTTGAGGTTAGTTATTCATTACATTGTTCATTGAATTATGTCTTTCTTTCTTTTTTTTCCTTTTTCTTTACAGATATGGGGCAGGTTTTTAATATTTGGTTGCTATATATATATGTTTCTTTTCATAGATATAATTTAATTTTCTGTAACATTTTCTTCTTTGGTATATTTTGTTGTTAGAAGTATGGCTTTGATTATGTGTGGTTTATATGTAAAATTTGTATATTGACGTCTTGAATTGAGGTTGATTTTGGGTATATCTAGCCTTTTTTGTTTGATAGCAATGCCACTGAGCCACAAGAATGCAATACAACAAAGCTAAGAAATCAATTTTTTAGAGGGGGTTGGAAAAATCAATTGATTTTGGCATGATCAAGCGAAGGGAGGTTCCACTAAAAAATTAACTCCATGAGCTATTTTTATATTGCAATGGATAGATTAACTCCAGTTAACTTTAGAACTTTAGATTATATTACAGTGGACACCTCTAAGCTTTATTTCATTTTTCTGTATTTACAGAGCATAATAAAAATATACCAAGGTTTATGACTAAAACATAATGGGAAATAGAAAGCACATATAGCACTGATTCTTTTCTTTTCCTTCATTTTTTTTTTATTTTATATATTCACACAAACACACTAAGGTATACTATGTCCTAAAGCAAGGTGTGTAATTCATCAAAGTAGACTGCTAATACAGAACAACAGTTTTATGCAATGCATAAGGGTATAAATGCCAAAAGCAGAGTATAGAAAAGCAGTAACCTCATCATTCTCATGTGAGTATGACCATCTGATACTCCTTTTCTTCAACTGTGGCCCAAATCCTGCAGATAGGGCCAATTGCCGAAATATTTCAGGCCACGTCAATGAATTTAAGTGCCGCTGCCAGTTGCGTATGTCAAAGCCCCATGCATAAGCCTAATACAGAAATGAAATCAAAAATGATTCTGCAACAAACAGAGAAAAGTAGTATGGCAACCAAATAAACTAATTCAAGTGTGCATAAAGCAAAGGTTACCCCTTCAACAATCTGTGGATGTCCACCTCCAGGATTAGCAGCACTATTTTGATTAACTACTAATCCTGTAGATGGTGTCCTAGCAACATCTTCTATATCTTTTATTATCAACTTAAGAAGAGCAACATGTATCTCGCCCAACAACCTTGAATCCTAGGATAAAAATGGTATGAATACCAACCAAAAAGCAGTTGCACAACATTTAATGAGTGGGAAATTTGAAAGCAAAGACCTATGAATGACTCACATAGTCATGAAAAGCAGTCATGACTCATCATTGTGTGTGTCAAGAGTTTTTTTTTTTTTTTTTTGGTTGGCTGTATATATGTGTATAGTTTTAATATGCTGTATATATGGTTGCTGTTTTAAATCTTTTTTTTTATCATTGTGATGAAAAACTTGCTGTATATATGTGTACAGCAGCAAATATATGGTTACTATTTTAAATCTATTTTTTTTTCTCTGCACTGTACTATTTGTCTTCTATTAATGATTCTTGAATGAAAATTGGATTATTATGGTTTTGCGGGTAGGAATTTAGCATTTTGATATCTGGCTTATTTGGTAATACAACTACGAGACGAGGAAAGTCAGGTATTTACCAGTCTTTTACTTTATTTTGTACTATTTATTGCATATTTATTGGTAATACAATTTGTATTTTATCAAATAATCACATCTTTATGTTTTTTTAATTCTGAAGTTAGTATGTGAATGCTATATTTTTCTTCAATTTTTCCCCTTTCTATGACATGTAACTGTTAATTTGTAATATATGTTTTTGCTATATAGTTATATTCATGAATTAAATTTTTGTGAATGCTTTGCTTTTAGTTTATTCCCCAAGCATGGAGTCCACTTTCTATGCAAGATTGAGACGAAGATTAATTTTATCTGAAAAGAGAAATAGAAAGGGTACGATATTGACATATTAAAAAAATATTTTTCTTTAAAAAACTCATAATTAGTATGTAACCTAATAATTAGTATGTAACCTAGGCCAAACAAGAACAAGAGATGAGGAGCCATTTGAAAGGAGTATTCGACGTAGACAATATAGCATTAATGATGAAAGTAGAAAACAATGTAAGTGCTACATTTTTTAGTTCTCCCAAAAAAGTTCTAAAATTAGGAAGAAAAAGTGAATTTTTGTTTTTGTTGTCATAGGAAAATTTATAGAACCATTGGATTTAGGACCTCCAACAATAGTATGTGAACATTGTGGAGCTCAACTTTGGTATGGAGAGAGAACTGTAAAGTCAAAAACGCGTACAAAACTGAAGTTTAGTTTGTGCTGTTCAGAAGGAAGAGTTAAACTCCCTCTATTGACAGAACCTCCACCCTTTCTTGGAAACTTACTCAATATTAATAGTGATCAGAGATCAATAAACTTTCAACTAGGGATAAGAATCTACAACTCTCTCTTTGCTTTCACTTCTTTGGGGGGTAATGTTGACAGATCAGTGAATAATGGTTCTGGTCCATATGTGTTTCGTGTAAATGGTCAAACTCATCATAGAATTGGATCACTTCTTCCTGTCCATGGCCAAAAACCTAAGTATGCACAGCTTTATATTTATGAAACTGATAATGAAGTTAAAAATAGAATTGATGCAGTTATACAGGAAGATGATAGAAATTATGTGGATCCATATATTGTTACCGGGTTGATGGAAATGTTAGACCAGTGCAACCAATTGGTTAAATGTTTTAGAATGGTGAGGGACAGATTTGATGAATCAGATATACATAATGTCAGAATTCGTTTAATACGAAGTCTCAATTCTGGTGAAAGGCAATATGACTTACCTGTAATGTTTGAGATAGCTGCTCTTATTGTTGGAGATTTTAATATTGAAAGTTCTGATAGAGATATTATTGTTGGGAATCGAAGTTTAGGATTGCAACGTATAAATGGGACTCATCCAAGCTTTATGGCATTGCAATATCCATTACTTTTTCCGTATGGTGAGGATGGGTATATGCTTGGTATACCTTATAGGAATTTGAATGGGAGCAATTCTAGAAAAAGGGAATCAATAACAATGAGAGAGTACTATGCTTATAGGCTTCAACAACGCTTTCATGAGGGCAAGACATTGTTGCTCGGTAGAAAGCTTTTTCAACAATTTATAGTAGATGCATACACTTCTATCGAAGAAGAAAGACTACAATGGGTTAGATTCAATCAAAAAAAATTGAGGTCAGAGTTGTACTTTGGTTTGAAAGATGCCGTTCTTTGTGGTAATACAAATCCGATTACTGTAGGCAAACGAATAGTCTTACCATCCTCATTTACTGGAAGTCCAAGGTACATGGTTCAAAATTATCAAGATGCAATGACGATATGTAGATGGGTAGGTTACCCAGATTTATTTCTTACATTTACTTGCAATCCAAAATGGCCAGAAATCAATCATTCCTTATAATTTATAGAAGGCCTAAAATATGAGGATCGGCCAGATATTGTAGCAAGGGTTTTTAAAATAAAATTGGATGAACTATTACATGATTTGGGGCATAAATCTCATTTTGGAAGAGTTATTGCAATTGTGTATACAATTGAATTCCAAAAAAAAGGACTGCCACATGCACATATTCTTCTATTCTTGGATCCAAAGGATAAGTGTCCAAGTCCAACAGACATTGATGGTATCATTATGGCTGAGATACCAGATCCAGATGAGGATCCTGTTGCTAATGAAGCTATAAAACAATTTATGATGCATGGGCCATGTGGATCTACAAATCCGAAATCACCGTGCATGATGAATGGTAAATGTACAAAACATTTTCCAAAAAGATTTTATGAAGAAACAACAATTGATGAAGAAGGCTTTCCAGTATATAGAAGGATAAATGATGGAAAAACAATAGAGAAGAACGGAATTCTTTTGGATAACCGATGTGTTGTACCTTATAATGTAGATCTTTTGGTGAAGTACCAATCCCATTTGAATGTAGAATGGTGTAATAGATCTCGATCGATCAAATATTTGTTTAAATATATAAACAAGGGATCAGATAGAGCAATAGTTGTTGTAGAAGAGAATTTGCCAAATATTGGGAGTAATGGACAACCGACCGACATTGTTGTTGATGAGACAAAAGCATACTTGGATTGTAGATATATTTTAGCTTCTGAATCATGTCGGAGAATATTTGAATTTCCAATTTAGTTTCGATATCCACCTTTTGAAAGATTAAATTTTCATTTAGAAAACGAACATCCCATCATTTATCCGGAAAATACAAGCTTGGATAATGTTTTAAATATACCTGGTATTGAAGAAACAAAGTTTACAGAATGGATGAAAACAAATGAGGCTTTTGAAGATGCTCGGGAGTTGACTTATGCTGAATTTCCAACAAAATGGGTATGGCATAGTAATGATAAGCAATGGCAAAGAAGGAAATCTAAATATTGTATTGGAAGAGTGTATTACACACATCCTTCAAGTGGTGAAAGGTTTTATTTGAGAATGTTGCTTAACATTGTCAAAGGTCCAAGAAACTTTAAAGAATTAAGGACTAAAAACGATGTTACTTATCCAACTTATAAGGAAGCCTGTTATGCACTTGGACTTCTTGATGATGACAAAGAATGGCATGATTCCCTAATTGAAGCTCCGAGTTGGGCCAGTGGGCAACAATTGCGTCAACTATTTGTTACAATGCTATTGTTCTGTGAAGTAGCTAATCCATTAAGTCTTTGGGAATCCAACTGGAAACTGATTACAGAAGATATACTAAATAGGCAAAGGTGTATCCTCCAATTTCAAGAACTAATTTTATCAGATGACCAATTGAGAAATTATGGATTGTATGAAATCGAACAAATTCTCCAACAATATGGAAGATCACTTAGAGATTATCCACAAATGCCCCAACCAAATATGGATCTTATTCAGAATGGGAATAAACTTATTCAAGAAGAAATGTAGTATGATGTATCAAGTTTGAAAAGAGAACATGAGATCCTAATTTCTGGCCTAAACAATGAACAGAGAATAATTTACAATTCTATAATGGAAGCTGTTGCTACTGAAAAAGGGGGAATGTTTTTTGTCTATGGACATGGTGGAACAGGTAAAACGTATCTTTATAGAACCATCGTGTCTGGTATAAGATCAAAAGGCAAAATTGCTCTTGCTGTTGCGTCTTCAGGAATTGCTGCTTTGTTGCTTCCTGGTGGAAGGACTGCTCACTCAAGATTTCATATACCAATTAATGTAAATGATGACTCTACCTGTGACATAAAGCAAAGAACACAAGCAGCGAAAACTTCTCTCAAAAACAAGTATTATACTTTGGGATGAAGCACCGATCGCACATAGGAATTGTTTTGAAGCTGTTGACCGCATGTTACAAGATATACTACAAATTGAAGATCCTCAAAATGCTGAAAAACCTTTTGGTGGTAAAGTTGTAGTTCTAGGGGGTGATTTTCGACAAATACTTCCAGTTGTGAGAAAGGGAAGACGAGAAGATATAGTCCAATCCTCAATTAGCAAGTCATATCTATGGAATGATTGTAATGTCTTTAAACTCCAAACAAATATGAGGCTTCTACAGAATAGTATGAGTGGAATAGAAACATCATCCATAAAGGACTTTAGTGAGTGGATTCTTAAAATAGGTAATGGTGAATTGGGAGAAGGAGATGGAGATTGTAACATTTCAATTCCAAGTGATTTGATTATCCAACCTTCGGAGAATCCAATGCAAGATATTATTGATAACACATATCCAGGTTTGGAAAATAAATACACAGATCCAAGTTACCTACAGGATAGGGCAATTCTTGCCCCTACAAATGAAGTTGTAGAAGAACTAAATGACTATATTGTGTCATCCTTAAATGGAGAAGTTCATGAATATCTAAGTTCAGATTCTATATGCAAGGCTTCTTCAAATGTTCCTGACCAAGATCGCCTGTATACTGTTGAATTTTTGAACACTTTGAGATTTCCAGGATTGCCAAACCATAAACTGACATTAAAAATAGGTTTGCCTGTAATGTTGCTTAGAAACTTGAATCATAATGAAGGTCTTTGTAATGGAACAAGACTCATTATAACAAGATTGGCTACATGGGTGATAGAAGCAGAAATCATAACTGGCACTAATATAGGCAAACGTGTGTTCATTCTAAGAATAACATTATCTCCAAGGACAATCATTGAAACATGTTGGAGTGTATTTGCCAAAACCTGTTTTTAGTCATGGCCAATTGTACGTTGTAGTGTCTAGAGTTACAAGCAGAAATGGCCTAAAATTCCTCATCATTAACGATGAGATTGAAAAAAAGTCTGAAACAAAAAATATTGGGTATAAAGAAGTTTTTACCCATCTTTGACTCAAGAAACCGACTAATGAAGGTAACATAATTTAATATATTATTTCTTTTTCTGTTTATCTCCTCCAAATTGATTTAGACACTTCGTATATGCTTACTGTTTTGTTAAATTTCATGTCTATAAGATAATTGAATACAAGCTAATTACTATTTTATATCTTTAACAAGCTAATTAATTTTTGGTGTCTTTGTTATATTGCTTTGTTTTGTTTTATTCTATGAAGTATCTAAATGAAAGATAGAATTTTAATAAACTTTCAAATTTATTAATCTATACAGGTAGGGATCCAAGATGATGCAATATTCTCTCCTTAATCAGCTTTGTATAGACAAACACAAAGAAAATTGGAAAATCAAGATCAGAATATCAAGGATGTGGAATGCAATCAACTCAAAAAATAATGATATTATTAGTTTAGATATGATTTTAATCGATGAGCAGGTTTGTTTTTCTTCTATAGCTTTTAATATTGTTCGATCATTATATATACCATGAACTCTATCTATATAAAATTGATGCACTTTACTTGCAGAATAATTCTATACATGCAATCATTCGAAATAATATTGCTAAAAAGTTCAAGCCTCTTCTGCAAGAAGGAAAATTTTATGAACTCTCTTATTTTCAAGTGGTTGATGGCAATGCATTGTATAGACCAATAGACAATGACATCAAGATCATGTTCACATTGAAAACTAGCATTAAGGAAATAAAGGAGATTGATGTCGATATACCACGTCATAAATTCAAATTTGTTGACTACAATAAAATACATGAACGCGTTAATAAACATGTCCAGCTATCAGGTATCTCTATATATATTATGCGTTATATTAAATTTTTTAATAATTATGCATTATATTATTGTTATATATGAAAATAATTAAATCCACATCTTTGTAATGCCTAGATATCATTGCAAATGTGATTGGTGTTGGACCGATTGAGCAACCTTGCATCAAAGGATCAAATATCTCCATGAGAAACATAAATGTCATGACTATAGAGTATGTCTTTTTTTTTTTTTTTTTTAATTTTCAATACATGCACTTTTTATTTATATATTTTTGATAAGCCAATACATGCACTTATATTATATGAACTTACACTGTAACATTGGAAAATTTGAACAGAGGAAATGAAATAAAGCTTACACTTTGGGGATCAGTTGCAAATGAAGTTGAGGACAGCTTCTTTACTAAAAATCCAGGCCCTTTTATCATAATTGCTACATGTTTGACTGTCAAGACTTTTAAAGGCAAGTTCATTTCTCTTTTCTATTTCTCTTTATAACCATCTTCTGAACTACATAACATATCATCCAATTGTTTGAAATACAAAGGATTTTGGCTAAATTATTATGGAAGCATCAAATGAATCAAGATAATTATGTCTCTAAATTATTGAGCAGAGAAAAATCATTTCAATTTATAAGAATTAAAAAGATATTCATCACTTACTGTTGGGGGATTCATTCCCTCCCTTTACATTTTTCTTTGTTGAGAGAGATTTTTTTTTTTTAAATCCGTTTCAAGAGCATGGTTTTTGGGGTCCTTTGGTTTTCAAAATGTGACAAACATTTACTCAAATGTCATTATCTTTAGCATCTATATCTACCATAGCAAAGTTGGATTATTTACCTTTGTATTGTACATGTCTACAAGATACTATGCTCTCTAATCTAGACCTCTCACTGTTACAGTAATCATTCCATTGAAACTTCAATGTACTTTTTTTCCTAATGAATCCCATGCATTTCAGGAGAGTATAACTTATCGTCAACGAGTGGAACAAGAGTTTATATTGATTTGGACATTCCTGAGACTGTTGAATTCAAAGATCAGTAAGTGCTTTGTTTTGGACTCACATTTTTAATATATTTACAATCTCTACAATACTATGTCTAATATCTTTATCTAATATAATAGGCTGGTGGAAAATAACCAACCAATAGTACAAATGCCCAAGCAATTCAAACCACAACTAACAATTGAAGAAGAGATGAACATCAATAGGAGAACCATAAGTGAAATAAAAAAAAATTATGTGGGACTTTGATAATGAGGTAAGAAAAAAATATACCTTCAACAATAACATTGTGTCCTTAACATTGCTTTATGTATTATAGACTTGCTTTTACAAAATTTAACTATAAAATTATAAATTGATTAATATTAAATTCAATTTCTAGGAAACGATCTTTACTTGTCAAGGAAAGATTATAAACATTGACATAGATCATTCTGGTTGGTACTTTATCTCTTGCGAAGTATGTCGTAGAAAGGTAAAATCAAGAGAAAAATTTTTATGGTGTGACAATTGCAACAAAAAAGCATGCTTCCCAATCACAAGGTACACAAAATGAAAATGTTTACTTTTTATATTAAAATACACAACAAATAATATGATATTAACATTATATATGTCATTTCTTTTATCAGGTATAGAATTCAATTAAAAGTTGAAGATAGCTCATGAATGGCCACATTCATTTTATTTGATTCAAAAGCAGAAAAATTACTCAACATATCAGCCAAAGACCTTTTGAATAAATCTTTAGAGGTGAGAATGTCGAAGATAAAATTACTATTTAATATTTACTAAACTTTACTTAACTGTACAATTTGAAAAATGTTACTTTTGTTAGGAGCCCGATGAAGTCATCCTTCCTGTGCAAATAGAAAATCTGAAAGGAAAACAATTTGTTTTCCAAATACAACTAAATAACTATAATCTCAACTATGGATGGGAATTCTTCACTATCAAGAAACTTTTTGACTCTTTTGAAGAAACTGACAAAGCAATTTAGCTTGATAAAATGACAGAAGTAAGTATTCTTTAATTTGGAAAAATTACAAATATGATATTTAAGATGAATATGTTGTAATACATTCCTCAACCTGTTCTATTGCCAGGCTTACATCAGTGATACTTCAAATGAATGTAGCAACAACTTATCAATTGAAGAAGATGGTGATTGTACAAAATTTCAAAAATTTGATGTTCAAACCAATGTGCAACTCACACCAACATCTATACTTAAGGAAATAAAAGGGCATATTCAGGGACTACTACAAAGCAACAAAGGAAGAAGATACAAAAAACACTTTAAAGTTGTCTTTCAATCTCTAAAATTTTCTATGCACAATTTGGTTTTAATGAATTTGTGATTTTGATACTAAAGACGTATTGGAACAAAGGAAATTTTTTTTTGCTTTTATGCACAATTTGGTTTTAAATTCAAACAAAGAGGAATTAAACTCTTATGTTTAGTTATTTGAGGATTTTTTTTTTACTATAGCATTAATTGTTTATCTATTTACATCTAATTTCTAAATATTGTAGTGTTCTCTTTACAGTTAAAAAACTCATGAGACTCAATTTGAATTGTAACTTATCATGTATAAATAATTTATTTTGAATTTTAAGTAATTAATATTTGCATTGGTATGTTGTTGAGATTCAATAGTTGTGTCTTTAAAATCAAGAGGAACTGAAAAACAATATCTAAACTTCAACGTTTTTTAAATATAATGAATGCATTGAATATTTAGTGGAAGACATGAAATAAATGAAATTAAAAAATAAGAACGTGCTACTAGAGAATTGATGTTCAATTCCAATAGCTAATGTCAAATCATTTGGAAAAAATTGGTAGCTTTCCCGTGCATCACACGGGTTAGCGACTAGTATATATATATAACTGAAACCTCTAAATCTCTCATAATTTTTTACGTCAGTACAATATTTAAATAAAATTATCATTTTATTTAAATAAAATTATTTTTGTTTAGTTCAAATTTAATAAGGAGTGAAACTCTATCTCTTTAACAAGTTTAATTTAAACTCAAACTCATCATTATCATTCTATATAAATAAAATTATTTTTGTTTAGTTCAAATTTAATAACGAGTAAAACTATATCTCTCTAATAAGTCCAACTTAAACTCAAACTCATTATTATCATTTTTTTAAAAGGGAAAAATTTAAATACAGTACCTTATATATAGTACATTAGGTATTTCTTTTAAAATTAATACACATGTCCACTTACTTATCAGTGAAAATGCCATTTTCTTTTTTGTTTATTTCTTTTCCTTCTTTTATTTTTGGCCTTTATTTTTCCCTGTTTCAGACTATGACTTCCCACAAGAAAACCCCAAAACTATTTTCTTCTCTTTCTTTCTCTCTCTCTCTCCCTCTCTATCTTTCCTTCTCCCTCGCTTAAATTGATTGAAATTTTCACTTTCCTAACATCTTCTTCCCTTCCATTAAACTGAAGCCTTTGCTGGTAGTTGGAGAAAATATTAGAAAATGTTTACGAACTTCAAGTACTTCTCACACAACAACAATCAAACCAACAAAATATCAACAAACCACAAATTGATGTGTTCATCAGAGACAGAGGGAGAGAGAATGAAGAGGAGATTAAGCCAGTGGCAGAGTAGATCAAGTGGTGGTGGCTAAGTTTCATGTAGCCAAACCTCAACCGCTGCCAATGACCACTGCTAGCCACAAAAGGATGGCTCTCTTTCTCTCTCTAATCTTGCAAGTTTCTCTCTTCTAAGCCTGATTCTGTCTCAAGCTCAACCATGTCGAAACCTCAAGAGTACGGCCACCATACACGGCAGCACAAGTCAAAGGGGTCTCCACCACTGATGGCCGCCATTCTCTCTCTCTCTTTTTGTTTTATCCTTTGGTTGATTTGCTTATTAGGTTATGAAAGCTTAAGAATTTCATTTGGGTTTGGGAAATGAGGGCTTGTAGATCCGTGGGTTCTGATATGTGCCCTGTTGAAATTGTTTGTGTGTTTTAGAATGGGTTTTTAATTTGATTTGTAATTTTTTTAGTGTTTGTTTGGATAGAAAATCTTGATTTTTTGAGAAAATTTTGAATGCCCAAAATAGTCTGAAACAAGGGAAAAATAAAAGAAGGAAAAGAAATAAACGGAGAAGAAAACGGCATTTTTACTGTTAAGTAAGTGTTAAGTAAATGGACAGGTGTTTTAATTTTAAAAGGGGTACCTAATATACTGTACTTGAGGTACTATATTTAAGTTTTGCCCTTTTTAAAACAACTCTATCTCTCTAACAAGTCTAACTTAAACTTAAACTCATCATTATCATTTTATTTAAATAAAATTATTTTTGTTTAGTTCAAATTTAACAATGAGTGAAATTCTATCTCTCTAACAAGTCCAACTTAAACTTAAACTCAAACCCATCATTATCATTTTTTTTAATTATTTTTGTTTAATTAGAACTTAACAGAAAGTGAAATTCTATCTTTCTAACAAGTCTAACTTAAACTCAAACTCGAACGTTGATAATCTATATAAAACAAAAATTATGATAGAACTCAAAAAAAAGAAAAAAGAAAAAAAAAAGACTCACGTTGAAAATATGACTCAAAAATAAAATAAAATAAAGAGACTCAAATTAAAAATAAAAAAAAAGACTCATGTTAGATTAAGAGAGAGAGAAAGAGATAGAAGTCTCTCTTCCCCCCTCAAAATCCTAATAATTACCACCTCAAAACCCTAAACTTAACTTCACTTTAGGATTAAAAAAAAAAAAAAAAAAAGGAAGCAATCTGATTCAACTTTCTTCTCTGATTAATGATTTTTATGTCGAATTTGTTTATATTGTTATTAATGAATTTTATCTTTTATGTCAAATTTTTTATTTACTTTATATGTGCCTCAGATTTTCTTTCTATCTTATTCTTTTGTTATATTTAGAATTGATCTTTGTCAGGGACGTACTTTTTCGCAACAAGGGTCGAAAACGCAAAAATATCCCGAATCTCCCCTTAGGTTCTTTAGAAGTTTTTATTTGTGGAGAATCAAACCCAAAATTCACAATGTATAGAAAACAAAGGCTAATGGTGCTTTGATAAGAGAGAATCAAAATGCAAATAACAAAAGTGCAGAAAAAGCATAAAAACATAACAGGTCTGAAACATCGACCCACAGTCACTGAGAAGAGGAAATTGAGAAAGGTTGTGAGGAAGAGAGGGAAGGTTCCCCTGTACCCATATTTCCACCCTTAAGGTTTAGAATTGTGAGAATGTTTCCTGGCTCAGTGGGATTTGGCTCCCAAGTTTCAACTCTATGGGGAAAACGTGATTCAAGAGGTCTGAAACTTCGACCCACAGTCACCGTGAAGAAGAAATTGAGAGAGGTTGTGAGGAAGAGAATGAAGGTTCCCTTGTACCCATATTTCCACCCCTAAGGTTCAAAATTATGAGAATGTTGACTGGCTGAATGGCCTTTTGTTCTGAAGTTTCAGGTATGTGGGTAGAACATCCCCCCTCCCTTGTGGGCTGGTGATGAATATTTATATCAAGCTTTAGGGGATGCTTGTGACCAGTTTTTTAGTTGGGAGGAAGGCCATGGACCTTTCAGATGCTGTTTCTATGACTTGTTGTGTTATATTTTATGCTTAGGGAAATGTTTGGTTGCTTTTTACATGATTTTGGAAACAAAGTTGTTTCCTCTTCATGGCTACTATCTCTGGTCTTTACAGGCCCTGGAAAACTACATTTGGGTGGCTAAGTGGGCTAGGTTGTTCAGCCTTTTTCTTAAAGTCAGCTGTGTTTTTGTGTGGAAAATGGAGTTGGGCCAAAAATTAGGGGCATAGTCACCTAGAGCAAAAAAGCTATTTTGAGGCGGAAATTTTGGGTACAAGACCTCCTCGATGAGCCTAAGGTGCTACTAGTGTCCCTTACCCACTTGGTAACACGCTTGGTCTAAGTTCATGCAAAAGGTCCGAAAGAAACCGACCCATACCTTCCAAACAACACTTTCTCAATTTCCTCAATAAGTCGCATGGGCTTAGGCCATGCTTAAAAGAATGAAATAAAATATAATACACGAATTGAGCCTACAAGGAAGTTGGGTTTGGTTGAATTAAGCTTGTATAAAATGTGTCGCGAAAATGGGTATCAACAATCTTCTTTTGAGTATTTGGGTTAATCTCCATATTTATATTGACATTATTTTTGTGGGTTTGGTTTTTGGGTATGAAAACAATACCTTGTGTTTTTGGTGAAGAGAGAAGAATCAAGAGACTTTGATGTGTTTTTTGGGATGTTTTTGTGTTTATTGGTGTTTGGAAGAGAGAAAAAACATGTAAAAGACCTCGGTAGAGAGCAGAAAATCAATAAAATGTGGTCTCCTCTGGTATGAGGGGGTGCTTCGGGCTATTTATAGCCCTGGCACGCTTTTCGAGGTGACGACCCTTGGTGGCCCTTCAAGGATCGCCAGCCTCAGAAGCCCTTAAAATCTATTGATTTGGACACCATTGGAAAGATCTTGACTTCTTGTTTTCGAAAAGGTATGGATCTTGAAAATCCAACGGTCGGATCAAAAGTTATGGCTCTTGGAAGTTTGCGATGCATTGATTGGTGCGTCATCCTGGTTTTCGTTATATTTTGGCCGTTCTAACTCTGATTTCGACCCATGAATAGTCGTTGGAATGAAAGCTTGATAATCTCTGTAATGGTGTTGGTTTCGACCCGTCTTGACAGCCGGATCAAAATTAGGGTTTTTGGGCCCACCCAAGATCTACCTTGAGTCAAACCTGTCAAAATTCTTCGAGAAGCTTGGGTTTGATATAAAATTATGAAAAATGTTATTTTGTGAGTGTTTTGACTTCATTTGAACTTCGGTCAAACCTAGGGCTGACCAGGGGCATTTTGGTCATTTTAGCTAAAAAGGGCACCTTGGGTGCTCCGGTGCTTGAACAGGTTGCGCCACGCCATTCTAGATGCTCTCGCGGACCCATGGAGATAAAATAATATTTTCGGATTTTTTGGGGTCCAGCACGCAAATTGAGGGCAAACAAAATGTGGTATCAACAGTAATAACAATATAGACAATTCAAAACATGGAAGAATATCAAAATTATAATACCTAATTCCATTATCTTTTATGTTGAACCCAAACAAATAATTAATTGAAATTAATCCAAACAAATAATTAATCAACCAAAAACATAACTTTTAATAAGAAAACAAAAAATCACATGAATCTAAATAAAAAGCATTTAAGGCGAAGAATTAAGATTAACCTACTAAAACGCAAATACCAAAAACCCCAAGAAATTAAAACTTCAAAATTTATAGAATCCCTAAATTCTACTTCAAAACCAAACCAAATTCAACAAATTTATATATAAAATACCAAAAATAAAAATTTATCATTCCCTAGCTTGGAAGACATAGGTAGCAGCTTTGAAGAAATTTCTTTATCTTTTTTGGTGGCCCATCAAGTTTTGGGTCTTTTTTTTTAAATCTAATTTTAGAACAATTTAATCTGTTTTGAAAACAATGTATGTTGCCCAATGTTTTATGGGCCTTTGGATGTGAATGTAGTGGTTAAGTCATTCGCCTTTGTTTTTGCTTGCCAAATGCTTGTGACGTCTTTCCTTTATTAATGACATGCTCACTTTGCTTGCTAAATGCCTGCGCTTCTCTTTTCTCTTTCTTTTTGCCAATCATTTGCCTTCATCAGTAATATACATTTGTCAAGATGAAACTGGTAACTTAGCATTTTTACTTGACTTACACCCTGTTGGAGGGATTTTGTCAAATGTCTGGCCTCGTCAGTAATATACATCCGTCGAGGCGGAATCTTGTTACTTAGCATTTTTATTTGACTTACACCCTGTTTGAGAGATTTTGTCAAGTGTTTGGCCTTGTCAGTAACATACATCCATCGAGGCGGAATCTTGTCACTTTGTATTTTTATTTGACTTACACCCTGTTGGAGGGATTTTGTCAAGTGTTTTGCTTCGTCAGTAACATACATCCGTCGAGGCAGAATTTTGTTACTTAGCATTTTTGCTAGTGGCTAGATCTGTTAAGAAGACATCAGAAGAACAACTCGTTTATTAACTTTAAGAATGAACAAATTCATCTAATACATTTACTGGTGGTATTTCTTCAAGTGCTCAATGTTCCATGGACGAAGAAGCCTTTGTCCGTCTAGAGTTTCCAAGTGATAACTGCCTCATCGGGAGTAATGGACGACTCGGTATGGTCCTTCCCAAGTGGGCCACAGCTTTCCTTGGGTGGGGTCTCTTGTAGAACAAGGTCTCCTATGTCAAGCTGCCTTAGTTTCACTCTCCTATTGTAGTATTCAGCCATCTTCCGTTGGTATTCTACCATTCTGCTGGAAGCCTTGTCTCTCACCTCGTCCAGACAGTCTAGGTTAAGCCGCAGCTTGTCGTCATTTCCCTCTTCGCTGAACGTTGTTTGTCTGGTGCTGGCCACTCCTACTTCGACAGGGATCACTACTTTAGTTCCATAAGTCAGTCTGAAAGGCGTTTCTCCCATTGGTGTCCTCACTGTAGTCTTGTATGCCCAAAGGACGTTGGGCAATTCATCTGGCCAGGAGCCATTTGCCTCATCCAGCTTAGTCTTGATAATTCTGAGTAATGTCCGGTTCCTCACTTCCGTCTGTCCATTTCTTGGGGGTGCCCTGGTGACGAGTATTGGTTCTTAATACCTAGACCCAAACAAAAGTCCCTAAAGCCCTGGCTGCCGAACTGTCGTCCATTATCTGATATAATTGTCAATGGAATCCCGAACCTGCAAATTATATTCTTCCAGACAAAATTCTAGATCCTCGCTTCCGTGATCATTGCTAGGGCTTCTATCTCGACCCATTTTGTGAAGTAATCAATAGCAACTAGTAGAAATTTTACCTGACTTTTACCTAGGGGTAGTGGACCGACGATGTCAATTCCCCATTATGCAAATGGCCACGGGGAGGTTGTTGTCGTCATCCTTTCTGCTGGAAGCCTCTGGACGTTCTCGAATCGTTGGCACTTGTCGCACTTCTTGACGAGCTCCAATGCATCCACCTGCATAGTAGGCCAGAAATAACCTGTTCTTATAACCTTGCTCACAAAGGATCTCGGGCCGGCATGGTCTCCACAAATTCCTTCATGAATTTCTTCCAAAATATACTTGGCTTCATCATCATCGACACACTTTAGGTACGACATGGAGGAGCCTCTTTTGTATAGGATGTCATTAAGGATAGTGAACCTGGCTGCCCTCTTTCTTATCTTTCTGGCCTTGTCTGCATCTTGCGGGAGGTGTCCATCTTGAAGGAATGATACGATTGGTGTCATCCAGCTGCTCCCGCTCTGGATAGTGAATGTTGGGACTTCTTCGATGCTGGGGTGTTTCTGGATTTCCATTGCTAAATCCTTGTTCATCCATCCTTCTTCTGACGATGCTAGTTTTGAGATTTCGTCTGCCATCGTATTCTGGCTTCTAGGAACCTGTACAAACTCCACCTCCTCAAACTCCTGAGTCAGATGTTTCGTCAGCTTGAGGTACTTCTGCATCCTTTCTTCCTTCGCTTTATAATCTCCCTTGATTTGTCCAATTACCAGCTTCGAGTTATTTTGAACTAACAAGTGCTTGACTCCAAGCGCCCTTCCAAGTCTCAGCCTCGTCAATATACCTTTGTATTTAACCTCGTTGTTTGTAGCTGGGAATTTCAGTTGAACTCCATATTTGAGCTCTTCCCCGTCAGGAGCGGTTATGACCACCCCTACTCCGCCCCTTCTTTGTGCTGACGAACCATCTGTCTGAATTGTCCACCGTTCAACTTCATGATTCGTGTTTTCCTCGTCCGTGAAGGTGAATTCGGCGATGAAGTCTGCCAACGCTTGTGCCTTAATGGCCATTCTAGGGTGATATTCAATGTCGAACTGGCTAAGTTCGATGGCCCAATGAACCATTCTTCTTGCCGCTTCGGGTTTGTTCATGGATTTTCTAATGGGTTGGTCCGTCATCACCAGGATGGGACTTGCCTAGAAATACTGCCTTAATTTGCGTAAGGCCACGATTAAGGCGAATGCGATTTTTTCAATTCTCGGGTAAGCGGATTCGGCCCCTTGGAAAGCTTGGCTGATGTAGTAAACTAAGAGTTGTTTCTTACCTTCTTCTCGAATCAGGGCTACACTTACTGCCGTAGCTGACACGACCAAGTACAGTTGTAGACTTTCCCCCTTCTTGGACAGGCTCAAGAAGGGCGGATTGCTTAAGTACCTCTTTAGTTCCTGGAATGCTGCTTCACATTCGTCTGTCCAGGCGAATGCCCGCTTTAATGTTTTAAAGAAAGGCGGGCATTTGTCCGTCGCTCTAGAGACAAACCTATTAAGAGCTGCAATCCTCCCTGTGAGCTTCTGGACTTCTTTAACGGTCTTAGGTGAAGCCATATTGATGATGGCCTGTACTTTCTCTGGGTTTGCTTCGATCCCCCTCTAGGACACCATGAATTCCAAGAACTTGCCTGAAGCCACCCCGAAGACACACTTACCGGGGTTCAGCTTCATTTGATATTGTTTGAGGGTGGCAAACGTTTCTCTAAGATCGTCCAGATGGGCGAACTCTTCCTTACTCTTGACGAGCATATCATCCACGTACACTTCCATATTTCTACCGATTTGCTTGTTGAACATCTTGTTTACTAGTCTCTGATAGGTAGCCCCTGCGTTCTTTAATCCAAAAGGCATTACTTTATAGCAATAAAGCCCTTGACTCGTGATGAATGCAGTTTTCTCCTGGTCTTCTTCAGCCATTTTTATCTGGTTGTATCCTGAGAAAGCGTTCATGAAGGTCAGCAGCTTATGGCCGGCTGTAGAATCCACAAGCTGATCTATCCTTGGTAGAGGGAAACTGTCTTTTGGGCAGGCTTTGTTCAGGTCCATGAAATCCACACACATTCTCCACTTCCCGTTTGCCTTCTTCACAAGGACGACGTTTGCGAGCCAATCAGAATAGTATACCTCTCAGATAAAGCCCGCTGTTAATAGTCCGGCAACTTCTTCTCTGACCGCCTGGTCTCATTCTGGGGCAAAAGCTCTCCGTCTCTGTTGCACGGGCTTTTTCTCAGGATTCACGTTCAACTTGTGCTGAATGACTTCTGTAGGTATGCCTGGCATGTCTTCGTGGCTCCATGCGAAGACGTCTAGGTTCTCCTTAAGGAACTGGACGAGTCTGGTTCTCATCCCGGGGCTTAGTGTTGTTCCTATCCTTATCGTCTTGGTAGTCTCGTCTTCAGCCAGTACCACTATTTCCAGGGCTTCCATTTCATTCACTTCTTTCTCTTCGATCACCCATGTATGGTTCTCTTTTGCAGCCAAGATAGCCTGATAGCTTTCTCTAGCCAACACTTGATCTTCCTTCACCTCGTCGACTCCATTATCTATTGGGAACTTCACCTTCAGGCAATAGGTAGATGTGGCCGCCTTCCATCTGTTAAGTGTGGGTCTCCCAATGAATACATTGAAAGATGAAGGGCAGTCTACCACTAGGAAGTCTAGCTGACGAGTCAGCTGCCTCAGGTGTGTTCCCACGGTTACAGTTAATGTTACTATGCCTTTGGGGTATACCTTGTCTCCACTGAAACTGACGAGGGGGGATTCAAATAGTCGCAACCTCTTTTCGTCTAACTTCAATTGCTGGATGGCAGGAAGGTAGATGATGTCCGCAGAGCTTCCATTGTCCACGAGGATTTTTTTGGTGTTGAACCCTTCTATATTCAACATTATGACCAAAGGGTCATTGTGGGGCTGTCTCACTCCCCTGGCATCAGCTTTGTTGAAGGACATATCTTGGTCCATCCGTCTTTGTTTGAGCGGGGGTATCATGTGAACGTTATTCACCTATCTCTGGCTTGCCTTTTTGAGGGACCTGAAGGACCCTCCAATGAGAGGACCCCCTGAAATCGTCTTTATCTCCCCGATGACATCCTGTGGAGGCTGACGGGGACGATTATCACTCCCAGAAGTAAATTTGCTCTGATTCTTATTGCCCCTTTTGAAGTTACTGTACTCTCCCTTCTTTATATATTTTTGTAGTTTCCTTTTCTGTATCAATTCCTCTATCTGCTCCTTGAAATCCCGACAATCTTCCGTGTAATGGCTATGATCCTTGTGGAAACGACAATACTTGTTCTTATTGCGGATGTGGGGTGACGAGTACAGTGGCCTTGGCCACTTGAGGTAGTGTTCATCCTTGATCTGCATTAAGATTTTGTCAATGGGCATAACAAGGGGGGTGAATTTTACCGTCCGTGTCCCTTTATCATCCTTCCTTCTATTTACGTCAATAAGCCAATGGTCTGGGTGGTTTTTCTTCTGTCCCCTACACTCATCATCTTTCCTTCCTTTGTCTCCTGGCTTTTCCATGTCTCTTATGGCTGCTATTGCATTCTCAGCATTCATGTACTTTTGTGCTTTGAGGAGCATCTCTGCCATCATCTTTGGAGGATTCTTCGCAAATAAGGCCACGAGATCCCTGGATCTCAGTTCTGCTTTGAAGGTTGTCAGTTGCACTTTGTTGTCGGCTTCGTCTACCTCTAGGGTTTCTCGAGTGAATTGCTTTAAATATGACCTCAAGGTCTCCCTTTCTCCCTGCCTAATGGTGAGTAAGTGATCTGTTGGCCTTTTAGGACGCTGTCCCCCAATGAAGTGGTGCAGGAAGGCATTGCTCAATTGCTTAAAGTTATCCATTAACGACGTTGGCAACTTAGTGAACCATTCTCTTGCAACCCCTTTGAGAGTGGTGGGAAAGGAGCGACACAGTATCTCATCAGGTGGCTGCTGAAGGCCTAGTGTCGTCTTGAAGGTGTTAAGATGGTCCTGAAGGTCTTTAAGCTCGTCAAACGGTTCTAGCTGAGGCAACCGGAACTTTGATGGCACTGGACATTCCAAGACCGCCGCAATGAAAGGTGAATCGGTTGCTCTGACCAGCCTATCCACACTCCATTCTGTCTTCTCTTTGATGGCACTCCTCAACTCGTCAATCTCCTTCCTCATCTCTCGAAGGAGATCGAAATTCCGATCCTCCGGAGAAAAGGGTCCTGGCTGGTCACTTCTTCTCCGACTGTCCCCTTCATCTTCTGGGTTGCCCATGGATTGGTTCTCCTCCTATTGTAGCCGTAGCTTCATTTCTTGGTTTTGCTTGGTTAGTTCTTCTATGGTGGCCGCTAGCGCTTGGATTTGTTGAGCCAGGGTTGCAGAATCTTGATTAGACTCCATAGAGGTTGTTAGCAACTACTTCATCGAATCTCGACATAGAAAGTGTCCCCACAACGGCGCCAAACTGATGAAGTGTAACTTCGTCAGTCGAGTGATGTGGACTCAAGGGGATCCAGCCTCCGACTCTGATACCTGTATGATCAAGGGAACTTTTTCTGGTGTTAACGATCACCGATGTGGTGCCTACCACAACACCTCCAATGCCAAAGTCAGAACAGGATTATGGAATAAGTATGGAATAATCAAGAATGCACAATTGTCTCTCTCTCTTAGGTGTTATATTTTTGTGTACCTTTTCATGGCAGTGAGGAGGGCTTTATATACCTTGCCCTGGGTTCTAGTCAGTGTGGTGTAAATGCCTCCTTTTGGTAATGCCTCCTGGTACATTAAAGGAGCTTTAATGTACCTCTAATGGTCTGCATAGTTGGTTCTGTAACCGTCCGGGGTGTTATTGGTGGTATTAAGTGGTCCAGCTGTCCTCGTCAGTAGTGTAGGCACTGGTTGAACTCTTCTTCTAGAGGCTGTTCTCATCATTACTCTTTACCTCGTCCGTGGCCAAATTCGTCAGTCCCATCATTCTCTATGCTTACAAAATTTCTAAAAAATTAAAGATTAATAGTTATGTCATCAATAAATTGTTTAAATTACAAGTTTTTATAGTTTAAAATTATGCATAAAATATAAACTAATAGATTATAGAATAAATAATATTTGATCGACATAAAATTTAACATGTTTATTAAGAGTGTAAAGAACATGTAATTTAACGGTTAAATTTTCAAAATATGTAATAATATTTATTTTATTAAGTAAGATTGTAGCTAGATTGTAATTTAACAACTTGTTGTGGTCCTACTATAATAATCACTTTTCCATGCTTTTATTAGACAAGTGGAGTGTCACTCATTTTTCTTAATCCTGCAAAAGAAAAAGGGTATTTTAGAATATAATTAATGCAACCTTAACAAATAAAAAGGTACACTAATGCCCATTATCAAATGCTAAATATAAATATTTTCTCTAAAAAAAAGTCATATTAATGAATGTCCCTAAGTCATTTGTTATTGGACATTTTTAAGAAAATTTTAATACCAATTTCATAGAAAATATAAAAATTTATTAAATAAGTTAATTACTCTTTTCTAGAAATATTCATTAAACCAATATCTTAAGCCATTCATTAACTTAAAAAAAAAAAAAAAAAAAAGCCAATTATAGATGATAAAGTTTTTTTTTTCCCTCAATAAATGATGAGATTTGTAAGGTGCTACAGTTTTTGGCTGTAGTCAACAAAGCTGCCTTCAAAGTCGTCTTTTTAAATGATATTGATGCTTACCAAAATCTTCCAATCTGCTTTGACTTTAGAGGTTAGTCTTTTACGTTTGAATACTTTGATTGACCATTCTTCATTCAACAATCATCATGTGTCCTCTTTCTTTAAGTAAAATGTAATTTCGTTTTCTTGTAATGCGGATGCAAATTTTTTGGTTGCAGTCTTTGGTCTATCACTACTCTTTTTCGTCGATGTTTCTCACTTCTTTATTAATTTATGATGGGCTTAAATGTAGGACGTTGTTGTTTTTTATTAATTTAAGATTGCAACCAGTCTGTAATTCAACCAGGATAGAACTTGTTTTACCGTGTTGAAGTCGGAAATTAAGGGAAAACCCTGCAGCAATTTCTCATCCCTCTCGCTATATATATCACTTGCCATAACCCCACTTTCTCTCACAATCACACTTCCAAGTCTAAAACTCCGTTGTTGTTGTGATTTCACAATTTCACTTTTCTAGTGAAATTTAAGATTGTAGCCAAAAACCCTTATATATCCTTCCTCTCCATCCCACTTATTAGGAAACCCTTATATCTACTTCCTCTGTCTATCTCTGCGCCTCCACTTCCTCACAAAGGCACAATTGAAAACCTTAATTTGAGAGAACCACTTGTAAGTTAAGTGATTGGTCTTCACCAGACTCTCCTTCATGATTTCCTTTTATTCTTCATTGGATAATACCATTCTTTATCTCCTTTTTTTCTTAGTCTCCTTCTCTAATTATATATATATATATATATATATATATATATATTTTTTTTTTTTTTTTTTTTTTTTTTTTTTTTTTTTGTGTGCGTGATTGAGCAGTTCTGTGCAACTTTCAAAGTTTTTGAAGAGCTTCATAATTTTGGGGAAGTTTTTCATAATTTTAGAGACCCAATCACTCAAAGGTACGGGTCTTTTCCTTTTTTCTTTGTTCATGGATTATTACACAATATATGGTCAATTAAATGCGTTTATGTATAGTGGTCATGCTTTAATTATTGAAATTTGGTTGATATTTGCACATAAAGCTAGCTGCAACAAACCTCGACTTGACTGGACTGTGTTATTGTTTATTAATGTATGGTAGTCTCTCCCCCTGTTCTGGTAGTGGCTAAACAAGTTATACACTTACATGGTGTAAATGGTTTGTTGGTTGTTGTTGAGAATGGTTTTTTTTTTTTTTTTTTTTTGAGACCGAAGATAGAATATATATTACTAATTGAAAAAGTGTTACATGAAGAGTACAAACAGGTTACACATAAAGATTACAGCTGATCGAGTTTACATTGTGGGCCTTGTGCAAAAATCAAAGCAATTAACAATCATGAAATAGCTCAATTATTTTAAGGAAAAGCAATTGAGTGTGCCTTATGTTTCATACTTTCATTGTCTATAGATGTTGATTGATAGTATTATTGTTTGGACCTTTAGTTTAAATAGAACACCATTATTTATTTGACCTTGAGAAATTGTGAGTGCTAATTTTGTAGAAGATCCAATTCCAGTTCTATGCATGATGTATCACTTTCCTGGGAAAAAAAAGTAGTGAACATTAAGTGACAAACATATTCATCCGAGCTTCTAATATTTTTCCTTTTGATACATATATACCGAAATTCATGAATTGGTTGCATATATATCTTTGTAAAATCATAAATAATAGTATAATACAATGTAAGAAAGAAATTGGATAAATATAATTTTTTTTAAAAAAAATTAACCAAAGAAAACAAAATTCAACTTTTTCAAAAACAACTACCAAACAAATTTCTTGAATTTTGTTTTTGAAAAATGTGGTTTTCAAAACAACTAACCAAATGCGTATTTCATTTTGAAAACAGAAAAGTTTTGTTTTTTTCTTTTTCCCTTGAAAACAAGAAAACGAAAACAGTTACCAAACATGCCCTAAGGCTTTGATGGGTTGCGTTTAGATTAATGGAGAAGGTTTTTTCGTTTGTTCTTTTGTTGAACCTGAGTTCTGGTTTAGATATATAGATATATTGAATAATGTGTTTGTGCACAGTAAGGAAAACACACATGCATATTTCTGGGGACTGGTTTTGTTTAGTGATTATTAAACGAGAATTTGGTGGAACATTAACTTAAGTGGGTCAATTTTATCAGGAAAAAATTGTGTGATAAAAGCCTTATAGAAGCAGTATATTTTTGGACTTTTTTCCTGGTTGATTTATTGATTTATAGTATTATTATTATTTTTATCAAAACTTATAATTGAGTTTCAGTTTGTTTGAAGTCAAGAAAAAGAAAATTTTATATATTAATCTAGATATTTCTAGGGACTGGTTTTGTTTAGAGATTATTAAATAAAAATCTGTGAACCATTTTATTTATTTTCCTGGTATATTTATTTATTTATTTTTTGTGATCAAAATTTATAATTAAGTTTGTGTTTGATTGAAGTCAAGAAAAATAAAATTGTATATTTTAATCTCAGCCAAATTAATGTAGAGTAGGATTAAGTTAAGGATATAATTTGATTATGCGTTGATGTGTTTGTATTTGATCCCATGCTTCTGAAAGCATAAAATTTATGGGAGATTCATTGTACTGTAGTTTGGTGCATGGACGGAGTCCACATTGACTGTGTAATGAATAAGAGTAAAGATTTCACCTTTTTGAGATCAAGAATATCTTTTAAGCAGAATTATTAGGCTTAAAGATATCCCCTTTAGAGAACATTATTATCTTTAAAGTGGGATTATTAGACATCATCATTAGAGATGGAAGGTGGGTCTCTACCATGTGGGTTTGACTGTGTGTGTGTAGGTTCAATGTTGTTTGGTATGATGCAGAGGATGCTAGTTCAACTAAAATAGAAACCTAATTCAATTAAAATTAGTAGTGACAGAAGTTACCACATAGAATAGAAATCTAATTCAATTGGAACTAGCAGAGATAGCTAAGAACCTTGTATAATATAAAATCTATAATAGTGTTCCGTATTATATGTTAATATATTTATATTTGGTTTTGAAATTTGCTATTATTGTTTTAAAGTGTGAATAATAAAGTAAAAAATGTTACAGCTTCAAAAGATATGCTTTAACCCTCTATTCCAAATGTTAGTTTTATTACTTTTACAGTTTTACTTAAACTAAGTGATATTTGAATGTTGATGGAATTTTCATAGTGAGGTTGTGTTTGAAATTGTAACTTTTAAATCAGTATGCTAGATTATGATACTTATGTTTTTTGGTTCCTTAGCATAATAGTTAGAACTTAGAAGCTATATGAGAGTGGTCATAAGAATATGTTTGTTCTATTCTCTACCTTGTACAACACTCCAATATATAACATTGGTTACACATTTTTTGATTGAATGGTCACTTTAGGAAGTTGATAATAATGAGAAGAAATTTGTGTAACATGTCACCTTCTTTCGAATCTACCATTGGGCCCAAATATTGGAAAAAAATATTTCTTATAGGACCTTTAATCATTCCTTAACGATTGTAGTTGCTTTTGCATGTACTAAAATTTCTGACTTTTTAAATCAAATTGTTTTCTTCTAAAAGCCTGTGTTAGTACCCAATCCATTAAATATCGTTATCTTTGTTTTCATACTAAAAGTTTGTGTTATGGTAAATTTATATCTTTGTGGTGGGGAGTTTAATGAAAATATTTTAAAATCTCATATTCAATAGTTTTCCTATGCATTGCACAGGTTAGTGACTAGTTGGTAACAAAATTGGAGCCTATCATAATTTTTTTTTTCTTATTATCATATATATATATATATATATATACAAATATAGACACACACACAACAATTGGGCTGGGCTAGGCTGCTTCGTAGAAGGAGAAATCCAATCCAAATATATCCGAGTCTGGGCTTGGAGGGGTGGTAGCGTGGTGGGCTTTTTCATTTCATTAAAGATATATTTGTTAACATATTTTACAAAGAAAAAAAAATTAACATGACTTTGCCGTTATTTTGTAAGACAATGTGCACAGTGTGAGTGCAATTGCCAAGAAGGAGGAGCTTGCTTTGTAGGTACTGTAAAATCTAGAGTATCACTTTGTACGACGGTGTTGTGTGAAATTGTGATTTGTGATAGATTCCAAACTACATGGTTTTGTATTTGGTCTATTCTCGGCTACTCTTTAGTCATGACTCTAAAAGTCTTGGAAATCAGTCTAAAGTCTTGAATTCAGATTCCCTTTTTAACGTGTTTTTTAAATTAGTCTAAAGTCTAACGTCTTGAAAGCTTCTTTGTTCAACGTGTGTTTTGAATTAGTCTAAAGTCTTGAAAGCTGTAGAAAACGCTTTTAGGGAGTTGCCGAATTTGACTTTTTATACTGGGTATGCCTTAGGCATATGTTACTAATAAAATTTTCACTAAAATGGATTGTCAAAATACTAGACTTTTTTATAATTCAGCAAAATATTAACAAAATGCCATTATTTACTTGTGCAGCCCCCTTTTTGTTAATGGAGTGGCCTTCAGTAAAGTTTTTCCTATGGGCTTTACTACTCTTTATTCTCATTCGTGAGAATAAATGTTGTATTGAGGAAGAGAGGATCGGTTTGTTAGAATTGAAGGGATTTCTAAAATCCAATATTAACAATACCAACCTTCTTCTTTCATGGGATAACGAGGCAAAGAGTGAGTGTTGTAATTGGGAGGGGGTTAGGTGTAATGCCACCAAAGGTCATGTGATTGAGCTCTCTCTCAACAATTTGTGGCAATATGAGAATTTTGCCAGTGATTATGTCGAGCTGAACGTGTCCCTGTTGCACCCTTTCAAGGAGCTAAGAATTCTTAATTTGTCTTCCAATAGTTTCCATGGCTGGCTAGGAAATGAAGGTATGTGAGCATCTTTTTGCTTTCAGAGAATAACTTGATATGATTCGGGGGGAAAAAAAAAAAAAAACCCAATTTTTTTACAGAACCCAATTGATGCATATATATATATATATATATATATATATTTTTTTTTTTTTTTTACAGAACGCAATCATTTTACTAAGCTCAGCAAGCTAACAGACTTAATTTTAAGATACAATTCCTTTGACAAGGAAGTTTTGAAATTCTTGGATGCCCTTCCAGTTCTCAAATATCTGGACCTATGTGGCAATAAAATGGAAGGGCCTCTTTTGGGTGAAGGTACGTGCCATTTTCTTCAATTTGCATTTTAATTGAATTTTTAGTTCATTCCAATTTGAAATGTGTTTAGTTCTGTTAGTTTCAATTTGACAAATGGTTCATCAAAAAAAAAAAATATTTGACAAATGCATATATCTTCACTGGTGATGTAGAACTAGTTAATTTAAGCAACTTGGAGGTCCTCATCTTGGGAGAGAATAGACTTAATGGAACCTTGCCATTCAAGGGTAAACATTCTAACATCTATAGTTAACGGCTACAAAAATTTGCTTGTGATTAGACAAGTCTTTTAGTATAAACCAATTAGTAATATTAAAAATTTTCTGTTGACAAAATTTCTCGTCATTTCTCTTTATAGATATGGCAAGTTTCAGCAATTTGGAGATTTTAGATTTGAGGTTAAATCATTTCACTGGAAGTATATCTCCACATATTGCAACACTATCTTCTCTCAAGGCTATATCATTACTATCCAATGGTCTAAATGGAACTTTAAATCAAGGTAAGAATCTACCAAATTGACATGTCTTGCTGATTCTTGTGGTGGCACATATTTAGCATAGAAATTGCTAATCCTTTTGCTTTTGACAGAACTGTGTTCACTGAAGAAACTCGAAGAGTTAGAACTTTGTTTTAATCATTTTGAAGGGATCCTTCCTCCATGTTTAAACAACTTGACATCTCTTACGTTGTTCGCTATAGCAAACAACCGGTTCAGTGGAATCATATCTTCAACTTCAATAGCTAATCTAACGAACCTCAAGTTCATTAATCTGAGTGATAATCTTTTTGGTGGAAACTGGTCTCCATCTCTAATAGCCAGCATGACATCCCTTGAGCACATTGATCTGAGTTACAATCATTTTGAAGGTTTAGTCCCTTTTAGCTCATTTTATAATCACTCCAAGCTTAAGGCGATTCAATTATGGAATGACAACAACAACAAACTTCACATAGAAACTGAAAACCCCAGCTGGGACCCTTTGTTTCAATTACAAGTCTTAGTATTGTCTAATTGTAATTTAAACAATCCCACTGGCGACTTTCTCAAGTTTCTCTTAGGTCAGCATGATTTAAAAGTTCTTGTTTTGTCCAGAATGAAGTTGAAAGGAAGCTTCCCTAGTTGGTTGCTTAAAAACAATACTAGACTACAATGGTTGAATCTTCAAGGTAACTCTTTCATGGGTCCATTACATTTGCCATCAAATCAAAGTATTGATCTTAATTTTTTGGATGTCTCTAATAATAGCTTTGATGGGCAGCTTCAAGAAAATATAGGAAAGATTATTCCAAAATCAAAGCAGCTAATGTTATCCAACAATCATTTTGAAGGTAGACTCCCATCCTCAATTAGTGACATGAGTAGTTTGAGTGTATTGGATTTATCCTCCAATAATTTTTATGGAGAGTTACCAATGGAAATCGTTGCCAATTGCACCTTATTGATGGCTTTGAGGTTATCAAATAATCACTTTCAAGGTGAATTTTTCTCAAAGCACTTTAACCTATCCAAATTGGAGGCTTTGGAATTGAGCAATAATCATTTCATAGGTTCTTTTCCAGTGGTACCCTTAAAGTACTTGTTTTACATAGATGTTAGCAACAATCACATGTTTGGTACAATTCCTGAATGGATAGGAGGAGGTGAAAGTTTCATGTCGGCAGTGACTCTTAACTTGAGTAGCAACTTTTTTGAAGGTCAGATTCCATGTGGAGTAAGTTCATTTGATATAATAGACCTTTCTCGGAACTTACTTTTTGGATTGTTACCGTCTTGCTTGAATTTACAGAATGTTGAACACCTACTTTTGCATGGGAACAAACTCACAGGGTCACTACCAAAAGTCATTCTCAATTCATCATATCTTCTGACATTGGATATTAGAGACAATAACTTTTTCGGCAGCATCCTTGATGAAATTGTTGGATTTCCAAACTTAAAAGGCCTTTTGTTGAGGGGCAATAATTTTAGTGGTTTGATTCCTAAGAAGCTATGTAGGTTAAAGATGTTAAGCATTATTGATCTTTCTAAGAACTCTTTTTCTGGGACAATACCATACTGTTTTATGAACATAGTCTTTGGGAAACCAGTAAAGGGTGTTATTCACTATGGCAGTCGTATTTCTGTGGGTTTTCTAGCTGACTTTTTCCCATATAAATCTCTTTTAAATGTGGAGTTTCTAATTGAAGGGTCATTTACTTACTTCAACACTCAAGTTAAGATTGAGATTGTGACGAAATACAGGTCTGACCTGTACATGGGTCTCGTCCTTGATAGGATATCAGTATTAGACTTGTCATCAAACAGGCTAACAGGTGAAATCCCTCCAGAGCTAGGACAATTATCTTCAATTCATGCATTGAACTTGTCTTACAATCAGTTGATAGGTTCTATTCCAAGAACTTTCTCAAATATGACTCAATTAGAAAGTTTAGACCTTTCTCACAACAATCTCAGTGGGAAAATTCCTTCAACATTGACGTTTTTGAATTTTCTCGAAATTTTCAATGTGGCTCACAACAACTTATCCGGTGAACTTCCAGACATGAAAGCACAATTTGGAACATTTGGAAAGAGTAGCTATGAAGGAAATCCATTTCTTTGTGGTCCACCGCTGGAGAAAAGTTGTGTTAAGATAGATGAATCCCCTCCATTACCACAAGAAACTTTAGAGGCGAGTGACGGAAAATGGTATCAAGTTGACCTTCAATTATTTTTTATAAGTTTATCAGTATATTACATTATTTTCATGTTAGGTGTTTTTAGTATTTTTTATATTAATCCTCGTTGGCGGAAACAATGCTTCAACCTGGTTAATGATTATATGTACCGGTGTTATTATTTTGCTTTAGATACCCTAAAAGGGATGTGTAATTAGATGTGCTCAGTTTTTATAATAAACTTTTGGCGGTAGTATTGATAATACCTATGTGAATGTGTATGTGTATGTTTGGTTATGAATAATGGTTATCATGCTCTATCATGAAACAAGGAGTTCACTTAATCACTTGTACTTTTTTATTTGTATTGTAATTCTTGTGACAAGTGGTTCAATCGATTAATGGATTTGAGGCAAATGCAAGGCCTAGTCTGAGCTTGTTTGGAGAAGTAAAATAGACCGAGCTCTAACACTACAATGGATGATTTGGATTGAGATATTCTAACCAGGATCCAGCCGAGCATTGTCTCAAAACTTCAATATATTAATATACACTATTTGCACACATCATCGAGACATAGATTTCAATAGCTAATAGGTTTGACACATCATATTGTTGAATTGGAATTGTTGTATTATTTTTAATTAGTTGTCAAATTTATTTTAGACCTTGTGTACATATTGTAGAAATTGTAGTTTAAAAAATTGCAGGCGATAAGGTCTTGTCTCATTACGCACCTCATCATTACTCTTTCTCTAATCATTTCTTACCCATTTTTTTACTCTTGTTCTCCCATGTCCCAATCGTTGGTCTCCTCACTATTACTCTTTCTTCTCTTCCTTTTTTGACTCATATTCTCCACCATCTTTCTTTGCCTCGCTAATTTTTTACTTTTTTTTTTTTTTTTTTAATTTTAACTCTTGTTCTCCGGGTCACCTTAATATTGCTCTTTCTTCTCTCTTTTTTTATTTATTTTATTCCTATTCTCCCCCATCTTTCTTTGCATCGCTATTTTTTACCTTCTTCTTTTTTTTTTACTCTTGTTCTCCCGATCACTGGTCACCTTATTGTTACTCTTTCTTCTCTCTTTTTTGTTTAATACTCCTATTCTCCCCCCATCTTTCTTTCCATCTTTATTTTATTCATTTTATGTTCAGCCCGAACGAAAAGGTGATTGTTCTCTCTCTTTAAGTTTCTTCTTTCTTTTGGTGGATTTTCTTTTACTGTTTATAACATTGTGGTGGATTCTTTTATCCTTTATTGCATTAATAAAACTCATTTAGCCATAGATTTCATTAATAGTAAAACTAAAATAATTTGCTATTTCATAGTTTGTTCAAATCATTTATTTTTTTGATAAGAAATGGCAAATCATTTCATCCTACCCTGCTAGAAAATACTTCCATCCAAATGAACCATATAAATATCTATATTAAGGCGAAGATTCGTGACTTGCTAAAGGATTACTATGAACATGCATCACCTAACCCAAGCGATACGGTGATGAACTGCTCCATTTGATTGCAAAATAGCTACAGGAAATGAAACAAGGCTTCGAATCAGCAACAAGACCTCGCCTTGACCTCGATTAACTGAATAGCTTATTAGAATTCGAAGAATTCTAAAGCAGAACATAGCTAATAGCGGCAAAATAATTGTATAAATGACATGCATTTTATATATATGTATTTATGCTTAAGATTTTAAAAACATGACCTACTGAATTACTGAAAATATATAAATTAGCTTTCTTGCTTGCCTTTTCTTTTATGGCTCATCTGTGAAATAAAGCAACACAACCCCAAAAAAAAAAAAAAAGTACATGTGCCTGCCAAGAATGAGGTTATTGGGCTGAACCTAACTTGGACTCATAACTTACTTATGAAGTGGATTTAGGATTTCCTACTTTGGGTCGCTCTCAGCACAGAGACCCAACTTGATTGCCTCTCCCTTTGAACTGTTTTACTCTTCCTATACTGCTACTACTACCACTACAAATAACTTGAGCTTTCTCAACATATCAGTTTATTGGTGATTTATTTGTACTACCACGCATTTCGCATGTTAATTTGATTAATTAATAAACTTGACTAATTAATCAATTAATTCATCACAAGAGGTCAATACATTCTTGGCCTATCATAGATTTTTTTTTTTTTTTTTTTGTCAAAAAGATTTAAAAAGAGAGAGACTCTAAAATAAAAATGGTAGTCTGTTCGGCAGAAGATGTTGTCCCAACAAAACCTTGAAGTATGAATATGTTATGCAATATAATTTGTGCATTGTCCTTTAGTGGGGTCAGTAATGTATTATTATTATTGTCTCATAGACATTTATCCTATTGCCCCATTGTGGGTGGGGTCAAACTCATGTATTTTGGACATTGCCCCTAAGTGGGCATGGATGTATGTTGTGAAAAAATCTTGTATTTGTTTAGTGTATGTAGCTTGTGTGACCGACTTTTGGGATGTATTGATGGAAGAGGAAGAAGCATTTTATATGGTAGTTAAGCGGCTAGGACTTGTTGCACCGAATATGTGCCATTAATTTGAATGGTCACACCCCTTTTTTGAAACTGAAACTTGAATTTCATTAAACTGAAATTGAAACACAACAGAGCACAGCACAAAGGGAAAGAAAAACAGAGCAGGGCTAACACTTAGCTCTATCTAACAGTAACGCCTGCTGAATAAAAGGCGGCTCAATTCCTACCCATTGCTGAGAAATACCCGAAGACTTAGCAAACTGAGCCAACTCATGTGCTGCTCTGTTGTAGTCCCTTTTCAGATGATGCAATTTCCAGCTCCTAAAAGAACGCAGCATATCTAAAGAACCATGAATGACCATCCCAAACTCGCCATTGTCATTGCTTTGATTTATAGCATCAACCACCACACAAGCATCGGACTCCATAATAATTCGTTGAAGCTCCATCTCCCTAGCCAATCGAATCCCCTCCTCCACTGCCAAGGCTTCAGTAACAGCCGCCCCATAATCTCCATTCAGAACTCTGCAAGCCGCAGCAACAACCAGCCCCCTGCAATCTCGAATAACCACTCCCACAGTGGATCTACCTCCATTTCCAGTCGTGGCACCATCAACATTTATTTTATAAACATCTGGAGGAGGCGCTACCCACCCAACATCAGCGCCAAGTTGTTGCTGAACCATACAAAACAAAGCAGCGTTTTTGAAGTCCACTTGAGTACAAACCACCAAATTCCAAATTTGAAAATGAGGGCTGCATATGGATTCATGAACCACTTGATTTCTGTTGTACCAAACAGCCCACGCTGTAACAAAGAGGGTCTCAAGGTCATTAGGGAATCCGGTATCTAATATTTCTAGTGCTAAATCCACAAAACTCTTGTTCACAGCCAACAGATTAATTGGACAACTCTGCCAATTCCACCAAACCTCGCTAATTTTATTACAAAAGATTAAGGCGTGGCTAGTACTCTCAACAACCTTCCCACACAATGGACAGTCAGCCCCCACATTTAGGCACCTTTTAACCAAGTTCAGTCTAGTGGGCAGCCCATCAATACAAGCCCTCCACGCAAAAATTCTGACTTTGGCAGGAAGCTTAAGTTGCCAAACCTTCTTCCATAGTCAAGTCCTAGATTCCCCACTTGAGCTCTCACCCTCCTCCGAACAATCCACAATAGGCAGCGCAGTATAATATGCACTCCTAACAGTAAATGCTCCACGCTTGTTTCCCAACCAAATTATGCTATCATCCGGCAAATTATAGCTGAGGGGAATGTTAATGATGGACTCAGCTTCAAAAGGAAGAAAGAACCTCTTAACCATCTCCACCTTCCAATGCCTTGTTTCTTCATCAATTAGCAAGGATACCATCGGAAAATCTCCAATGTCTTGTGGGGGGGAGCAAACCTACATCATGCTTTAATTAGTTGTGGAATATCATTTTTAACTAACAACATATGATAGTGCTGGACCCAAAGTAAGGCCATGACTTGTGGTACTGAATCTTCCAGTTATCTTGTTGTCTAGTAAAACTCTAATGTCATGCTGCACTTGCTAAATCAAGTATGTGATCTGATCCTCTATGATCTTTTTCTGGGCATTGTTTTCTTGCATCTTTATCTATATGTTCAATCTCTTGCTAGCTCATCAATGCCACTCAAAATAACGTTTGGATATGGAAGCTGAAGCTTTCCTCTAATAATGAAAAAATCTCTAGCTGGGCACTTCTAAGGGGATTATTGGTTTCTGCAAAAGGCTTAGAGAGCTTTGATTCCTGATTTCTTATCACATCAATGTGTGTCAGGAGGCTAGAAATGAAATCGGTAAACAGCTAAATCCAGTGAAGATACTCTAGATAGAAATCTGTTCATCTTTCTCGAGCAGTGGAAAGGAAGGAACAGAAGCTTCAAAAGAAAATCATGAGCTCTACTTTTTGTTGACACCCTATTTTGCAACCTGCATTTAACCTCATATGGAGGGTAAAAGGGTAATTTCACATTGGAAATATGAATCTTAATTCTGGTCATTAGATCCTTAATCTCATTTCACCAAAATAATCTTGATGTTGTAACGATCAAATCGACTGGTCATGAGCCCTAATCGGACCACCAGATTGAAAGTTATCATCAAATCAAGTTTTAATGGTTGAAATGCACAATCACAAATTGAGTCTGACTATATGTGATTATGAACAATTGATTTCAATTGGTTATAAGTATAATCAATTTGAGATCGATGATGTGTCATAATTTGATTAGTTAGGACTACATTCTATGGTGAGGTTGCATACACCTAATTAATTAGATAGTTAAACATTAATTATTCAATGAGTAATTTGTGCAATTATCTTTTAATTAGAGTAAATTTAGAACCAATTAAGTCTGAAATGGGAGTGATTGGTGCCATTTAATGTTAATTGGGAGCTAATTTGGGACATATTAATGTTAATTGTGCTGAAACCATTTTCTAACAAATGACCTCTGCTCACCATTTCATCAATATCTCTCATAATATTTTGAATCTGTGAATGAGATTAATTTTTCCAGAAACTAGACATCCGGGGCTTCAATTTGAGCACAAGAATGAGACAATTCCGATCAGAATTGAGTTAGATATGATTTTTTGAAGTTAACTCTACAAGCTGTTACAGCAGTTGCGGGAAAACCGAATTTGGCTTGCTCCTCACTCTCACCAATCTTTCCATTTAATGCACCAGATTTTCCCCAAGGCTAAAATGAGGACTAGGTTCATGATTCTTTGTCAACCCTCATTAAATGGCCTTCCATTCATATTTTCTCCACCACTACTATATAAACCCCCCCTCTCCTTCATTCCAAATGACACAAAAAAAAACCCCCCTCTCTTCTCCTCTCTTGAGTTCTAGTGAAGTAGAGTAGTCTTGTCATATCTTGGTCTTCCTGAGACTCAAGGTATTGAGTGAGACTCACTCTTCCTCTCCTAACTCTTCTTTTCCTCCACCCTTAGGACCTCCCTCAAGAGTCTCCTCCTCCACCATATGGATCTTGCATGAAGGTATAATCCCTTTTCTTTACTTGTTTTTTGTGTTGTCATGATGGGAATTTAGGATTAAAGCATGATAGTAATTATTCAAATTCTCTTGAATATGTTTGAATGTTCTTATATGTTCTTCACATGTTCTTGATTGTTCATCACATGTTCATGCATAAACACTAGTTTTGATCTTAAATCCACATCAAAAATATGAAAAACATGTTTATTTAATAATTCTGTCAAATCCTTGAATCTAGGTTATCACCATCCACACACATTCACTAGAGTTTATTTTTCAATCCAAATGTCATGCTTAATTAATTGAATTAGGGTTTATCACATGCACACACATTAAATTCAACATGCAAATTGATTGATTGATATATTGGATGATGTGATATGAATGTTGGCCACCATAGTCTAGAAGACCGGTTTCACCGGGCAAGGTGGGTGCCTAACACCTTCCCACCTTGTAACATAGCCTCCGAACTTAGATCAAGGGTTAGTAGATCAAATGCTTATCCGTGTAATTTTTCAATTTCTAGATTGTAACTAGGAAATAAAGCCATGTACTTTATCTTAGATTGTATCTAGGACCAAAGCCATGTAATTTTCCTATGATCAATGTAAATTAAATTACAAATTAATACAATGAGGAATTTTTCAATTATGGTTTTCTTGTTTTTCCAATAATTAAATAAGTGGCGACTCCATTGTAAAACCCCTAATCTAAGGGGGAAAATATAACTAGTCGAACCTCCATTTTGAGAGGCAACAACACGACTCCACCCATTCACGTGGGTTTGGCCCAACATCTCATAAAAACGGGCCGGGGGCGCGATCTCTCACACTTTTCTTTTTCTTTTTTGGCTGAATTCTAAGCTCTACTTTTGTGGCAGGAAAGTAGTTCTTTCCTTGAGTATTGACAAATGCAAGTACTAGTTCATTAATTAACTTTTGTAAAAAGATGTAGATGATGGGGAATTATGCTAAAAAGAAAGAAGGTTGCTTTCTCTAACTTCTTAAATGTTCTAATGGAATGTCATTAAAGTCTCAAGTTTGATGTGTTTTTTTTTTTTTTGGACTTCTTTAAATTATATAAATATCTCTGCCCTCTTGTCATGTCAATATTTATTAGTATACTTTTATTTTATTTTTTTTAGAGAATTTCAACTAGGGATGGCAATTTTTCCCCATACCTGTCTCTTCCCGCTTTGTCCCACGCGGATTTTTCCTGCCCCGCAAAGGTGGTGGGACGGGGATAGGTTTAAACTTTTTAGACCCACCCCGCCCCTCCCCATCCTCGCCTCGCCCTACATTGCTAAGGATTATAATTGTAAATTTTTCATACCATAAAACTCTATTATTTAAACAAACATATCAAGCTTATTTTATTCTACCCAATGTGATTCTCTGCCTTTATTTTGTTATGTGTTATACTACAAGTTTTTTTTTCTTTTGTCTTTTTTATGATTGTCTTGTTAAACACTTAGATATATTATTCAATTTTTTCTAAAAATTGATTTGATTTGATGGGATAAATTTAGTTGTAATTTCAAGTATATTTTTATTAATGAAATAGGTTTCATTAAAAAAAAAAAAAAATTTGTGCTAGTTGTAGGGAAAATTAACAAAAGTAGAGTTTTATGAGGGTGGGGCAGGGCAAAGATGGGGCGAAGATGGGGTGAGAAAGTTTTTCCCGTCATGTGGGGAGGGGCAGGGATGGGGCAAGATAAAACTATGCAAGACGGGGACGAAGACCCCATCCTTTAGCCCCGCCCCGTCCCGCCCCACCCCGTTGCCATCTCTTGTTTCAACCTATGGTGTCCGCTTCTGATGATAGCTCTTTATCATCAAACCAAGACACCAATCAGTTTTTAGTGTAAGTAGGGATTGAACCCAAATCTCTTATATAACCATCAAAGACTTTACCAGTTTTTCTTTTCTTTTCTAAATTGCATTTTTGTACTGGCCGTTACACACTTCACAGTTGGAGACTTGGAGTACTCCTATATCATTTCATATATTTAAATTTAAAGAAAAATTTTATTCAATTATATTAGTAAATTAAATTTTTTGAAATATTGTTATAAGTTCGGATTTGTCGAACTATTTAAACTAATAGTAGGATAATATTTATATGACTTCCGTGATTAATTAAGAAAATTTTATTTTTATCTTAAATCCATATATAAATTAATCAACTATAAATATTATTTTTGTCTATAAAGCTAATTATTTATATAAATTATATATTATTTAATTATTAAATCAATTATAACATTATTACGGTTTGACTTCAGTCAAACCTCGGTAGGTAGGAGTTGAGGGTATTTTTCGTATAAAATTTGACCGATATATTTTTTCTTGCAAAAGATTTTTCTGTTTCTTTTGCAAACTAGTATATATGTTATCTACAAATTTTCAGCAAAAATGCCAAGATTGTATTTCAGTCAAAATTCATGGTTAGTAGGACCAAGGGGCAAGGGATTGCTACGCATTCATACTATTGAGTTGAGAGGAAGAGAAGATGGGACTAGTTTGCTACTCCTGCAAGCCCTACTTACTTAAGCTTCTCTCTTGTAGGAGGCAAGGGATTGCTACTTCCACTTGGTCAAATGAATCAGACAATGACTTGGAATCTAGTCTTGAGAGATAGTTTTGGGGGAAGAGGCCTACCCTTTATCTTAGCGTGTTTCAATCCATAATTAGATTATGAAGCAATATCTAATTATGGATGTTTGAGATTTAAACTTACAAAAACAACTTTAAATCTCAATCATTCAATATAAAAGAAATAAGTAAAAGTAAAAAAGTAAATTGCACGATGCAATTGCATTCCAAATCCCAATTCGTTTTTTAAATATCTTCTAAAGTACTGTACATTTTTTGTCATTAATATATGTGCAATTTGTAAGATGACATTATGTGATGTTTGACAGTGCTTTTATTTTTGCGACTTGTCATTTCTCTTGGACCAAATAAAATGATATTATGTGACATTTTGATATTCTAATTTGAAATGTAATTCTGCAGATCGTATTAGTGGCATTTAAAAGAATCACATTTTTCAACTTTTTAATATTATTTGTGTGCAGTGGCAAAGATTTTTCACTGTCCTCCATGATGTTTCACTGTCCAAGAAATTTTATTATACAGATTAGAGATTATAATGTGCTCCGAGTCCTACACCTGGTGGGCTAGATATTAAAGTTGTCTTTAAAAGCAAAAACAAAAGCAAAGCTACTCAATTGACTTCCAGTCATATACGTGTTACTGTTTGATTTTTCTTTTTGTTATTGTCATTAAATAATTTACACTAAAGACTATATTTTTACAACAATCTCACCACACAATTGACATCATTTTTTGTCTTTTATTCTTAAATATATATATATATATATATATCACTTTTTGCCCAAGTAATAACTTGTTAACAAATTTTTTTTTATAAAATTATTGTCAAATATGGATGCATGGACTTAAAAATTGATAAAATTATTGTAATAATCATTTTTTATATAATATTGTAAAAATTGATAAACATATAACATATAATAAACTATTACTAAAACTAATACAAATACATAATATATCATATAAATAACCAAATATAAGGTGTAAGGACTAGTTTTGGATTGAATCCTAAACAGAATTGGGTTTTGGCCCAATCAGCCCAAACAATGAATTTGTAGAGTATGGGAAAAAGAACTAGCCTGATTCTAGAAAAGAAGTAATGATTATGGGTGGTTTGGAAGAGAAATCAAGAGTATGAGATATAAAAATCATCTTCGGCGTAACCTAAGTAATTTAATCATGAGTCCAGAGTTCTTCTTTTAGTGATGTATTTCTTAATCTCTTTTTGCTCTAGATTTTGTGATCCCTTTCTTTGGCCACTTTCTCATGTTATATACCATGACTTTCATATCATCCTTACTATACACGTGTAAATTTGGTTCTGGGAACTTCTCCCTATCACATCTCGCACCTCCCTGAACTTTCTACCACCAGCTGTAAGGCTGCTTATTCATTGTTCAGGCATCACCTCCACATTAATGCGGCCAGAGAGTTAGCAATGGAGCATATAATGTGGAGGTAACAGCTCTCACAGATATTTGTTATCCTTCTCCATTGTCCTTTATCCGACGTCTGACTCTCTGTCATGTGGCCACTTTCAAGTAACATTCAGGAGTATAGGATGGTTTTAAACCACCTCGGATAAATGCTTCCGAGGTGAATTTTCACCTCGGACAGATTTAGAACTACCATAAATGACTTTCAATCCTTCCCTCAACATTATTTCTATTACCACCTTAGTTGACCATGCTCGGACCTGTTAGCCTCCTCGGATTGGGTCATTGGGTTTTAGGCTCATTCCATACAACCTCAACAGTACTCTAGAGATAACTGGTCCCCACAATAGTCCCTCAAAATCTTGCTTTGCAGCTCCTCGAAAGGAAAGGAAGATTTTGATATCTTCGCCCCTTTCTCCCTGTGATTTTGTTTTGTTTAGCTGAGTCCTAAGAACGCCTGTTTATCTTCTTAAGGCATGCCTCTGATGCTTCAGCGCTCAGAGCGCACCTTCATTTAATGTTGGCGACTCCCTTGTTCCCCACGTTCAATGGTAGGATGGAAATCTAATGGTGGAAGGGTTTTCTTGATATACAAGCGGGAAATTTCCTGCTCGCAATTTCCATGCCACTATAAATAACCTTTCAAATCAATTCTTTTTTACTTTTAACAGTTACGTGATTCCAGAGATTATACATTGAATTTGTCTCTCTCTCTCTCTTTCACTCTCCCGTGCGTCTACAAATACAAAACCTTTTTCCGAGGACCACTTTTTAAACCTGTAAGTTTCCTTGAACTCCTCTAGTTTTCTTTCCGACTTGCGAAGTTTTCGTTAAGGACTTCTTAGAAAATGAGTAGATTCAAACACCTAGTTGACTCTGAGGAGGGGATGAAGAATTTTAGGACTAAGTACAACATTCCCCCCCACGTGGGTGTTAGATATGCTGCGATTGCTTTCATAAAGGGAGGGATGACCATTCCTATGGGTACCCTCACTAGGAACTCCCTTAGGTTTTTTAGGCTTTCTCCCACACAATGTGCCCCAAACATGTTTAGGGTGTTAAGGAGTATAGAGACCTTAAATGAGAGGATGAACCTAAACCTTACCAACTCTTGCTACCAGTAATTGGATGAGGAGAGGAAAAGAAGAGCTATGGTTGTGCAGACTCTAGTTATTGCTAAAAATAGCAACGCCAATCTAAAGAAAAAGCTAGTTGCCGAGGAACAAGCTCAGAAAAGTGCAGACTTGGCCCTGGAGGGTGCTGAGAGACAAGCTGAGAGCCAAAGGAAGCTGACATGCAAAGCCAATGACCAGCTGGCTGCTTCCAAAGAGCAAGTGGAAACTTTGAGGAAACAATTGGAGGAAACTCAAAGGCTCAGGGATCAGGTAGAAAAGGCTAAAGCTGAAGCAGAGAAGGCCAAAGCAGAGGCTGAGAGGGCAAGGGATGAGGCCGAGTAGCATGGCTACAACGTCGGCGTGGCTGAGACTGAGGATGCCCTAACGGCAGAGGTTCCCGCCGTATGCCGAGCCTACTGTGCTCAGACCTGGGAAGAAGCACTCAATCGAGTAGGGATTGATGCTTCCTCCGAGCTAAGAAGGCCGGAAAACATCTTTTTCCCTCTAGCCATACAAGCTCCAGGCTCTACTTCTGGTCAACAGGAAGCAGCCCCTCCAGTCATCAAGTCACCCGAGGATGCTCAGCTTCAGAATCCTTCCCCATCCAATTAGCAAGAGCAGGTTAAAGAACTCGAAGTTCCACAGGGCACCTCCTCGGACAAAGTAGCGGAGGCTCCTCAACCTGGGGCAGCATCTCAAAGCTTTGAAAAAGAGCTAGCCTCAACTACCTTGCCCATAGGAGGGACTTCTAAGGAAAAGGAGAAGGAAATCCCTCCTGAGTCAACTGATAAATCCTCTAAGTCCAAACTCCAGATAAAGCTCAAGCCCTAGTTTTTTTTTTAGGATAATATGAGTTGATGTAATTTTATATTTATTTTTCTTAGTATTTGAAGACAAATTTTTTTAATATATGTACTTTCCTTTTTGTTTCAATTTATATACGTCATTACCATTTCATCTTTCATTTATGTGACCTTTACTTTGATTATTCTTTGCTTGCACATAAACATATGTTATAAAGGAGCAAAATTTGTGGAAACAAGAGAAAATACAGTTTTATATACCTTAACTTATAATCCAAGTAAATTGTGATCACTAATTCACATCATTGTCAAAGTGCGCTTTTTAATTTATCAACCTTTGATAAGTTCCTAAACTTGAGGCACCACCCCAGTGTTCAAATAACAGGCAAGACATGAAAACCTTGAAGCATTTCTAGGTGATATTAATAAGGTTTAGTATGACTTATAAATCGGATCATCATAACCTAGTTCAAAGAGTAACACATATATCTTTTTTTTTTTTTCGGCTTGTGGTCTATGGATCCTAATATAACTTAGCCTCTATTTGATATTTCAATAAATATTAACGGATATTAATTTCCACTAAGTTTGTGATCCGAGGACCTGACATAACTTAGTTTCTGTTTAATATTTCAATAGATGTCAAAGGATATTAATTTCCACTAAGTTTGTGGTCCGAAGACCTGATATAACTTAGTTTCTGTTTAATATTTCAATAGATGTCAAAGGATATTAATTTCCACTAAATTTGTGGTTTGAGGACCTAACATAATTTAGTTTCTGTTTAATATTTCAAATAGATGTAAAGGAGATTAATTTCCACTAAGTTTGTTATCCGAGGACCTGACATAACTTAGTATATTAATTTTTACTAAGTTTGTGATCCGAGGACCTGACATAACTTAGTTTCTATTTAATATTTCAAATAGATGTCAAAGGATATTAATTTCCACTAAATTTGTGATCTGAGGACCTGACATAACTTAGTTTCTGTTTAATATTTCAAATAGATGTCAGAGAATTCATGATACATACTTGGAATAAATTAGAAAGGAATCAAAAGGCAATTGATCTTATTAATAGTAGTACCTTTTTAGGTTGTTTACATTCCAAGGATGGAGTATAGTTTTTTCATCTAAATCTTCCAAGTAGTGTGCACCTATTCCTGCCACTGATGTGATGCAGTATGGTCCTTCCCAATTTGGCCCTAATTTTCCCCAAGCGGGGTTTTTAGTATTCCCCAAGACTTTTCTAAATACCAAATCCCCTGGGGCTAATGGCCTCAGCTTCACATTCATATCATAGTCTTGCTTAAGCTTGTGTTGGTAATAGGCCAGCTGCACCATTGCATTTTCTCTCCATTCTTCAACCAAATCCAGACTCTTCTTCAGTAGCTCATCATTACCATCCGAGGTGAACGTGTTAGTTCTCATCATTGGGAAACCATTCTCTAGTGGGATTACAGCCTCAGCCCCATACGTCATTAAAAAAGGGGTCTCTCCTGTTGATTTTTGAGGTGTTGTCCGATATGTCCAAAGGACATGTGGTAATTTTTCTATCCACTTTCCCTCTGCATCGTCCAATCTCTTTTTAAGTTCATTCACTATGACTTTATTGACAGCTTCAGCTTTCCCATTTCCCTATAGATAGGCTGGAGTAGAATATCTATTCTTTATACCCAGATCAGAGCAGTATTTCCTGAAGGCCTTGCTATCGAATTGAAGGCCATTATCCGAGATGAGAGCATAAGGCACCCCGAATCGAGTAACAATGTTCTTCCATATGAACCTTTTAACATCTACATCCCTGATATTAGCTAGAGGCTCAGCTTTAACCTACTTGGTGAAATAGTCTATGCACACTAGTAGGTATTTTTTATTTCCAATTGCTTTAGGGAAAGGTCCCACAATATCCAAGCCCCATTGAGCAAATGGCCACGGGCTAGAAAGAGAGTTGAGAACTCCTCCAGGCTGATGAATATTCGGCGCGAGCCTTTGACATTGATCGCATTTTTTTACATATTCCTGCGCCTCCTTCTGCGTGCCCGGCCACCAGTATCCCTGAGTAATGGCTCGATGAGATAGAGATCTTCCTCCTGTATAACTCCTACAAACCCCTTCATGTAATTCCTCCAAGAGTGATTCTGATGCCTCGGGGTGTACACAAAGCAAATAAGGACCAGAGAAAGAACGCTTATATAACTTTGTATCCTCGGACAGCCAAAACCGAGGAGCCTTTCTTCGTACTTTTTCTGCTTCAAACTTCTCTTTAGGCAATATATCTCTTTCAAGATACAATAATATAGGATCCATCCAGCTCGAACCTAGATTGATCTGGTGGAACCAAGGCATATTCTTGTGCAATGACATGGGAGTGTATAAGTCTTCAACAAGTATTACCCTAACCAAATCCTACACCGAGGACGTGGCAAGGGTAGCCAAAGAGTCTGCATGGATGTTTCCACCTCTAGGAACATGCGACATGTCAAAGACTTCAAATTTTGTTTGTATACTCCCAATCTAGCTCAGGTACTCCTGCATTCTTGGATCTCGTGCTTCCAACTCTCCTCTTACTTGACCCACCACCAGCCTTGAATCCGAATAAACCTTCACTGTTCTTCCACCCATCTTCTGGACCATCATCATTCCCGTCAACAGAGCTTCATACTCTGCTTTGTTATTCGTAGCCGAGAAACCTTACCTCAAAGATTTTTCGATGGTAATCTTCTCAGGTGACACCAGAACTAGCCCCACTCCTGATCCTCACTGATTGGCTGCTCCATCCACATACACTTCCCAAGGCGTGTAACATTGGACAGAGATTATGCCAACTTATTTTTCATCCATGCCATGCTTTTCCATATTCATTTCTTCAGGACATTCAGCAAATTCAGCTACCACGTTGGCGAGGACCTGTCCCTTTATAGAAGTATGAGGCATGTATTTTATATCAAAAGCCCCTAGAATTGTGCCCTATTTGGCAATCCTTCCAGTATAAATCACACTTCTGAGTATTGACTTGAGTGTAAGCTGTGTGAGCACGACCACAGTGTGTGCTTGGAAGTAATAGGGTAATTTTCTTGTAGCATGTACTACTGCCAATATAGCCTTCTCCAGCGGCAGGTAACGCACTTTGGCCTCATTAAATAACTTGCTCACATAATAGACTGGACATTGTATGCCACTGTCCACCCGTATTAGTACAAAACTTATAGCATAGAAGGCCACTGCTATATAGGCAAAAAGAACTTCATCCACAACTGGACTGGACATAATAGGTAGGTGAGATAGATATTGTTTGAGTTGCTGGAATGCCACTACACACTCATCGGACCACTTAAACTATTTCCATTTGTGCAGCAAAAGGAAGAAAGGTCTGCACCTGTCTGCTGACCTGGATATGAATCGATTCAAGGCAGCCATCATCCCAGTGAGCTTCTGTACCTCTTTGGGATTCCAAGGTGGTTGCAAGTTATTAATGGCTTTGATTTGGTCTGGATTTACTTTAATTCCCCTGTAGGTCACCATGTATCCCAAAAACTTTCCTGAGCCTACTCCAAAAGAACACTTGGACGCATTCAGATACAACTTGTGCTCCCTTAAGATTTCAAAAATACTTGTGAGATCTTTTACATGCTTGGACACCAACTTGCTCTTCACAACCATGTCATCGATATAGACTTCAACACTCTTACCCAACTGTGGTTCAAACATCTTGGTCATCATTCGTTGATAAATTGACCCTGCATTTTTCAAGCCAAAAGGCATCACCTTATAGTGATAGTTCCCTACAGGAGTAACAAAGGCTGTCTTTTCCTGATCATCTAGAGCCAGGGGTATCTGGTGGTATCCTTGAAAGGCATCCAAAAAGCTCATTCGATGATAACTTACCGTCGCGTCCACCAACTGATCTATCTAAGGCATGAGGAAAGGGTCCTTAGGACAAGCCTTATTAAGATCTGTAAAGTCCACACATACATGCCATTTTCCTGTTTTCTTTTTCGCCACTACTGTGTTAGCCAACCACTAAGGATAAAACACCTCCTTGATAGCCCCTGCTAGCTTGAGTTTTGTTACCTCATTCTTGACGGCCTTTATATGTTCCTTGGATGGACGCTGAGGTGGCTGTCTTCTCAGAATGATAGACGGGTTAACATTCAGATGATGACAAATGAAATTTGGATCTACTCTAGGGGCTTCATAGGCATCCCATGCAAACACATCAACATTTTTCCTCAAAAGATTGACTAACTGCTCCTTTTCCAGTAGGGGCATCTGAGCTCCAATCTGGAAAAATTTCTCTAGATCATCCCCAACGACCATCTTTTTTAGATCTTCACATTTCACTTCGTCGGCTGGTTCATCAGAGTGGGATGCCAGAGTTTTTAGCTGCTACGAGTTGTTTTCAGCAGCGATCGAGGTGTCAACCTCAGGCTTATGCTGAATAACTGCTACCAAGCACTGCCTAGCCACAAATTGGCTTCCTGCTATCTCAAGCACTTGGTCCCCAGAAGGATATTTCACCTTCTGATGAAGAGTGGAAGAAATAGTGCCCAAGGTGTGAAGCCAAAGTCTGCCCATAATGGCTATATAAGGAGAGAAAGCATCCACCACGATAAAGTCCACCTCAACCACATCTGTACCAACCTGCACAGGTAATCTAATCTGCCCCTTAAGAACAACTATTTTGCCCTCGAAACTCACCAATGGAGAGCTATATGTTGTTAGATTCTCAGGTTTTAAGTCTAGCCCCTTATAAAGGTTAGGATACATAATCTCAGTTGCATTGCCTTGGTCAATCATAACCCTCTTCACATCGTACCCCCTAATTCTAAGCGTGACTACTAAGACATCATCATGTGGTTGCATGGTTCCCAGTTTGTCTGCATCTAAAAAGCTTAACACCAATGGGACATTTATTTTAACTTTCTTCGGCATTGGACCAAAATCTTCTCCTGAACAACAAGATACTGACATTATCCTGGAGGGACAGGATCCGGTTCTTCCTGGGGCAGCAAATATGACGTTTATGGTGCCCATAGGAGGTCTCAGAGCAACATTTCCCCGAAATGCCAAATTCGCTTAGCCTCCTCGACCACTGAAGTGATGCAAGAGGTGTTTCAACTTCCCCTCTCGGACCAATTGCTCCAAATGATCCCATAGATTTTTGCAATTCTCAGTAGTATGTCCATAATCCTGATGATACTGGCAGTAAAGGTTTTGGTTACGATTCATAGAATCTCTTGCCATCTTATTCGGCCATCTGAAGAACGGCTCGTTCTTAACCTTTTCCAAAACCTGTTGCACTGGTTCTCGAAACACAATGTTAATTTCCTAAGTGTTGGTTGATTCGGACTGCCCTGCAAAGTCCCTTCGAGGTCGATTATTCTGAATCCAATCCGACCTGGAACCCCTCCTCTCCTGAGGGATCACCTTCGCCTTTCCTTTTTCCCTGTAAATGATCCTCCTTGATTCTCCTATACTTATCAATCCTATCCATCAGTAAACGCACACTAGTAACAGGCTTGCTGGTGAGAGATTTTCTCAAATCATGCTCGGCTGGTAGACCGGCCTTAAAAGTACTAATAGCCACATTATCGTAGCTCCCATCTATCTCATTAAACATCTCCCAATATCTATCTAAATAAGCCTTCAGAGTTTCCCCCTCTCGCATGGACATAGATAGCAAAGATCCTAAAGGCAATGAAACCCTGCTACATGTGATAAATCGAGCACCAAAAGACTGGGTAAGTTTCTTAAAGGAATCAATGGAGTTTGCTTTCAAGCCATTAAACCATCTAATTGCCATCAAACCCAGACTAGATGGGAAAATCTTACACATCAAGGCCTCGTCCTTAGAATGGACGGCCATTTTCTGACTAAAATGACTAACGTGTTCCACTAGATCCGTTCGGCCATTATAAAGGGAGAAAGTGGGTTGACGAAATCGCCGAGGAAGACTCGCACCCTCTATGCTTCGCGTGAAGGAAGACCTAGCAACTTGACTCAGTGCTTCATTCATGGCATTATTTCCAAGGCCTTTATGGGCTGGGCTCTTATTCTTACGCTTTTGGTGATATTCCTCATCGCCAGAGAAAGTCTCACTGGGTGGAGTTCTGGATCTTTGCCTATACGTAGCATCATCTGTATCCTCGGATGACAATTCGGAGTTGGGTGATGAATGCCTTCGCCGTACACGACGCAACTTTTTCTTCAATCATCAATTTCACGTTACATGTCCCTTTCACTCTTTGCATGGGAAACATGGCTTTTCCCTCATGACTGACTCTTGCTAGTATGCGTTATATGCATACTTCCCTCATGATCTCCCCTTTGCTGAGGGTTTGCAACTAAATTGTTATGTTGAGATCCGCCCGATTCTGCCTGGTGCAGATTAGCATCATCTTGATGTGGGCCAATTGTTGGTTGGTGCGAACCTGACTCTTCCATATCCAACGTTAAACCGAAATCTCCTCAGATCGGATCAAGTTCTTCCACAGACGGCGCCAATTGTAAGGACCAGTTTTGGATTGAACCCTAAACAGGATTGGGTTTTGGCCAAACCAGCCCAAACAATGAATTTGTAAAGCGTGGGAAAAAGAACTAGCCTGTTTCTAGAAAAGAAGTAACGATTATGGATGGTTTGGAAGAGAAATCAAGAGTATGAGATATAAAAATCGTCCTCGGCGTAACTTAAGTAATTTAATCATGAGTCCAGAGTTCTTCTTTTAGTGATGTGTTTCTTAATCTCTTTTCACTCTAGATTTTGTGATCCCTTTCTTTGGCCACTTTCTCATGTTATATACCATGACTTTCATATCATCCTTACCATACACGTGTAAATTTGGTTCTGGGAGCTTCTCCCTGTCCCATCTCACACCTCCTTGAACTTTCTACCATCAGCTGTAAGGCTGCTTATTCACTATTCAGGCATCACCTCCACATTAATGCGGCCAGAGAGTTAGCTGGGGAGCATTTAATGTGAAGGTAACAACTCTCACAGATATATGTTATCCTTCTCCATTATCCCTTATCCGATCTCCAACTCTCTGTCATGTGGCCACTTTTAAGTAGCATTCAGGAGTATAGGATGGTTTTAAACCACCTTGGATAAATGCTTCCGAGGTGAATTTTCAACTCGGACAGATTTAGAACTACCATAAATGACTTTCAATCCTTCCCTCAACGTTATTTCTATTACCACCTTAGTTGACCATCCTCGGACCTGTTAGCCTCCTCGAATTGGGTCATTGGGCTTTAGGCCCATTCCATACAACCTCAACAATACTCTAGAGATAATTGGTCCCTATATAAGGTATACTTGGTTATTTGATTATTACTTTTTTTTTTGTACTTATTCAATGTGTATTTGCTTAAACCAAAATTTTTCAAAAAGAAAAGCGGCGCTCTCAGAAACCCATAGACTTTTTTCTTTCTCTCACTCTTTTTTTTTTTTTTTAAGGGTCTCTTTGCCCCCCCCCCCCCCCCCATTTACTTCCTACTCTATACCGAAAATTCTTACAATAGTAAGTACACAACACGTTCAAAAAGTGAAAAGCAACCTAGTGATACGCGGACAACATATTTACAATATTTTTATAGTAAATATTAATAGTATATTATAATTAGTTTTAACTCGAATTCATTAGTAAAATTATTATTTTTTCATTAATAATATTATCAAAGGAAATTCCGGATTTTTCCCGATCAGCGTGGATGTCTTTTCTTACCCTTTTTTTTTTTAAAGACTTTTGGGGCAAAGTCCTACCTTTATCTTAGCTTGTGTATGTTCACTAGCTGCGTCATTGCCCAAAAGTCTTTTGAGTTTTCAACCATTTGACACCGCCGTCAGACATCCTATTAGTATATGCTTATACTTCACTTCTAAAAGCCTTTCATTGTACATAAGTAGTAGTGTCCTACACATCTGACACTTATGTACATGAAAAAAAGCAATGTGACATGACTGAACTAGAAGGCCAAAGCTAACACCTTCGGTTCATTGTAACTAGGGAAGTAAAGAGAAAAGAAATGAAATCTATTGGGTAGTCTATTTTAAGCAATTTTTTAAGCATTTTAAACACACTTATACACATTTTCATACATTTTTTCATCCATACGTATATCAAAAACAACCGAACAACATTACTCAAACTCCTCTACCTAACACCTCTTAACTTCTTTAGAGTAAAAGAAAGTAGAAGTTCATTAATTGTGTATTGACAAAATTGACTAATACAAGTACAAGCTCATTAATAATTAACTTTTGTAGAAGGATGTAAACTCTAATCTGAAAGATGATAGTTTCTCCAAAAAAAAATCCGCAAGATAATGGCATTAACTGGAGCTTCATGGGAAGTGTATAGACCCTCATTAGTAAAATTATTATTTTTTCATTAATAACAATCTGTTACTTAGGGGCCGTTTGGTACATGATTTTGAGTAATAATTTTCAGCTTTTAAACAACATTACATATATTTTCACATACTTTTTCATTCACATATATTTCCAAAAAATACAAATAACGTTACCAAAACAACATTACTAGAACAACGTTTCTCTACACAAATTTATTGAAAATTTTGAATTCATTTCAATTATACCATTTTTTTAATCCACTACAAAACAAAAAATATGGCTTTAGAATTTATTTATAAAAAAAAAAGTGTGAACAAGAAAGGGCATGTAGCACACACAGTGGTGGTGGTGAGAATGAATATTGGTAACATAGCGAATGGTATTGTATTACAGCACGGATCTAGTTCTCACTAGCTCTCTCTAGGTGACACACATGCCGACGTTTTGCCTCGAGCCCTACAAACGAGAGACCCAACCCCACGAGTTAGTATATGGTGTACCTGGCATATATGCTGGGTACAAGATATAATTTTCGCAACCCCACCTTCCACACACCCTCCCAAGCTTTCCCCTCAATAAAACCCCATACTTCTTCTTCTTTTTTTTTCCTTCCTAACACCAATCAGCCCAAACCCACCTCCACACTTTTCACCACATGCGCCTGTCGTTCTCCCTATGGGTTCCATTAGGTGTTGGAATATCAGGGTTAGTCATTGTATCATACTTGAAGTCTTAGGCCAAAATGGCCAAATACCACATTTTTGGAAATTTTTAGCAAAAAAACACTATTTCGGGAATAAATGGCAAAGTACCACTTTTTCTAGAACTCGAGTTTCAGAAACTTGAGTTTCTCATAAGTTCTGCCACCGTGGCACTATTGAGTTGGAATTTTTGTGATTAAAAAAAATTATGTGGTACTCAAGCTTGGTAAACTCAAGTACCACGCAACACAGTACTCGAGTATACCAGGCTCGAGTACCTTTTATAAAAAATAAAATAAAATAAAATAATTTTCACAGTACTCAAGTTTGGTAAACTCGAGTACTATGTAATTTTTTTTTTTTTTCGGGGGGATAATCAACAAATAAACATAAAGATAAAAATAAGTAGCTTTTTTATTTATTTATTTAAATGGAAGCATTGTAAAATATAGAGATTTTAATTTCGAAATATGAATTGAATTTCTACATTAATTAAAATTGTTCATTATTCTCTCATAAAAATTGTTCACTATTTTCTGTATAAACAATTTCTACGATTTTGCATAAAATTATTTTCTGTTCAGCATTATTTAAGAAATTGTTCACTCTCTTTTTTTCATAAATTATTTTCTGTTCACTATTTAAAAAATTGTTCACTGTTTTCTCATAAAACACCTAGTGAAATTGTGTTTTCTAAATTTAAATGCCAAATCTGAATGTTTTTTCATGTTTGAATTTCACAATAATCGAATATATTTTTCTGTATTGATAAAATCTTTTTCTACGTTAATAAAATTTTCTCTCTGCACATCATATTTACTGTATATTCAAATCTGCTTACTGCATTCATAAAATATGTTTTTTGCATTAATTAAAATTGTTCACTGTTTTCTGCATAAACTATTTTGAGCATTTTACATAAAATTATTTTCTGTTCAGCATTATTTAAAAAAATTGTTCACTCTCTTTTATGCGTATATTATTTTCTGTTCACTATTTAAAAAATTATTCGCTGTTTTCTCATAAAACACCTAGTGAAATCGTGTTTTCTAAATTTAAAAGCCAAATCTGAATGCTTTTTCATGTTTAAATTTCACAATAATCGAATTTGTTTTTCTGCATTGATAAAATCTGTTTCTACGTTAATAAAATTTGCTCTCTACACATCATGTTTACTGTATATTCAAATTTGCTTACTGCATTCATAAAATCTGTTTTTTGCATTAAGTAAAACTGTTCACTGTTTTCTCATAAAAATTGTTCACTGTTTTCTGCATAAACTGTTTTTAGCATTGGCGCAATTATTGCACTTAAGTGGTTTTTGTGTTTTTTAAAATATGTAACCATATGAATAATTGACAAACTCCATGAAAGAAAAATGAATGATTCGTATAAATCACTTAATGGTAAATGCCTCAAAAAATTTGAATTTGTAAAAAGGTTCGAATTAGTTGAATGTAGAACTGTTCACTAAGTAAAACTATTTTCTACATTAAGTAAAACTGTTCACTATTTTCTCTTGAAAATTGTTCACTATTTTCTGCATAAACTATTTCTAGTATTCTGCATAAAATTATTTTCTGTTCAGCATTATTTAAGAAATTGTTCACTCTCTTTTTTGCGTAAATTATTCTCTGTTCACTGTTTAAAAAATTGTTTGTTGTTTTCTCATAAAACACTTAGTGAAATCATGTTTTCTAAATTTAAACGTCAAATCTAAATGCTTTTTCATGTTTGAATTTCACAATAATCGAATCTATTTTTCTGCATTGATAAAATCTATTTCTACATTAATAAAATTTGCTCTCTACACATCATGTTTACTGTATATTCGAATCTGCTTATTGCATTCATAAAATTTGTTTTTTGTATTAAGTAAAACTGTTCACTGTTTTCTCATAAAAATTGTTCACTGTTTTCTGCATAAACTATTCTAGCATTCTACATAAAATTATTTTATGTTCAGCATTATTTAAAAAATTGTTCATTCTCTTTTATGCATATATTATTCTATATTCACTATTTAAAAAATTGTTCGCTGTTTTCTCATACGCTGTTTTCTCATAAAAATTGTTCGCTGTTTTCTCAAGAAGTAATCACTGTAGCATCTGGAAAAATACAACCCTAAGAAAAGCATTCTATCTAAGTGCATACCCCTCGGATCTAACTGAAATCCATCAATTAGTTCAAAACTTACTCCTCGGACACGAGATCTCAACTTGTGTGTGTGTTTTAGTCTCCTCGGCCAAGCACTTTACCTTCAATAACTGTTGTAAAGAGCGTTATTAGCCCAATTCTTTGACCCACTCTCTTACAAATTTATTGTATTGGGCTTATTGGGCCTATCTCCTGTATTCATCCGGGTGTGGGCTACAATTTGTGACCCTACAATTGGCGCCGTCTGTGGGAAAGAATTAGCGCTAGTAGGAAGTTACGGCAGTTATGGCAGGTTCGGGACCGCAACAGGCCAGTCCGCCCTATGCAGAGTCAGTAAACGTCAATCAGCAAGATGAACTCCATAATCTTGAACGGGATAACCACGTAGATAACCAGCGTGAGGGTAGTTCGCGAGCGATCCATGCTGGGAAGAGCGGCTATCGACGAAAGAGCCATCTGGTGCAAAGGCACGCTGACGAAAAGGACTTACAGCGTGAAATAGAAGGACTGAAAAAGAAGCTTTGGCGAGCACAACGAAATCGCACCCCTTCAAGTTCTGATGTCTCCTCCAACGGTGAAGGGGAGGACAGTTACAGGGATTCTTCAGAGACTCCCCCCAGTGAATCCTATTCCTATGAAGAAGAGCATTCTCACAAGAGAAAGAGAAAAAGTTCGTCTAGACGGGGAGTGGGAACCAAAGACATGAAGAAGGCTTTGACCCAAATTTCTAAGTCCCCCTTTACTAGGGGAATAGAAAAGGCAAAGCTTCCCAGACGTTTTCATCAGCCTACGTTCTCTATGTACAACGGACGTACCGACCCTGTAGAACACGTGAGCCAATTCAGACAAAAGATGGCAGTCTACTCTCAGGACGAGGCTTTATTGTGTAGAGTATTTCCCTCTAGCCTAGGACCGATGCCGATGAGATGGTTCGATGGGTTGAAGACTGATTCCATCGGCTCCTTCAAGAAGCTCACTCAATCATTCTGCTCCCGGTTTGTTACATGCAGCAGAGTTCCTCAACCCCTTGATTCCCTGCTGTCCATGACAATGAGGGAGGGGGAGTCTGTGAGGTCATATGCCGAAAGGTATTGGGAGATGTTTAACGAGATTGATGGAGATTTTGACGAGGTCGCTGTCAGAACCTTCAAGGTTGGTCTTCCCTCCGATCATGGTCTGAGGAAGTCCTTGACAGGGAAACCGGTCACCAGCTTGCAACAATTAATGGATAGGGTGGATAAATATAAAAGGATAGAAGATGATCAACAACAGCAGCAACAAGGAAAAGGGAAAGATAAGCTTGTCCCACGGGAAAGAAGAGAGTTCAGGCCGGACAGGTACAATAATAACCGGCCGAAAAGGGATTATGCCGAGCAGCAGACATCCAGCAACAGCCAAATAGTAGGGGCTGTATTCCGAGAGCCTGTGCACCAAGTCCTAGAAAAGGTAAAAAACGAACCCTTCTTCAAGTGGCCCAACAAGATGATGGGAAACCCAGAAAAGAGAAACCGGAACCTCTATTGTCAATATCATAGAGACCACGGCCATACCACCGAGGATTGTAGAAGCTTATGGGATCACCTGGACCAGCTTGTCCGGGAGGGCAGATTGAAACAGCTGTTGCACCATTCCAATAATCTGGGTAGCCATGCGGATACTCGGTCAGAAAGGGAGAATCCTCCGAGACCTCCAATTGGAATTATTAATGTCATCTTTGCGGCACCTGGCAGGACTGGGTCATGCCCTTCTAGAGTAATGTCGGTGGCTCGTCTGTACCCTGAGGATGATTCTCATGAGTCGAAGAGAGCTAAATCGAGCCGGTCCCTGGTCATGGGATTCTCGGACGAAGACAAGATCGGAACTGTTCAACCACATGACGATGCTTTAGTAATTACCCTCCGAATTGGGGGCTACGATGTAAAGAGGGTAATGGTGGATCAAGGCAGTGCAGCCGAGATCATGTACCCTGACCTCTTCAAGGGGCTGAACCTAAAGGCCGAAGACCTGACACCTTATAACTCCCCTTTAGTAAGCTTTGAAGGGAAGATTATTATCCCGAAAGGGCAAGTCAGACTGCCAGTACAAACCGGGGCGGTGATAGTAGAGGTCGATTTTATAGTGGTGGATGCCTACTCCCCTTATACAGCAATTGTCGCAAGGCCTTGGCTTCATACTTTAGGAGCAGTCTCTTCCACCCTGCATCAGAAGATTAAATACCCCTCTGGAGGCAAGATAGAAGAGATATTGGGTGATCAAACCATGGCGCGGCAGTGCATGATAGCAGCTATCCGACATGAACCTGAAGCAGAATCTGAGGCTCAAAAAGAAGAGCTATAGCAATCAAAACCCCCAATGTTGTCCAAAGACGGGCTGTCCGAGGAGGCTAAATGTGAGGATCTTGTAAAGGTCATAATAGGAGATGACCCTGAGAAATTCTTTCAAGTCGGATCTCAACTACCCCAGTTGGAGAAGGAGGAATTGATAAAGTTCCTCAAGCAAAACATAGACGTCTTTGCATGGAACGCTTATGAGGCTCCAGGGGTAGATCCAGACTTCATTTGTCACCATTTGAATGTTAATCCAGCAATGACCCCCAAGAAGCAGCTCCCTCGTCGGCCATCTAAAGAGCATGCGGAAGCAGTCCGTCAGGAAGTGATAAAGCTAAAGAAGGCAGGGGCTATCAAAGAGATCTTCTACCCAGAGTGGTTGGCAAACACGGTGGTGGTCAAGAAAAAGACTGGGAAGTGGCGAGTATGTGTTGATTTCACGAATCTGAATAAAGCCTGCCCAAAAGATCCATTCCCCATGCCCAAAATTGATCAGCTGGTAGACGCCACAGTTGGCCATCCTCGGATGAGTTTCTTGGATGCTTTTCAGGGTTATCATCAGATACCTTTAGCATTGGACGATCAGGAAAAAACTGCTTTTGTCACGCCAGTGGGAAACTACCACTACAAGGTGATGCCTTTTGGTCTGAAGAATGCAGGCTCTACTTATCAGAGGATGATGACGAGGATGTTTGAACCATTGTTGGGAAGAAATATGGAGATTTACATAGATGATATGGTGGTAAAAAGCAAAAGAGCATCTGAACACCTAGAGGATCTTCGAGTCGTCTTCGAAATTCTCAGAAGCCATAAGCTACGCTTGAATGCCTCCAAATGTTCGTTTGGTGTTGGCTCAGGCAAATTCTTGGGTTATATGGTCACTCATAGGGGAATTGAGGTCAATCCCGACCAAATTAAGGCCATCACCAGTATGCGAACTCCTCGGAACCCAAAAGAGGTGCAAAAACTAACCGGAATGGCCGCTGCTCTGAATAGATTCATATCTCGATCAGCTGACAGGTGCCGACCCTTTTTCCTGTTGATCAATAAATGGAAAAGCTTTGAGTGGTCGACGGAATGTGACGCGGCTTTTCAACAACTCAAGGACTATCTTGCTCGGCCGCCTGTTATGTCAAGCCCTGAGCCGGACGAGGTCCTTTTTGCTTACATTGCAGTGGTCTCCTATGCAGTAAGTTTAGTATTGATAAGGGTAGACAACGGCGTGCAACGACCAGTATACTACGTGAGTAAGTCACTGCATGAGGCAGAAATACGCTACCTTCCACTGGAAAAGGCCATATTAACGGTGGTGCTTGGCACACGCAAGTTGCCTCATTATTTCCAAGCGCACACAGTGATCGTTCTTACTCAACTTCCACTAAAAGCCGTACTTAAAAGTGCAGACTACACGGGAAGGATAGCCAAGTGGGGTACAATTCTGGGAGCTTTCGACATTAAGTACATGCCTCGCACCTCAGTTAAAGGCCAGGTACTGGCCGATTTGGTGGCAGAATTCACCGAACCGGAAGCGGATAGTCAATTTTCATTAGAGGAAAGGGGTGCAAAACTGGTCTGTAGTATCACCAGGTGTCCCCCTCCGACGTGGGAAGTGCATGTAGACGGAGCATCAAATCAAAAAGGAGCGGGTATTGGGCTAGTGTTGACATCAACAGAGATGATCACCGTTGAAAAGTCGTTAAGATTAAGCTTTCCTGCCACGAACAACGAGGCAGAGTACGAAGCACTACTGGAAGGAATGACTATGGTCCTAAAGATGGGAGGAAAGTCCATTAACCTCTTCTCGGATTCAAGGCTAATTGTGGGTCAAGTCAAGGGAGAATTTGAAGCCAAGGATGAGAGAATGCGAAGCTATCTTAGCCGAGTGAGAGCCATGCAAGTGGAGTTCGAATCCTTTAGCTTGCTACATGTCCCAAGAAGCGGTAACACGCATGCGGACTCCTTGGCCACTCTTGCAACTTCCTCGGCACAGAACTTGCCTCGCCTAATCCTTGTTGAGGACCTGCATCGACCCTCAATAATAGCAAACGTAATACAGATCAATCAAGTAAGAATGGGGCCGAGTTGGATGGACCCCATCGTGCAGTTCTTAAAGGATGATATTCTACCCGAAGAGAAAACGGAAGTCGACAAAATAAGAAAGAAGGCTCCTAGCTACTGGCTGTCACAGGATGATAAGCTATACAGGCGTTCCTTCTCTGGACCTTATCTACTCTGTGTTCATCCCGATCAAACGGAATTGCTTTTGGAGGAAATGCATGAGGGAATCTGTGGAAGTCATACTGGAGGCAGATCCTTGGCGCATAGGGCCATTACTCAGGGTTATTGGTGGCCGAACATGCAGAGAGAAGCTTTGGAGTACGTCAAAAAGTGCGATCAATGTCAACGGTATTCACCAAGTATACACCAGCCAGGAGGAACCCTCAATCCAATATCTAGCCCATGGCCATTCGCTCAATGGGGCTTAGACATCGTCGGACCATTTCCTAAGGCTGTAGGAAACAAGAAGTATCTGATAGTTGGTACTGATTATTTCACAAAGTGGGTTGAAGCAGAGCCTCTGGCTAATATCCGAGATGTGGATGCGAAAAGATTTATCTGGAGAAACATTGTTACTCGGTTCGGCGTCCCGCGTGTACTTATCACAGATAATGGACTTCAGTTTGACAGTAAGATGTTCAGAAACTACTGCGGAGAATTGGGTATCACCAACAGGTATTCTACTCCGGCTTACCCCCAGGGTAATGGCCAGGCCGAAGCTGTAAATAAGGTCATATTAAGCGGATTGAAGAAAAGACTGGATGATGCGAAAGGAAGATGGGTGGAAGAACTCCCACATGTACTTTGGACGTACAGGACCACACCTCGTAGGTCCACTGGGGAGACCCCTTTCTCAATGACTTATGGGGCTGAAGCAGTCATCCCTTTGGAATCCGGGTTCCCAACGATGAGAACAAGCTCATTCAATCCAAAAGAGAACGATGAAAACTTGGCGAGAGGTCTGGACTTGATTGATGAAAAAAGGGAAAACGCAATGGTTCAATTGGCTCATTACCAACAAAAGCTAAAGCAAGGTTATGATGCCCATGTAAAGACAAGACCTTTGGTCCCAGGTGACCTGGTGCTGCGCAAAGTCGTGGGCTCGGCAAAGAACCCTGCTTGGGGAAAACTAGGGCCGAATTGGGAAGGACCATATCGCATCACCTCCAATGCTGGCATTGGAGCCTATTTCTTGGAAGACTTGGATGGACTTGTAGTACCCCGCCCTTGGAATGTCAATAATTTGAAAAGGTATTATTATTAATAAACTTATGTTTGATCAATATTCGTCTTTTATGTTAAATATGTATACCTCTTTTCATACCTCTCGACATTCTCTGAAGTGTTTAAACTTAAATCCAATCATGCATGAGTCCTCGGACCAGATGATTTGGGTTAGTTAACACCCTTACTGTTCTCTGAAGTGTTTAAACTTAAATCCAATCATGCATGAGTCCTCGGACCAGATGATTTGGGTTAGTTAACACCCTTACTGTTCTCTGAAGTGTTTAAACTTAAATCCAATCATGCATGAGTCCTCGGACCAGATGATTTGGGTTAGTTAACACCCTTACTGTTCTCTGAAGTGTTTAAACTTAAATCCAATCATGCATGAGTCCTCGGACCAGATGATTTGGGTTAGTTAACACCCTTACTGTTCTCTGAAGTGTTTAAACTTAAATCCAATCATGCATGAGTCCTCGGACCAGATGATTTGGGTTAGTTAACACCCTTACTGTTCTCTGAAGTGTTTAAACTTAAATCCAATCATGCATGAGTCCTCGGACCAGATGATTTGGGTTAGTTAACACCCTTACTGTTCTCTGAAGTGTTTAAACTTAAATCCAATCATGCATGAGTCCTCGGACCAGATGAACTGGGTTAGTTAACACCCTTACTGTTCTCAAGTGTTTAGACTTAAAACCAATCGTGCCTGAGACTTCTGACCAGATGGTCTGGGTTAGTTACTACTTGTTTTATTTCCCTTTTTTAACATTCCAATATAGATAAAAGCGCATGACTCAAATTTCCTGTTTGGTTATATGTGTTTAGCTAGTATGTCAACTTCCGAAACACCTCAATTAGGTCAGCCATTCTTTTAAGGCAAGTAAAAAATGAATGGAATGACAGCGGAGAAATTAGCTACTACTTGCCATAATACGTAAAACAAAAGAAGTATACTTTCATTAATGATTAAAACAGTACATATCTTTAAAGTGATGAGCATAGAAAGCTAAAAAAAAAAAACAACAAAACAAAAAGAAACACTAAAACAAATGTCTTAGGCCGTAATCTTGGGGTCTTGGTGGTCGACTGCTGGTTCAGGCTGCGAAAGAGCAGCACCCGGAGCATTACCCTGGGATGATAAAATTTATTTGTAAGAGCTTTTGCCCCTTACAATTAGTTAGAAATAATAGAGATGACATTAAATTGTCACTTAAAACGTTTTTGCAAGGGGTTAAGTGGCATCGCTATTCTATAAATTGCAAAGGAGTTTGTCATCACTATGAAGTTATTTATGACCAAATTTTTATGTTAGTGATAATATTTTATATAATATTTTAAGTATTTTATTATTTATTTATTTTTAATTTATTTTATATCATTTTTGTTTAACTATCATGTTACAATAGTACAATGATTACTAAAAATTGATCCATTGAAACATAAAAATTCTTATAAGTTCAAACTTTAAAATATAGAATATACAAAGAAATCCTAAAATTAAACCATGACATAAAAATATTGTTTTAAACTACTAGAATTATGAAAAGATTTATATTAGTTTTCCTCTAAATCACCCTCCAAGTTGCTTTCGACCTCCATGTTATTGTTTGAGTTGTCCTCTTCATCTCTGCTAGTACCATCCTTCAAAAAAAAAAAAAAAAGCATTAAACATGAGTTAAAATGAAACGATTAAAGTGAATTTGTATTTGTATCAATGTTTCAATAAATAAGTACACATATTACTATATCAAATATAATCATATAATATATCATAAACAACAGTAATAACTTTTTTTTAAAATTTAACAATAATAATAACTTAGTTTGATTACTTAAACCACTATCAAAATTAAAATAATATAACAATTGTGAAAAATGTAAACCACAAATAATGGTTAGAGAGAGTGCAAGAGAGATAGAGAGAATTTATGACATGTATTTCATTTATACTCACCCCTCCATCCATCCATTTATCCACCATCTTTTTTCAAAATGGTGTAGGAATGAAGGAATGACCATTCTTGTATCAATCTTCTTTCTTTGTGTACTTCTTAAAAATAGGATTTTTAATGTGAAACATCCAATTAGAATAATGGTGTTTCACATATTCTACAAATACCTTCACAGAGCATACATTAATTGGACCCTTATATGTTTTGGAACTTTTAGTGGAATTTAATTTTAATATGGTTTACCTTAATACCAAACATTGCAGTCCATAACACACCATCTCAATTCCTTATCACAATAAATGAGTGGTTAACCTGCAAAATAACAATATAATATTTATAAAAATGTTATCAATGCACTTACAAACCTGAGTGTTGTAATCTTTATTTTATTTAAGATCAACCAATCTAACATGTTTCTTTCTTTAGAAATGAAGATGCATAGACTAAAAATAAAGGCAATAAGTAACACCATTAATAAATGAAAAATTCCTTAAAAAATATGTGCAAGGCATTCTTGTCAAACCAAACATATGTGCATTGTAAAGGAATGCCTAACATTTCACCAAGGGAAAGAAAATGTAAAAGAAAATTTCAAGCCACGCTTAAAGACTGCCACAAAATAGGCAGCCTTCTATTATCCTTGCAACAACTACGCAGTACTAAATAAAACCATCAATCCCTTATAGCTCTAGATGTGTATCAATATATATATTGCTAAGTAAAAATGATTTTATTCAAAGAAGACTACCTCATGCAGATATGGACCACATATCATGTTTTCTTGAGCTTTAATCTGCATCTATATCAGATGAGAAGCACAATTAGAATTTTCAAGATATAAAATCATTTGTACAAGCACAAGTTTTATGAAAATGATAGTACTTTTTAATCTAAGATGCATTGAATCATTTACCTATTAGGTTAGTTGCCTCACTTGTTTGCAATAACCGCTATTTTATCAATGGTTTTTCTTTAATAATTATTCACTAATTATGCAATACCTCCCTCCCCCAAAAACTTCTCTTAAGTGCAATTTATCCTAAGAATGGATCATTCAAACTAGTGCTTGTATTGGACAAATGAACTTCCACTTATTTTTTAGATTCTTTTCATCTAATATTCAGAAATTTGACCAAATTCTCACAAAAAGTTCAATCTCAGTCACTATACACATCTTTATTAAATTAATATAGACCAACCCAAACCACAATTAGATGATTTTTTTTTTTTTTTTTTTTTTGGCAAAAATATAGTGTTAAACCCAAAAAAAAAAAATTAGCATATAGATATAGCTCTGTCATATTCATGTTCAACACCATCCTAAAGCCATTAACTAATTAGCGTCCATAAATCTCTTAATTTATTTATTTTTTACTCTCTGGGTAATTTTTACAAGCACTTGGCATGCATACTCTGCCTCTATGGAAACAATAAAAAAGATATTAGTAAAAGACAAGGGCAAGTCCAAGTTGATTACTAAGATGAAACATTAGCAATTTAGCTCTCCAAGGAAAAATAAAGTCCGCCAAAAAGAGCCTTTTGCCATCTTCCTTACCATCACTTCCCACCTACTCCCAGGACGAATAGTACCACGCATCTGCAGAACCATCCTTGCCAAAAGCCAAAAGAGACATCCTATGCCACACTTCCCCTTGTTATTAGCAGGGATCCCAATATCAACATACCACATGGGTGAATCAGTATCTCAAAAGGCAATAGTTGGAATATTTCCAAGGGCAGCTTCCTTAATGGGCTGCAATCAGCTTTTGGTAGTGAGTAAACATTGGTACAAATAAGCAACAGTACAAGCAAAAACGATGCATCAATTTAAGCAGCAATCACCTGATGATCAGTCCTTGGATCAGTGAGGATAAGGAGATGAGGCTCACTGAATGAGGTCTGCAACTGATTGGTGAAGGTAACAGGAGTGTACCTCCCAGCAATAGCATGGGCACCCGTGTACTGTGCAAACTTCAGGACCGCTCTCTGACCATATGGCCTTGCAGACTGTACAATGATGTCTTGTGGGTTCTCAATTGCAACAATAATCCGGGCTGCCAACTGAAGCTTTTCCCATGTCTTCCCCACATTGATTATGTATATTCCTGTATGTCAAAACAACTCTAATCGAGTATTAGACAAGCACACAGGTAATCAACACATAAACATCAATTTCCCCAGTCCATATATATAAAAAGGACATGAAAAGAAGCTCTTACTTGCACTTAGTGTACATTAAGAACTGAGCCCATTATTCAGAAACTTAACTTGCAATAAAATTTAAACAATCTACTCTAAGAGCTATTTTGAAAAATAAATAAACTCTATATACATTTACAATAAAGCTTTAAAACCTACAAACCTTAAACAATTCCATTTACAGATGAAATGCAAGAGAGACAATCTGATAATTGATATGCACAATTTCCCATTTCAATCCCTGATTCAAATGGATCTCCATTTTGAAAATGAAAATCTTAAAACCACTATGCTATATATAACAAAACCAATGCAATACATCCAAACATAATCAATACAATGTTCTTATTTCTGCCATACTCTGCTAAAACCCATAAAAACCAAAGCTACCAATAGTGAATTAGTGTTAAAATATTACATGGGTATTGCAAAATTTGACACCTAGTTAACTCTATTGTTACTAATAATCAAAACCAATCCAAAACAATAACAAAAACCCAGAAGAGAAAAAGTGAAAAAGAGACAGAAAAACCAACCATCACTGCGCCTCTTGAAGACATAACGCTCCATCTAGAAGTCGATGTTTTTGGGGCCCAAGTGGACTAGGGAGGTGGTGGTGGCTAGGGCTAGGGAGGTGGCTAGGGGCGGTGGAGATGTGAGAGAGAGAGCTCGACAATGGTGAGAGAGAGTTCCGCATGGTGAAAATGAAATTGGGTTAGAGAAGAAAAAAAAAAAAAAAGGAGTTGTATGGGAAATGAAAAATGGGTTTTCAACTTTTAAGAGCTTGAGAAGTGGGAGTCAAATGAAAAGAAAGAAAAAAAAAATTAAAGAAAACAGCTTTGGGTGGAAAAAAAAAAGGGTGGGAAATGAAGAATTGGGGGAAATTTTGTGCGGCAATAAAAAAAATTTGGGGGAAGCATATAGCGACGTTTTATGAAACATGTCAACTATTAAACCTCATTGGCTAATGAAATTATGAAGGAGGTCTCTTTTTGTGTAATTGCTTAGCTCAATCCTCATTGATCAACGAATCACATCATTCACTACAGAATTATGGCATCTTGATGGTCGCTAGGAGTCTCTCCAAAATGTGACTGCAACTTGGGAAATGTTGGGATTTTTATTCCATCTTAACATCACTCCTGGCTGTCACATGTTTTTTCAAAACTATTTTCAAACTAAAATCTTTTTTTTTCCTTTAAAATCAAAATGATGAATATCTTTACACATGTATCGTTCTTGGTGCAACATCTATCATTATTTGGATGTTCCATGAGTATTTTGCTCATTTTGTAGTTTCGATAGCATTTTGGTCAATTGGAGGTTCTAATTTTCAATTTTTTTTTTTTTCATTTTAAAGGTAAGTTGCAAGTAGGTATCTGTTTGGATCACACATAGGAGTGATAAGGGGTTAGCTTAACGTACTTTCTATAAAATCATCTTTTATGTATTATTTTAAATTATAAAAACTTAAATTTAAATAATTAATTGATGACATGGCTATTAATCTTTGATCATCTTGAAATTTTGTAAGCATGAAAAATATATAAAGATGATATAATCTAATGGTAGATTTTTCAAAATTCACATTGAATTAAGAAATATAAGGTTCGGTTCAAGTTACACCTGATGTAACTCAAAAAAATGTTACGCCTTCCAATAACTTATTATTAAATTCATATTTTGAAAATTTAACCGTTGGATTACATGCTCTATATGTTCTTAACATGAATACCAATTTTCATGCCAATCGGATGCAATTTACCATTTGATCTATAAACTCATCTTTTATGTATTATTTTAAACTACTAAAACTTGAATCTAGACGATTGATTGATGACATCACTATTAATATTTGATCACTTTGAAATTTTGTAAGCACGAAAAATATACGAAAATAATGTAATCTAACGGTAGATTTGTCAAAATTCACATCGAATTAAGAAATATAGGATTGGGTTCAAGTTACACCTGACGTAATTCTAAAAAATGTTACACCACCCAATAACTTATTATTGAATTCATATTTTGAAAATCTAACCGTTGGATTATATGCTCTATATGTTCTTAATATGCATGCCAATTTTCATACCAATCAGATGTAATTTACGATTTGATCTATAAACTTATCTTTTATACGTTATTTTAAACTACAAAAACTTGAATTTAAACAATTAATTGATGACATGACAATTAATATTTGATCACCTTGAAATTTTATAAGTATGAAAAATATATGAAGATAATGTAATCTAATGGTAGATTTGTCAAAATTCACATCGAATTAATAAATAAAGAGTTGAGTTCAAGTTACACTTGTGTAACTCTAAAAAATGTTACATCACCCAATAACTTATTATTGAATCAATATTTTGAAAGTCCAACCATTGGATTACATATTCTATATGTTCTTAACATGCATGCCAATTTTCATGTAAATCGGATGTAATTTACCATTTGATTTATGAACTCATCTTTTATGCATTATTTTAAACTATTAAAACTTAAATTAAGATAATTGATTGATGACATGACTATTAATTTTCAATCACCTTGGAATTTTGTAAGCATGAAAAATATATGAAGATAATGTAATCTAACGGTAGATTTGTCAAAATTTACATTGAATTAAGAAATATAGGATTGGGTACTAATTACACCAGACGTAACTCTAAAAAATGTTACACCACCTAATAACTTATTATTGAATTCATATTTTGAAATTCAACCGTTGGATTACATGTTCTATATGGTCTTAACATACATGCCAATCAGATATAATTTACCATTTGATCTATAAACTCATATTTTATGCATTATTTTAAACTACTAAACCTTGAATCTAGACAATTGATCGATGACATGGCTATTAATTTTTTATCACTTTGAAATTTTGTAAGTATGTAAAATTTAGGAAGATAATGCAATCTAACAGTAGATTTGTCTAAATTTACATCGAATTAAGAAATATAGGGTTGGGTTCGAGTTACACCAGACGTAATTCTAAAAAATGTTACACCACCCAATAACTTATTATTGAATTCATATTTTTAAAATCTAATCATTGGATTACATGCTTTATATGTTCTTAACATGTATGCCAATTTTCATGCCAATCGGATATAATTTACCATTTGATCTATAAACTCATATTTTATGCATTATTTTAAACCACTAAAACTTGAATCTAGACAATTAATTGATGACATGACTATTAATTTTTTATCACCTTGAAATTTTGTAAGCATGAAAAATATATGAAGATAATGTATCCTAATGGTAGATTTGTCTAAATTCACATCAAATTAAGAAATATAAGGTTGGGTTCGAGTTACACCTGATCTAACTCTAAAAAATGTTACATCACCCAGTAACTTATAATTGAATTCATATTTTGAAAATTGAACTATTGGATTACATGATCTATGTGTTCTTAACATGCATGCCAATTTTCATGCCAAACGGATGTAATTTACCATTTAATCTATAAACTCATATTTTATGTATTATTTAAACTACTAAAACATGAATCTAGACAATTGATTGATGACATCACTATTAATATTTGATCACTTTGAAATTTTGTAAGCACGAAAAATATACAAAAATAATGTAATCTAACGGTAGATTTGTCAAAATTCACATCGAATTAAGAAATATAGGATTGGGTTCAAGTTACACCTGACGTAATTCTAAAAAATGTTACACCACCCAATAACTTATTATTGAATTCATATTTTGAAAATCCAACCGTTGGATTACATGATCTATATGTTCTTAACATGCATGCCAATTTTCATGCCAATCGGATGTAATTTACCATTTGATCTATAAACTTATCTTTTATGTATTATTTTAAACTACAAAAACTTAAATTTAAACAATTGATTGATGACATGACAATTAATATTTGATCACCTTGAAATTTATAAGTATGAAAAATATATGAGGATAATGTAATCTAACGGGTCGATTTATCAAAATTCACATCAAATTAAGAAATATAGAGTTGGGTTCAAGTTACATGTGTTGTAACTCTAAAAAATGTGTCATCACCCAATAACTTATTATTAAATTCATATTTTAAAAATCCAACAATTGGATTACATGTTCTATATGTTCTTAACATACATGCCAATTTTCATGTCAATCAGATATAATTTACTATTTGATCTATGAACTCATTTTTTATGCATTATTTTAATGGGAATAAATTTTTATTCACTTTTAAGAGAGAGAGAGAGAGAGAGAGAGAGGGAGAGTACAAAAGGCTGAAATTCTTGAATTTTAGGCTACCATTTTGAAGTTGAAAGTGCTATCTATCATTTTTTTTTTTATGAGTACAATTGTTTAGAAAATAAGGACAAACATTTCTTATATAAGATGTATATAAAAGGTTTTTTTTTTAGACTATAAACAAAATGTTCATCTAAAGAATACAAAGTGCTATATGTTTATGTGTTTCTTTTTATTTTTCTTTGAATTTTAGAATAACTTTTATCTCAAAAAAAATTTAATATTTTAATGATTTTTTGCGAAGGTCAATCGTGGCCCTTGCAAATAATTTAGTATTAATAAGGGCATATTTTTAGCCTACACAAAAAATAAACTTTTTGCAAGGGATTTTTGTTGTCCCTCGGAAATAATTTGGTGGGAATATTTCCCTCCAAAATTTTTGACATTTTAATGATTATTTGTGAAGGTCGATCCCAGCCCTCACAAATAATTTAGTATTAGTGATGGTTTTTTTAACCATCACAAATAATACACTTTTTGCGAGAGATTTTTAATTGTCCCTCGCAAATAATATGGAGGGAAAACTTCCCTCCAAAATATTAGTATTTGTGATGGCTATAACACATAATTGCGATAGTTTTTTTTGTTGGTCACAAATATTTCACATTTTACCAAGTATTTGCGAGGGCTTTATTTTGCCATAACAAATAAGATTTTTTGAGAAGGTTTTTTGGGTCCGTAAAAAATTCTTGGTCGCTAATATGCATTTTTTTTCTAGGAGGAAAGTGTTACTTCGTCAATTTGTGTGTGTAAAACAATATATGTGTGTGGGGTTGTTTTTTATTTATTTTTATTAAAAAAAAAAACTTGAAACAATGTGTAAAAAAAAAAATCAACCTAAAAAATTTTTGCATTAAACAATGAATTTTAGTTCAACAAATTGAATAAACCAAAAAATAAGTCTAGAAACATAACAAAAAGTCACGATATTTTTACAATACCTTTATTTTTAGCTATGGTGGGTTCTAATCTGATATTTTATTATTTTATTTTAGAGTAATGTTATGTTCACAATATTTTCATAATAAATCTTAGATGGTAAATTGTTACTAGCTTTAAATTGGGCTAACTACTTTTAATTGTGCATTTAAAAATAAAATAAAAAGCCAACAGAAGAAAATTGTGCCTAAAATAATGAGTTTTGGCTTACTAAATTTGACTAAATAAAAAAAGAAGCCTAGGAACACGATAAAATGTCATACAAAAAAGAAGTTTATGAATATAACAAAATATCACAATATTTTTGTAATATTTTTTATTCCCAGCTGTGGTAAGTCCCAGTTTGATGTTTTATTATTTAATTTTACGTCCATAGCATTTTCACAACAAATCTTAGATAAAAAATTATTACTGGTTTCAAAATTATGCATTAAAAAAAAAAAAAAAAAAAACAAGAAACAAAAGACAAACAAGAAAATTGTGCATGAAACGTATAGTGAATTTTGGCTCACCCAATTTAACTATATATACTAAAAAAGAAGTCTAAGAATAGAACAAAATATTAAAACATTTTCACAATACTTTTATTTTTAGGATCCAAATAGATATATTTTTATTTTATTTGAGAGATATGCTATATCCATAACATTTTTAGAACAAATTATAAATGACAAGTTGTTATTGGTTTTAAATTGACCCCATGACTGATATCACTTTTTTATCCTTCAAAAATACCTTGCCACATAAAATTTGTTACAAAATTATTGTGAAAATGTTGTGGATATAGCATTTATTTTATTTTATGTTGATTTATAAGGAACTGAGATCTCGCGATTGTGAAAATATTGTGACAAGAAGAAGATATTATAACATTTTCATAATACATTTATTTTTAGTTGTGATTGGTCTCAACCTCTTATTTTATTATTTTATTTTGACCTTTAATAAGTTGACACCTCAATAATGATAAAAATATTGTAAACATTTGTTGCGTTAGTGTAATTGTGTATGCACATATAATATTTAAAAGCAAAACCCGCGTATTGTGAAAAAAAAAGGGGCCAATGAACAATGTAAATTGTCAATAATTGTGAAAATATTGTAAGAATTTGTTAAGTTAGTATAACTGTACATACACATATAAATATTTAAAAGAAAAAGACAAAAACAGCACAACCAAAACTGGTGTACTGTGGTTTGTGGAAAAAAAAAAAAACCTACTGAATAATGTTGTAAAAGTATTACGAAAAATGTTATGGATATAACATCTCTTTTTTTATAATACCTTTAGTTTTAGTCGTAGATAATTCTAGTATAATATTTTATTTTAACCTCTAAGAAATTAACATATCAACAATTGTAAAAATAGTATGACAATTTATCATGTTAACTAATAGCTTTATATATAAAAATAAAAATAAAAATAAAATGCGGACAAGACGACATTACGAAAAAAAAGAAAAGAAAAAAAAAAAGGAAAAGAAAGTAGCAACAGTACAGAGGTTGAAACCAAAGAATTGTAGTTATAGTGCCAATAAAAAAACCAAATTGACACTGTTCAAAACTTAAAAAAAGAAAGAAAAAAAAAAGATGATAAAGGTACTCAATAAACCAAATGTGTACTGTAGGGCATGGGTGCTTTTTATATAGCTAATTGAAATAGATTTTATTGAAAATTTTGAATTCATTTCAATTATACCATTTTTTTTAATCCACTACAAAAATATATATATATATGTGGCTTTAGAATTTCTCTTTTAAAAAAAAAAGTGTGAACAGGAAAGGGCATGTAGCACACACGGTGGTGGTGAGAATGGATATTGGTAACATAGTGAACACTATTGTATTAAAACGCGGATCTAGTTCTCACCAACTCTCTCTAGGTGGCGCACATGCCGAGGTTTTTCCTCGAGCCCTGCAAACAAGAGACCCAACCCTACCTTTCACACACGTTCTCAGGCTTCTCCCTCAATAAAATCCCTGTACTTTTTTTTTTTGTGTTGCTTCCCAATACCAGTCAGCCAAAACCCACTTCCTCGCTTTTCATCACACGCGCCTGTTGTTTTCCCTATGGATCCCATTGGGTGTTGGAATATCAGGCACGCGGGGACTTGTTCACTTGTTAAGTCACATGGGTAGGATTAGGGAGTTAGAGAAGGGTCATGTTGGGTTTTGGACTCAAAAGTACTGCATAAAGAGAAGCATAAAAGAAAATCGGCTTTGGAACAGAAAGGCCTATCATGCTATATAGCACAAAGTGAGAGAGAGAGACACATCTATATGGGTTATTCCCAACACTGTTTTTTCAAGGATGGTTGTTTCAGATCTAGGAATTTTTCACTTTTAGAAAAAATACTCCCATTACAGTCCTAATCCTTGGATTTTATTTCTCAAATTATATTATTACCATGGAACGAACGTGATAAATATAATTTTTAAATTAAAAAAAACTAGTCGGACCCATCCAGAAGTAAATAAGAAGTGTTTGATGTGTGCATCGAGATTTGTGGCGAATAGGGCAAGCAAGTACGTGAATCACGAGAAAAAGAGGTGAGAAAAGAAAACCTCCGTACTTTTTTTTTTTTTTTCCTAACACCAGTCAGCCCAAACCCACCTCCACGTTTTTTTTTTTTTTTTTTTTAAATTTCTTGGGTTTTGTTTTTTCTATTCCCATTATTCATAGCATGATGGGAATAGAATTATTTATAAATACGAGGACCTGGATTTTGTAAGGTTTGCTGTGGGTTCACACTTCACACAGTCTGTCAATCTCACAGATATCATAAATTAATTACTTCTTTCGTCTCATTTTTTTTTGTCCTGTTTGAAAAGTTAAATTTTTTAAAGGAATATTATTTATTGTCTTGTCTACCTTTTAAAAATGTATAAGTTTCTAAAACTACCCTTAAAAAAATTTATCAAAAAATTGAATTAATAAATTAATAGGGGTATAATAGGAACATTAGTAAATTAATGACTTTTATTTTTAGAAACAGACAATATTCTGGGACATCTCAAAATGGAATAGAGGACAAAAAAAATGGGACGGAGGGAGTAATAAATAGTGGATGGTATTGTATTAGAGCATTCTTATCAAAGATTCTAAAAAATTTAGTATTTATCAAAAGATTAATATGGATAAGTCCTCGGTTACCTTTAGCCAAAATACCCCGGTTGAAACAAGAAGAGTGATCTTGGAAATTTTAGGGCCTATGGAGGAATTAAGGCAAGGAAAATACCTTGGGCTCCCATCGGTAATTGGAAAGTCAAAAAATCAGGTGTTTGCTGAAATCAAGGAAAAGGTGGGGAAAAAGCTCTCGGGTTGGAAAGAAAAAATGCTTTCGGTAGGGGGAAAAGAAGTGTTGATTAAAGCGGTCACCCAGGCTATTCCTACCTATACTATGAGTTGCTTCCAACTCCCAAAAGGACTTTGTGAAGATCTAGAAAGAATGGAAAGGAATTTTTGGTGGGGGCAGAAAGATCATGAAGCGAAAATGGCTTGGGTTAGCTGGAGGAAAATGTGTAAATCAAAATTTGAGGGTGGGATGGGTTTTCGAAACTTACAAGCCTTCAATTTGGCAATGCTCGCAAAGCAGGCGTGGCGGATTTTGACAAACCCAAACTCCTTGATCTCAAGAATTTATAAGGCCAAATATTTTCCTTTTAGTGATATTTTGGGTGCAAAGCTTAGATGTAGCCCTTCTTATGCTTGGAGAAGCATTTTTAATAGCTTGGAAGTTATTCGGAGGGGTATAAGGTGGAGGGTTGGAAATGGGAAGTTAATTCACATATAGGAAGATAAATGGCTGCCTTGCCCAACTACCTACAAGGTTTGCTCTCCCCCACAAGACATTGGAGATTTTCCGATGGTTTCCTCGCTAATTGATGAAGATACAAGACATTGGAAGGTGGAGATGGTTAAGAGGTTCTTTCTTCCTTTTGAAGCTGAATCCATCATTAACATTCCCCTTAGCTATAACTTGCCGGATGATAGCATAGTTTGGGTAGGAAACAAGCGTGGAATATTTACTGTTAGAAGTGCATATTATATAGCGCTGCCTATTGTGGATTGTTCGGAGGAGGGAGAGAGCTCAAGTGGGGATTCTAGAACTCGATTATGGAAGAGGGTTTGGCAACTTAAGCTTCCTGCCAAAGTCAGAATTTTTGCGTGGAGGGCTTGTATTGAGGGGCTTCCTACTAGACTGAACTTGGTTAAAAGGGGTATAAATGTGGGGGCTGACTGCCCTCTGTGTGGGAAGTGTGTTGAGAGTACTAGCCATGCCTTAATTTTTTGTAATAAAATTTGTGAGGTGTGGTGGAATTGGCAGAATTGTCCAATCAATTTGCTGGCTGTAAATATGAGTTTAGTGGATTTAGCGCTAGAAATTCTTGATGCTGGCTGCCCAAATGACCTTGAGACCCTCTTTGTTACAGCTTGGGCTGTTTGGTATAACCGAAATCAAGTAGTCCATGATTCTAAGTGCAGCCCTCACTCTCAAATCTGGAATTTGGCATTTCGTACTCATGTGGATTTCAAGAACGCTGCTTTGTGTTGTAAGATTCAGCAACAAATTGGTGATGATGTGGGGTGGGCTGCGCCTCCTCCGGATGTGTATAAAATTAATGTTGATGGTGCCACGGCTAGCAATGGAGGTTGTTCATCAGTGGGAGTGGTTATTCGAGACTGCAGGGGGCTGATTGTTGCTGCGGCTTGCAAAGTCTTGAATGGAGCTTATGGGGCAGCTGTTACGGAAGCCTTGGCAGTGGAGGAAGGAATCCGAATGGCTAAGGAGCTGGAGCTTCATCAAATTATTGTGGAGTCTGATGCTTGTGTGGTGGTTGATGCTATTAATCAAAGCAATGACAATGGTGATTTCGGGATGATCATTCATGGCTTGGTGGAGCTGCTGCGCTTCTTTAGGAGCTGGAAAATTCATCATTTGAAAAGGGACTACAACAGAGCTGCGCACGAGTTGGCCCAGTTAGCAAAGTCCTCGGGTTTGTCTCAGCATTGGATAGGTGTTGAGCCGCCTATTATTAGGCAGGTGCTGCTGATTGATAGAGCTAAGTGTTAGCTCCCCTGTTTTTTCTTTTCTTTGTGGCGTGCTCTGCCTCTTGTTGTGCTCTGTTGTGTTTCCATTTCAGTTTCAATGAAAGTCAAGTTTCAGTTTCAAAAAAAAAGTCAAGGGGCTCCCTGGCCCAAAGAAAATAAATAAATAAATAAAAATTGGCCCCCTGACCCAAAGAAAATTTTTACTTCTTTTTAGGCTTCATTAGCAAAATTTCCACAGCACCAAACCAACACCAACGCGTCTTCCTTCTTTTTAGGGTTTGTTTGGATTGAGTTTATTGTTGCTGAAAACTGAAAACTGAAAACTGAAAACACTGTAGTAAAATAATTTTTAAATGTGTAAATAGTATCGTGGGATCCATTTTTAATATTTTTTAATACGTAAACAGTGTATGAATAATGCTAAACAGTACATGAACAGTGCTAAACAGTACGTGAATAGTGAATCCATGTGAGGTTACTGTTCACACGTAAAAAAAAAAAAAAAAAAAGGACAGAAAACGTGGACGCAGCAAAATGCCAGGAAACGCGCAAGCCAAACACTCACTTAGAAGCTGAACCATTAGACTTCAATAGCAAAATTTCCACAGCCTCCTTTCTTGACTTGACTAACGCGTCTTCCAAACCAATACCAACGCGTCTTTGCATATATCCCACAGCTCAGCTAACACAACCATCCAATTTTCCAAGTAACTAAAGCCAAACACCCAAAAAATAAAGGAAAAATTTTTTTTTTCCTGAAGTTACCCGCTTGACTTTGACTACCTAATCATGACGCGGAAAAGCATAAAAATCAGGAAAGAAGAAGAAAAATTTCCACAGCCTCCTTTCTTGACTTGACCAACACCAACGCGTCTTCCAAACCAACTAGTTTTTCTTGACTTGACTAAGAGTCTGTTTAGTTAGGAGATGGAAAAGTGGGGATGAAAAATTGTAAGTGGATGAAAAATATTTATTTTATTTTTGTGTGTTTGGTTAGAATGGTAGAAAAGTAAGAGAGTGGAAAACTTTTTTGTTTGGTAGGAGAGAAAAAAAGAATAATGAAAAATATAATTTATATAAATTGACTATTATACCCCTTTGTTACAGAATAGGTAAGAAATAGATTTATTTATATTCATTAAATAATATAAAATTTATCACATTTTATATATATATAAATTTCTAGTTTACAAAAAAAAAAATTTATGTTATTATTTTTATTATTATAATGTAAAAATTATAATAACATACACCATCACTTTTACAAAACATCCACAACAATTTATCTATTATACATATTTTTTATTAAAATAATATTTCTCTTTCCTTTTACTTTTATTTCCCAACTACCCCTCACCTAACCTCTCTTCCTTTTTCTGATTCATAATATCAACCTTCAGTCCTCTCTTATCTCTCTATCTCCGCCTCTCTTTCTTCTCCTTCTTTCTTTCTTTCGTTTTTTTTTTTTAAATTTTTTTGAGAATCTTTTGCTTTCCTCTTCTTCTTTTACGATTTGAGTTTTATGCTTTTATTATAGATGAAATTTCAGGTTGGGTTTGATTAAGGGCGTGATTTTGGGCGGTGAAATTTCTTCTCCGGTTTGGGTTTTTCTTCCTCTTCTTCAGCATCTTCTTCTTTCTTTCTTTCTTCTTCTCCTTTTTCTTTTTTCAATTTCGGTTTGATTATTTATATGAATTTGTATATGGGTTTGATGAATTTGGATCTAGATTTAGAACGATTTTGATGATTTTGTGGTGTGTCTGTGATGATTTTGAGTTGGGTTTCCCGGTGAGTTTTGATTGATTTTGTTCTGGGTTTTCTAGTGGGTTTGTCTTGAATTTGAATTGGGTTTTCTAATTGCTTTTCTGTTAATTTTGGGTTAATTTTCTGTGCTAGGTTGCGGTGTTTGGTGGTGGTGCTGGGTTTGGTGGTTGGGTGGTTATATTCTGCCGCGCTGAGTTGTTGTAAGTCATTATTCGGTGTGCATATATCCCACAGCTCAGCTAACACAACCATCCAATTTCAATTCCAGCAAAAGGCAATGGCAAATCTCAGCTTGCTCCTGCTTGTATTTCTCATCTTCTTCACCCCTTTACTCTCTTGTCCCAGTGAAGAGCCCGCTGGGCAATTTAGAATCATGGAATTCTAGCTTAAATTCCAATCAATGGGACATGGTTAGTTGTCTCTTCAATATCTTAATATGTTATTATCTTTTCTTGATTTTGCTAAAAACTTGGCAAGCATGTTTGGATAATCAATTTTCCCTCCCCTTTGATATAGATCATTGTGTTCGATATAGATCATTGTGTTCATTTTGTATGACTGTTTGATTAAGTTGATCATCTCTTTATTCTTATACTTTATATTTGTCTAATGTTTGCTGTGCAAGTATTTCAAGTAAAATAGGATGAAGACTCAAGATGTTGCAACATTTTTAGATTGTGAGAGTGAATTGTTTCCAATATTCCAATTCACATTTAAATCTAGAGTCTATATTATGGTGTTTTGTCATACAATTGACTTTTATTAACCTATTTTTTTATGGGCAAAATTTAGTTATAAAATTGGTTAAATAATATCTTTTTATTGAAAGTGAATTTTGACAAATTCACAATTAGATTATATATTTTTCATGTTTATAAAATTTCTAAAAATTTAAAGATTAATAGCTATGTCATCAATAAATTGTTTAAATTGTAAGTTTTTATAGTTTAAAATTATGCATAAAATATAAACTAAAAGATTATAGAATAAATAATATTTGATCGACATAAAATTTGACATGTTTATTAAAAGCGTAAAGAAAATGAAATTTATCAGTTAAATTTTTAAAATATGTAATAATATCAATTTTATAAAAAATATAAAAATTTATTAAATAGGTGAATTACTCTTTTCTAGAAATATTCATTAAATCAATATCTTAAGCCATTCATTAACTATATATATAAAAAAAAGAAGCCAATTATAGATGATAATTTTTTTTTCCTCAATAAATGATGAGATTTGTAAGGTGGACCAGATCAAAAAGCAACTTTTGATTTTAGACTGGCTACAGTTTTTGGCTGTAGTCAACAAAGCTGCCTTCAAGGTCGTCTTTTTAAATGATATTGATGCTTACCAAAATCTTCCAATCTGCTTTGACTTTAGAGGTTAGTCTTTTACGTTTGAATACTTTGATTGACCATTTTTCATTCAACAATCAACATGGGTCCTTTTTCTTTAAGTAAAATGTAATTTCGTTTTCTTGTAATGCGGATGCAAATTTTTTGGTTGCAGTTTTTGGTCTATCACTACTCTTTTTCGTCGATATTTCTCTCTTTTTTATTAATTTATGATGGGCTTAAATGTAGGACGTTGTTTTTTATTAATTTAAGATTGCAACCGGTCTGTAATTCAACCAGGATAGAACTTGTTTTACGGTGTTGAAGTCGGAAATTAAGGGAAAACCCTGCAGTAATTTCTCATCTCTCTTGCTATATATATCGCTCGCCATAACCCCACTTTCTCTCACAATCACACTCCCAAGTCTAAAACTCCGTCGTCGTAGTGATTTCACAGTTTCACTTTTCTAGTGAAATTTAAGATTGTAGCCAGAAACCCTAATATATCCTTCCTCTCCATTCCACGTATTAGAAACCCTTATATCTACTTCCTCTGTCTACCTTTGCGCCTCCACTTCCTCACAAAGGCACAATTGAAAACCTTGATTTGAGAGAACCACTTGTAAGTTAAGTGATTGGTCTTCACCAGACTCTCGTTCATGATTTCCTTTTGTTCTTCATTGGATTATACCATTCCTTATCTCCTTTTTTTTCTTATTCTCCTTCTCTAATTTTATATATATGTATATATATATATATATATATATATTTTTTTTTTTTGTGTGTGTGCGTGATTGAGTAGTTTTGTGCAACTTTCAAAGTTTTTGAAGAGCTTCATAATTTTGGGAAAGTTTTTCATAATTTTAGGGACCCAATCACTCAAAGGTTCGGGTCTTTTCCTTTTTTCTTTGTTCATGGATTATTACACAATATATGGTCAATTAAACGCGTTTATGTATAGTGGTCATGCTTTAATTAATGAAATTTGGTTGATATTTGCACATGAAGCTAGCTGCAACAAACCTCGGCTTGACTGGACTGTGTTATTGTTTATTAATGTATGGTAGTCTCTCCCCCTGTTCTGGTAGTGGCTGAACAGGTTATACACTTATATGGTGTAAATGGTTTGTTGGTTGTCGTTGAAAATGTTTTTTTTTTTTATTTTTTTTTTTACCGTTAAATTACATGTTCTTTATACTCTTAATAAATATGTCAAATCGATAAAATATTATTTATTCTATAATTTATTAGTTTATATTTTATGCATACTTTTAAACTATAAAAACCTGCAATTTAAGTAATTTATTGATGACATAGCTATTAATCTTTAATTTTTTAGAAATTTTGTAAGCATAGAGAATATAAGAAAAAGATATAATCTGATGGTGAATTTGTCAAAATTCACTTTCAATAAAAAGATATTGTTTTACCAATTTTATAACTAAATTTTGCCCATAAAAGAATAGGTTAATAAAAGTCAATTATATGACAAAACACCATAATATAGACCCTAGATTTAAATGTGAATTGGAATATTGGAAACAATTCATTCTCACAATCTAAAAATGTTGCAACATCTTGAGTCTTCATCCTATTTTACCTGAAATACTTGCACAGCAGACATTAGACAAATATAAAGTATAAGAACAGTGCGATCAAGTGAATAAAGAGATGATCAACTTAATCAAACAGTCATACAAAATGAACACAATGATCCATATCAAAGGGGAGGGGGAATTGATTATCCAAACATGCTTGCCAAGTTTTTAGCACAATCAAGAAAAGATAATAGCATATTAAGATATTGAAGAGACAATTGACCATGTCCCATTGATTGGAATTTAAGCTAGAATTCCATGATTCTAAATTGCCCAGCGGGCTCTTCACTGGGACAAGAGAGTAAAGGGGTGAAGAAGATGAGAAATACAAGCAGGAGCAAGCTGAGATTTGCCATTGCCTTTTGCTGGAATTGGAATTGGATGGTTGTGTTAGCTGAGCTGTGGGATATATGCACACCGAATAATGACTTAGTCAAGTCAAGAAAAACTTGTTGGTTTGGAAGACGCGTTGGTGTTGGTCAAGTCAAGAAAGGAGGCTATGGAAATTTTTCTTCTTCTTTCCTGATTTTTATGCTTTTCCGCGTCATGAAAAGGTAGTCAAAGTCAAGCGGGTAACTTCAGGAAAAAATTTTTTTTTTCCTTTTTTTTTGGGTGTTTGGCTTTAGTTACTTGGAAAATTGGATGATTGTGTTAGCTGAGCTGTGGGATATATGCAAAGACGCGTTGGTGTTGGTTTGGAAGACGCGTTAGTCAAGTCAAGAAAGGAGGCTGTGGAAATTTTGCTATTGAAGTCTAATGGTTCAGCTTCTAAAAAGGAGGAAGACGCGTTGGTGTTGGTTTGGGGCTGTGGAAATTTTGCTATTGAAGTCTAAAAAGAAGTAAAAAATTTCTTTGGGTCAGGGGGCCAATTTTTATTTATTTATTTATTTTTTTTTTTTGGGCCAGGGAGCCCCTTGATTTCAACGTTGGAAATGAAGGCCTTGAAATAGGGAAGTCCGACTTTCACGAAGATTTCTTGGTGCAAACTTTTGAGGCTCTTTCATTTTTCAAAAAGTGAATGACAGATTAATGAATAATCTGACTTTTTTGACAACGCGCAATTAACTTAGTCTTCAGTGTTCAAGGTACAAGTAAATTGTGTTTCTTTGCCAAACTGTAAATTGTGAGATGATGGGATTAAAGCTCATCAAAGTAGGGAAGTCTTCCATGAAGATTCCATGGTATAAATACCATTACATGCGTATTTATTTACAGAAGTGCCATTTTTTTATTGAATACAATACGTGAGGACAAATGCATGATGTGTGCAATTAACCATAACCAGTTCTTCTAAAAAAATTAACTTCATTAGAATTTTTGTTTATTCCATTATTTGTCATACACGTACGATTTCAAAAATTCAAGTCTTAAAAAAAAAACAATTATGTAATCCAACCCAAACAATTATGTAATTCATTGAAGTTCTATTGGAATTAACCTAAAAAAGCCTCCATAAACTTCAACAACCTCAAATTCTTGAAGCTCAATGGATCAAGTTTCTAGAGCCCCAAACCAATATCTTAAAATATCTTAAACCAATATCTTAAGCCATTCATTAACTAAAAAAAAAAAAAAAGCCAATTATAGATGATAAATTTTTTTTTTTCCTCAATAAATGATGAGATTTGTAAGGTGGGCCCGATCAAAAATCAAAAAGCAACTTTTGATTTTAGACTGGCTACAGTTTTTGGCTGAAGTCAACAAAGCTCCTTCAAAGTCGTCTTTTTAAATGATATTGATGCTTACCAAAATCTTCCAATCTGCTTTGACTTTAGAGATTAGTCTTTTACGTTTGAATACTTTGATTGACCATTCTTCATTCAACAATCAACATGGGTCCTTTCTCTTTAAGAAAAATGTAATTTCGTTTTCTTGTAATGCGGATGCAAATTTTTTGGTTGCAGTCTTTGGTCTATCACTATTCTTTTTCGTCGATATTTCTCTCTTTTTTATTAATTTATGATGGGCTTAAATGTAGGACGTTGTTGTTTTTTATTAATTTAAGATTGCAACCAGTCTGTAATTCAACCAGGATAGAACTTGTTTTACGGTGTTGAAGTTGGAAATTAAGGGAAAATCCTGCAGCAATTTCTCATCCCTCTCGCTATATATATCGCTCGCCATAACCCCAATTTCTCTCACAATCACACTCCTAAGTCTAAAACTCCATCGTTGTTGTGATTTCACAATTTCACTTTTCTAGTGAAATTTAATATCATAGCCAGAAATCCTTATATATCATTCCTCTCCATCCCACGTATTAGAAACCCTTATATCTACTTCCTCTGTCTACCTCTACGCCTCCACTTCCTCACAAAGGCATAATTGAAAACCTTGATTTGAGAGAACCTCTTGTAAGTTAAGTGATTGGTCTTCACCAGACTCTCCTTCATAATTTCCTTTTGTTCTTTATTGGATTATACCATTCTTTATCTCCTTTTTTTTTCCTTATTCTACTTCTCTAATTTTATATATATGTATATATATATATATATATATATATATTTTTTTTTTGTGTGTTCGTGATTGAGCAGTTCTGTGCAACTTTCAAAGTTTTTGAAGAGTTTCATAATTTTGGGGAAGTTTTTCATAATTTTAGGGACCCAATCACTCAAAGGTACGGGTCTTGTTGTTGAGAATGGTTTTTTTTTTTTTTTTTTTTTGTGACCGAAGATAGAATATATATTACTGATTGAAAAAGTGTTACATGAAGAGTACAAATAGGTTACACATAAAGATTACACCTGATAGAGTTTACATTGTGGGCCTTGTGCAGAAATCAAAGCAATTAACAATCATGAAATAGCTCAATTATTTTAAGGAAAAGCAATTGAGTGTGCCTTATGTTTCATACTTTCATTGTCTATAGATGTTGATTGATAGTATTATTGTTTGGACCTTTAGTTTAAATAGAACCCCATTATTTATTTGACCTTGAGAAATTGTGAGTGCTAATTTTGTAGAAGATCCAGTTCCAGTTCTATGCATGATATATCACTTTCCTGGGAAAAAAAAGTAGTGAACATTCAGTGACAAACATTGTCATCCGAGCTTCTAATATTTTTCCTTTTGATACATATATACCGGAATTCATGAATTGGTTGCATATATATCTTTGTAAAATCATAAATAATAGTATAATACTATGTAAGAAAGAAATTGGAAAAATATAATTTTTTTTAAAAAAATTAACCAAAGAAAACAAAATTCAACTTTTTCAAAAACAACTACCAAACAAATTTCTTGAATTTTGTTTTTGAAAAATGTGGTTGGTTGCTTAAAAACAAATTTTTCTTTTTTTGTCCAGAATGAAGTTGAAAGGAAGCTTCCCTAGTTGGTTGCTTAAAAACAATACTGGACTACAATGGTTGAATTTCAAGGTAACTCTTTCATGGGTCCATTACATTTGCCATCAAATCAAAGTATTGATCTTAATTTTTTGGATGTCTCTAATAATAGCTTTGATGGGCAGCTTCAAGAAAATATAGGAAAGATTATTCCAAAATCAGAGAATCTAATTTTATCCAACAATCATTTTGAAGGTAGACTCCCATCCTCAATTAGTGACGTGAGTAGTTTGAGTGTATTGGATTTGTCCTCCAATAATTTTTATGGAGAGTTACCAATGGAAATCGTTGCCAATTGCACCTTGTTGATGGCTTTGAGGTTATCAAATAATCACTTTCAAGGTGAATTTTTCTCAAAGCACTTCAACCTATCCTCATTGGAGGCTTTGGAATTGAGCAATAATCATTTCATAGGTTCTTTTTCAGTGGTACCCTTAAAGTACTTGTTGTACATAGATGTTAGCAACAATGACATGTCTGGTACAATTCCTGAATGGAGGTCAAATTTTCATGATAGCATCGACTCTTAACTTGAGGAGCAACTTTTTTAAAGGTCAGATTCCATGTGGAGTAAGTTCATTTGATATAATAGACATTTCTTGGAACTTACTTTTTGGATTGTTACCGTCTTGCTTGAATTTACAGAACGTCCAACACCTACTTTTGCATGGGAACAAACTCACAGGGTTACTACCAAAAGCCATTCTCAATTCATCATATCTTCTGACATTGGATATTAGGGACAATAACATTTTCGGCAACATCCTTGATGAAATCGATTGATTTCCAAACTTAAAAGGCCTTTTGTTGAGGGGCAATAATTTTAGTGGTTTGATTCCGAAGAAGCTATGTAGGTTAAAGATGTTAAGCATTATTGATCTTTCTAAGAACTCTTTTTCTGGGACAATACCATACTGTTTTATGAACATAGCCTTTGGGAAACCAGTAAAGGTTGTTTTTGACTATGGCCGTCGTACTTCTTTGGGTTTTCCAACTGGTCTTTTCCCATATAAATCTCTTTTAAATGTGGGTTTTCCAATTGAAGGATCATATACTTTCTTCAACACTCTGGTTAAGATTGAGATTGTGATGAAATACAGGTCTGACCTGTACATGGGTCTCGTCCTTGATAGGATATCAGTATTAGACTTGTCATCAAACAGGCTAACAGGTGAAATCCCTCCAGAGCTAGGACAATTATCTTCAATTCATGCATTGAACTTGTCTTACAATCAGTTGATAGGTTCTATTCCAAGAACTTTCTCAAATATGACTCAATTAGAAAGTTTAGACCTTTCTCACAACAATCTCAGTGGGAAAATTCCTTCAACATTGACGTTTTTGAATTTTCTCGAAATTTTCAATGTGGCTCACAACAACTTATCCGGTGAACTTCCAGACATGAAAGCACAATTTGGAACATTTGGAAAGAGTAGCTATGAAGGAAATCCATTTCTTTGTGGTCCACCGCTGGAGAAAAGTTGTGTTAAGATAGATGAATCCCTCCATTACCACAAGAAACTTTAGAGGCGAGTGACGGAAAATGGTATCAAGTTGACCTTCAATTATTTTTTATAAGTTTATCAGTAGATTACATTATTTTCATGTTAGGTGTTTTTATTATTTTTTATATTAATCCTCGTTGGCGGAAACAATGCTTCAACCTGGTTAACGATTATATGTACCGGTGTTATTATTTTGCTTTAGATACCCTAAAAGGGATGTGTAATTAGATGTGCTCAGTTTTTATAATAAACTTTTGGCGGTAGTATTGATAATACCTATGTGAATGTGTACGTGTATGTTTGGTTATGAATAATGGTTATCATGCTCTATCATGAAACAAGGAGTTCACTTAATCACTTGTACTTTTTTATTTGTATTGTAATTCTTGTGACAAGTGGTTCAATCGATTAATGGATTTGAGGCAAATGCAAGGCCTAGTCTGAGCTTGTTTGGAGAAGTAAAATAGACCGAGCTCTAACACTACAATGGATGATTTGGATTGAGATATTCTAACCAGGATCCAGCCGGGCATTGTCTCAAAACTTCAATATATTAATATACACTATTTGCACACACCATCGAGACATAGATTTCAATAGCTAATAGGTTTGACACATCATATTGTTGAATTGGAATTGTTGTATTATTTTTAATTAGTTGTCAAATTTATTTTAGACCTTGTGTACATATTGTAGTAATTGTAGTTTAAAAAATTGCAGGCGATAAGGTCTTGTCTCATTACGCACCTCATCATTACTCTTTCTCTAATCATTTCTTACCCATTTTTTTACTCTTGTTCTCCCATGTCCCAATCGTTGGTCTCCTCACTATTACTCTTTCTTCTCTTCCTTTTTTGACTCATATTCTCCACCATCTTTCTTTGCATCGCTAATTTTTTACTTTTTTTTTTTTTTTTTTTTTTTTTTTTTTTTTTAAATTTTAACTCTTGTTCTCCCGGTCACCTTAATATTGCTCTTTCTTCTCTCTTTTTTTATTTATTTTATTCCTATTCTCCCCCATCTTTCTTTGCATCGCTATTTTTTACCTTCTTCTTTTTTTTTTTACTCTTGTTCTCCCGATCACTGGTCACCTTATTGTTACTCTTTCTTCTCTCTTTTTTGTTTAATACTCCTATTCTCCCCCCATCTTTCTTTCCATCTTTATTTTATTCATTTTATGTTCAGCCCGAACGAAAAGGTGATTGTTCTCTCTCTTTAAGTTTCTTCTTTCTTTTGGTGGATTTTCTTTTACTGTTTATAACATTGTGGTGGATTCTTTTATCCTTTATTGCATTAATAAAATTCATTTAGCCATAGATTTCATTAATAGTAAAACTAAAATAATTTGCTATTTCATAGTTTGTTCAAATCATTTATTTTTTTGATAAGAAATGGCAAATCATTTCATCCTACCCTGCTAGAAAATACTTCCATCCAAATGAACCATATAAATATCTATATTAAGGCGAAGATTCGTGACTTGCTAAAGGATTACTATGAACATGCATCACCTAACCCAAGCGATACGGTGATGAACTGCTCCATTTGATTGCAAAATAGCTACAGGAAATGAAACAAGGCTTCGAATCAGCAACAAGACCTCGCCTTGACCTCGATTAACTGAATAGCTTATTAGAATTCGAAGAATTCTAAAGCAGAACATAGCTAATAGCAGCAAAATAATTGTATAAATGACATGCATTTTATATATATATATATATATGTATTTATGCTTAAGATTTTAAAAACATGACCTACTGAATTACTGAAAATATATAAATTAGCTTTCTTGCTTGCCTTTTCTTTTATGGCTCATCTGTGAAATAAAGCAACACAACGAAAAAAAGAAGTACATGTGCCTGCCAAGAATGAGGTTATTGGGCTGAACCTCACTTGGACTCGCAACTTACTTATGAAGTGGATTTAAAATTTCCTATTTTGGGTCGCTCTCAGCACAGATCTCGCTGAACTGTTTTACTCTTCCTATACTACTACTACCACTACAAATAACTTGAGCTTTCTCAACATATTTTTATCTACGTTTACTAAAAAATGTTGATAGAAGCATTAATTTTCTACAGTTATATGCAACTGTGGAGCTAAAGAAAGGAAATGAGTATACTTATTTCAACGTTGTGATATCTGTTGAGATAAATGTTAAAATAAAGTGGCTCCCTTTTTTTTATTCCTCACCGTAATTAAAAAAAAAAGAAAAAAAAAAGTAGTAGATAAAAAATTTTAATTGAGAAAATTTTATCCACGGGTGGATAAATGTTGATATTGCTAATTATGGTTTTTTTTTTCTGTTAGAGATATATATTAGACATATTAGCCCAATGTAATAGGCCCAAGCCCAATCCTGCTTGTACTAGTAGTCTAGGATTTAGTCGCCTATATATACTCATGTTATGGCTCATTGTAACATAGGTTATTGTACTACACTCTTATACACAATAAAGATGTAGCCCTTAAGGGATTCCTCCGTGGATGTAGGCCGTCAAGGCTGAACCACGTAACCCTCGTATTCACGATGTTCCTATTCTATGCTTCCTCTTCTGCATCCACTCTAGCATACACAACATGGTATATCACATCACGTTGCTAATATTTAACATGGTATCAGAGCCAAACTTCGTTCTTGGCATCAAACAAACATCTCTAGCAAACAAAGAAGATTCTCACGTGCACACCGCCATCAGAAGTCACACATACTTGTCTGCTGGATCTAGACTCCACAGCATCTTGCAGCCGCCATGGCTCACTGCTGTGTCTAGATCCTCAAGCCCAAGCAATCCGTGTCTCTCCCTATTAGATTTGCGCAAATCCAAGCCTCGCCTGATGAAGCCAACACAACAGACATGCTCCCCTGCATATCGCGACCAAAACCCAGGAACCGACCTCCAACGGCAGCCGCACGCGCCACCACGCGCGGACAATGGCTCATAGAACTCTCACACGCGCCGCCGCAGATTGTCAACTCCGAGGCCAGATATCAGTCACACGCGCCGCCAATAAGGCCTTGTTGTCCACCGATCTACTTGGCCTGAAAATATGGTGGTCATACGACGCTGCACGCGTCGCCACGCGCCACCTGGGTTTTCGATTGCTCCTTCACGCGCCGGTGAGTATTGCACGCTCCTTCACGCGCCGACACTGTCGCTGATGTCATCTGACGTCATATGATGATGTCATCACTCCACGTCAGCAGCCACGCAAGCCCTAGTCCACGTCAGCGACACGTCATAGGATGACGTCAGCGGATCTACTACTCGACCCGTGACCCAACCCGGAAACCCGGAACCGACCCGGACCAGTATCCGTTGACTTTGACCCTGTACTAGTTGACTTTGACTTTGACTTTTGACCAAAAGTCAAAATTTTTGACAGGGCCTATCTTGCTTAGTTTTTCGCGTAGATTCCAATTTTGAGCTCCGTTTCTTCATTTGAAACTCCAAAATTGGGCAATTGGCACATTATTCATTGTGGTTTCTTCAAAGGCTTTATTCATGGCATCTTCAAGAGATCTTCTCATGCTTATCCAACCTCAAGCCTTCATCGAGCTTCCGCCTTGAGTTTGAGGGAGGGTGTTAGAGATATATATTAGACATATTAGCCCAATGTAATAGGCCCAAGCCCAATCCTGCTTGTACTAGTAGTCTAGGGTTTAGTCGCCTATATATACTCATGTTATGGCTCATTGTAACATAGGTTATTGTACTACACTCTTATACACAATAAAGATGTAGCCCTTAAGGGATTCCTCCGTGGATGTAGGCCGTCAAGGCTGAACCACGTAACCCTCGTATTCACGATGTTCCTATTCTATGCTTCCTCTTCCGCATCCACTCTAGCATACACAACATGGTATATCACATCACGTTGCTAATATTTAACATTTTCCATGGTTTGTAAACGTAGAAAATCAGGAACACGCTTACCTCTATGAAATAATGTTTTTACTCTGATTCTCACGAACACGTTCAAAAGCAACTTGTTCTCCCTCTTTGAATTCCCCCTTTTTTTTCTCAGTAGCATTTGTTCTCCCTCTCTCTCTAACGCTCTCATCTCTCTCTTAGAAAAACCTAAGTCTATTTTCTTTGTAGATCGATTTCTTTTGGTTTCGTCTGCTCGAATTGGGAAATTTCAATTTCAAGGCTTCGGTAAGTGATTTTCTATATCTGTTTGAGTTTTGCAGTTCTATTTCTGGTTAGATCTCTGAATTCCATGCGATTTTTCTTGCTTTCTCATCTATTTGATTGATTCTTGGGCTTGTGATCTTGCTTTCTCATCTATTTGATTGATTATTGGATCTCGATGCTGTTGATTTTTTTTTTTTTTTCAATTTTAGAATCCCTGTATTTGGAGGATTTTGAAAATTAGGGTTTACACATAATCGATCCATGATTACGGTGAATGGAAGTGGAGGGGAAAATGCCATGGTGGTGGCTATGGCTATGGATTTGGGAATGTAAGTGATGGTGCTTTTGCATGTGGTTGTTTGCAGTACTAAGACGAGGTGGGCTTGCGGGCTTGCTGGTGCAACCTTTTTGTTGAATTCCATGAGCACAAAGAACAATGCAAGATAGAAAAATGGCAAAGCCTTAGAGAGAGATGAGTTTTTCTTAAAGGTGGGTTTCAACCATAAGGGTGGACTAGAAAACCGTGCCAATAAAATTGCTGCTTGACCCACAGGGAATAGAAAGGAAGTACAATTTTTGGTTGCCTAGTGCCTTTAAATAAAAAGAAATAAAAGAAAGAGAGAGGAGGAAATAGATGGGACAAAAAAAAAAAATGGAATGACTAAACAAACTTGGTAATTCTATCCTTGACAATCTTTTGTCTTTGTTATTATGCTATGATGTGTTCAATTTTTGTTCATCATTGCCGTTTTATTTTATAGGCCTGATAAGATGCTTGATACTCCATTGTTTCTTCCAATAGTGTATTACATTTCTTGGAGGGTGGATCTTTATTGCCAAAGGCACCTGCAAAAAGGGTCTCAACTTTGTGCGGATCTTAATTTGATTTTTATTTTATTTTTTTATCTATTTGGCTGTCAAGTGTCAGCACTAATATATCTCCCAATTTACAGTGTCCACGGGATTTGGTTGAGTTGATAAACACAGAGAAGTTGACTTATGAAAATTCATCCAAATCTAGTGTTAGTACCTTAAAAGAAGGGTCTTGAGAATAGTAGTCTGGATAGGTTTCAATCAAATGTATAATTATTTTTTGTTAACTTACATTTTAAATAATTTATTAACTATGCTTGCTTTTTTGTATGAATTTTGGCTTCTGAATGCTTGTAAGCTAGGAAAGATATGGAATATTGATAAAAGGAAATAATTAAATGAACTGATTTTGGTAAAATAAAAAGAAAGAGAAGAGAGACGGGTTAGGTTGGGGTTGTGGAGTGAACATAGTAAACATTGCCATAAGAGATTTAAGCACTAACATTCTAGTCTATGGGCTCATTGTTGGGTTGTAATTTCTTTGGGCTAGTTATTTTGGTGATGGGCTTGTTAAAATCAATGGTCCATAGTTTAGTTAATAGGTTCACAGATTAGGCTTACCCATATGTTAAATCACATGCTCTTGCTTCATAATAAGTAATTAAAGTTTCTCTAAAGTAAAGGTCTTATTTACTAGTTATTGTCCTGTTTCTTTTTTCTATAATTATAGTGGTTTTGTATACAAAATCTAAGTTTTTTTTGTATGCAATTTTCTTATTATAGGTAACTAGAGGTGGTGAGGAGCAGCTGGAAAATGTGGGACAAACTTAAGTTGTTTTTGTTCATACTGCTACATTTGCTTTGGCTAAAACACATGCAAATTGTGTAAATTTGAGGCAATATGTCCAGGATATTTTTTATTTTGTAAATTATATTATAGTGGTAAAATTTTGAAATTGGTCATTATTAATGTTTATATTTTGAATGTGGATATTAAATTTTGATCATTGTGAAGCAGCATATACAATTTTTTTTTTTTTGAATGAAAAATACTTATTTCAACGGTTACAAACCGTTGAAACTTATCTCAAGATACCCTTTATCAACGGTAGAGTGCATGTTGATAAAGGTGTAAAACTTTTTTCTACGGTTCCATAGGCCATAGAAAAATATTCTCGACATGGTTTTTAATAACGGTTCTCTACGGTCACTCCAACCGTCAAAAATACTTTTTTCAACGGTTTTTAGTACTTTTTTCAACGGTTTCAACAGTTGAAAATAGCCAAATTTCATGTAATGACCCTTGCTTTCCCTCTCTCTATATTCTCAGTTTCCTTATGCCTCTTTCAACCCCCCCCCCCCCCCCCCCTCTCTTTCTCCCTAGCTTCTCTTATTTATAGCCTTATAATTAGGGGGGGAGTTATGATTACTTTTAGGATTAGTGGTATAGGAGGTCCAATGTTACTATTCCTAAGTAGATGTTTAGTTGGGAGTAGAGTGTAGTGAGAGTGGCATTGGAACTGGCTCCTCACTTTAGAAGATCTTTCCGGGAGTGTTACTTCCCAAGGCAATACCGAGCGTCTATGAATCCACCTTCCCGGGAGATTTGCACTTCCCAGTCGGGTTAGAGTTGACCGGCAGGGAATCACATTTGCAGTTCATGTCATAATGGTATCATTGTGGTCTTTAAGTTTTGGAAGGGTACCAAGGCTTATCTGGGCCAAGGCTGCAAGCCCAATAGAACACATGCGCACACAAGGTCCTAAGGTCCAAGACCCAATGCCCAACAAGGTTAAAGCCTCATATACGTGGCGCCAATACATTGGATCTTACAAACACAGGAGCCCTAAGGGGATTCATGCCCTGTACAATATATATCCCCCATAATTGTGTTTGGTATTGAATAGGCGAGGGCTCGTACAAGTCCAGAAATAAGTCAAATTTACCTTGTATTTTTGTCATCTGGTTTGTAGTGAATAGTTAAGTTATGTTGGCCCAACATTATTTTGTGCGGTTTCTTGGCTTAAAATTAGCTAGGGCTTTAGGATTTTTGTTCAGATGGGTCAATAAGAAACATAAATTATACAAAATTTATTATAAAAAACACTATAAGTTCATTTGACATTTTTTTAAATACAATAACATATTAATTATTGTTGTAAGTGAACTTTAATTATTATTACTTAGAATACTTTAATTTATTAATTTATTTTTTTTACTCTTTACCAATTTTTTATGAATTTGCTAGACATTTGGATAAATTATTTTATATTTTCTTTACAACTCTTCATTTAAGGTACTAACCCACCCACGTAGCAACAGTCACTCCCACACACTTCGGTCAAAGACTCAAAAAAGCAAAAGACAAAACTCATAACTCAATACTTTATATCAAACACTACAAAAACTTAATAGTACAGGTCCGTTTGGATAGAATTTATTTTGCTGAAACTGAAAACTGAAAATACTGTAGCAAAATAATTTTTAAATGTATGAATAGTATCATGGACCTATTTTTAATGAAAAAGTTGCTAAAAAGTGAAGTTTGTGGTTCTCATGAATAGTGCATGGGTCCACTGTTCACGAAAGATTTGGTCAACAATTGCGGCTGAAAAAAAAAAAAAAAGGCTGAAAACGCGCTATAATATAAAACGTGGACATGGACTTGTATCCAAACGGATACTACATATGCATAAAAGGAGATTGTCAACTAGTCAAAGACCCAGAACTCAAAGATAAAGTATCAAAACACCATAAGCTCCAACACACACACCGTGATTCACTGAAAGAAGTCTATCAAAACACTATAAACACACGCTCTCACAGTGAATGAAAGAGAGATGAAAATACCGGATCAAGCAGCGGTGGCTGCAAATCAAGGACAGTCCAGGCGTTGGCAATGCAGTGGTAGATCTGAGTAAGATGGCGGCAAATTGTTTGGGGGTGAAGTAGCTATACCTTTTTTCTTTGGGTTTGGAGAGTGAAGAGGGATAGTGGGAGAGGACTACATTTTTCCCTCTTAGGTTTGGTTTGGCCTTTTTTTTTTTTTTATGATTTTTTAAAATTTGATTTATGGGCTTTTTTTTCTAAGATTAAAGACCAAAAATTTTTAGTTGGAACTTTTTTTTTTGTTTTTTTTTGGGAGTTTAAAGCTAAATTCAATTGGGCTTTCAGGGTGTGCAAATGTTTATAGGTAAGGGGTTCAAAACAATTTTTTTTAAAAATATTATATATATATAATTATTTTTCCGGGTCAAGGGGTTCATTTGAGAGCGGAAATGATTTTCTCCTTTGGCTTGCACTTAAATGGAATTACTGGGCTGGTGTGAGAGCGGAAAATTTTATCCCCCTCCCTATGCCATCCCTGTCAAGTTTAAATCTCCATTAGACCCCACTCGTTGGGCATTTCGATTCCCAACCCTATTGGAAAAACTAAATCCCTAGGACCTTATCCTTATCCTGCCTGATCAGATATATATAATCATTCATGTAGGGTCCACTTTTGGGAGGTTCTTTACTGTTGGATGAATGAGCCCAAACCCAATGGGCCCGATACAATAAACTTGGTAGAGAAAATGGGCTCAAGAATTAGGCCTTAGTGAGAGCTACAATAGCCGGACATGACCGTAAGGAAATGGAATGATCGAACAAGTGGGGAAAGGGTAAATTTTATCCTTGGGCTTTGTCTGAGGATTAGTTCTTCTTCTTCTCGATTCTTTGGTGCTTCGCGGCGAGAGTTTTTAGGTGTCCTAAGAATTGCAACCGTCTTCCTTCCTTTTTCTCTCTCTTTTCTTCTATCCCCCCCTTCCGGGAGATCTCTCATGTTATCTATCCTCCTCCCGCTGATCTTGGCCGTCCATCTGTTGATCATGCAGGTTGCTACTTGAGTGCCTGTCCCATTCGACGCCTTCCTCAACTTGCTGTGAGTTGCAGCAAACAAGTGACACTATTCAGGGGTCATTCCTTCATTAATGCAGCCAGACTGTCAGCTGCAGGCATTTAATGCGGAGGTGACAACCTCTCCTATAATTACTCCTCCACCATGCCTCCATAGCTGTCCCCCTGTGTTGGTCCTTTTGTTTGGGACGATTGGGAGGGCTGCTTTTGAGAGTGTGCTGCCTTTTCCTTCTGTGACCCCGATTCACCGAGGATGGGATGGTCCTCGACGATGCCTCCCAGCAGCTTTGGGCCTTCCTCATTCATCCTCGGACGTTTTTCCCTCCTCGGCCTGGGCCTTGGGCTTGATATTAAATGGGCTGGAGTCCCCAAATCCTTTAGCCCCATAATAGCCCCTCAAAATCCTGCTGTCCGGCTCTTCGGACGAAGAGGAAGGTTTTGATGTCCTCGGGGCACCTTACCGGCTTGTCAAGTCTTGTCCTCTGTTGGCATTAGGCATTTTCATTTGCCTAAGACATGTTTCTGGCGTTTTGGTATCCAGAACGTGTCTTCATTAAATTACGGCGGCTTTGTGCTCCCCACGTTGGATGGTGTGATGGTGATCCAACGGTAGGAGTCCCTCTAGTCTTTATGGGCGTGAAAAATCGTGCGGTTACCTTAATTGGGGGTATAAATACCCATTCGAACTAATTTGCCATTTTACTTTTACATCTAAGGGTTCTTGTGCATATACCTTGAATTTGGTCAAGTGTCCAGTCGAACTTACGCCTTCTTTCAGCATAAAAAGCCTGCTCGAGGAATTCTTCCTCACTTCTGTAAGTTTTCTCTTCTTCTCTAACTTATATTTTCTCCTTTTTAAGTCTCTCCCCTTCTTGTCCTTTTCTTTCCTTCGTCCTTCTTTGAGTCTTTGGTTGGTCCCAGGGATGGGTAGATTTAAAAAGTTAGTTGAGTTGGAAGAGGCGATGGAGAAATTCATTGCTGATTACAAAATACCTAGCAACGTGGGTTTGCGGTACTGTAAAGAAGATGAATGGCATATTATGAGGCGAGAGGGTGAGGTAGTGATTCCTATAATCGCCTTCCTAGAAGGGGGTATGAGGATTCCTATGCGCTCAATGGTGAGGGACTACCTTAGGCACTTCCAACTAGCGCTCGTTTAGTGTGCCGTTAATGAGTTTAGGATCCTGGTCACTAAAATCAGTGTCTTTGTTTTACATTGACATTTGCTTTCCAAGCTCTATCAATGAGGGACATTCTGTAGGCACTCGATTTTGCACCCATGATTTAATCAAGGAAGATGACTGGAATGACCATCCATGTACCCCAAAAATCATGATTGCATTATGTGCATCAATTTGTTCTTGCATTACGTGCATCAATTTGTTTTTTATTCATTGCATATCATAAAAATGATCTTAAGATTCTAACGGTCACGATGGTGTGTCTGGTTTCCAAGTCGGACCACCAGTTCGAAAGATATCGCATGATCAAGTTTGCACGATCAACATGCATTTTGTCTAGGTAGAGTCGACTACACATGATTAATTTAAATTAATTCTGATTGGTTAAACAATTAAAATTAATTAAATAATTCTGTGATTGGTTGATAATTAGTTTCTAAAATAGGAGTGCATGCATAGGAATAAAAAGGATTATTGGATAACAATAAAATTGTAGATAATCTGAATTTTATCAAGATTTATTTTAAGGAATTCATCTACAAGATAATTGTTTATGAAAAAGCCTGAATTATCCAGAAAAGAGATAGGAAATCATAGATTAAGGATGAAAACACGTCTAGGTGTAGGGACCAGATCAAAAAACTCTAGAAATAGAGTCCAAAAGACACCCAAACACGAAAGAATGTTCGGCATCCAAGAGCACCATTTAGCACTTTTGGAGTGCCGAACAACACTTTAAAAGTGCTGAATTGGCTCCTTATGGGCTTTGGCCCTACTCCCTTAGGGTGACGATAAGGCACACCCTTTTTGATCTTTTTGCTGAAGGATGAGTCCCGATTCATGTTCTACATGTTGGAGCTATTTTTTAGAATCTTCTGGCCTCTATAAATACAGTCTGGATCTCATAATTCAGGACCTCTTTTTGACACTCTGAGAGGCATACGTTTTGAGGCACTAAAATTGCTGATATTTACTAATCCTCTCTGATATTTGCTACTAAAATTAGGGTTTTTAGCTTCAAAGATAATTGAATAAGTTTCTTTGAACCCTAAAACATCCTTTCGAGAACAAGAAGTGCTCCATGCAAGAGGTTGTTTTCAATCACCCTATTCCTTTCCTTTATGTCTTTCTCTTTTTTATGATGATGCATGTTTTTCTTTGTCCATCACATGAATTGTTAATTGTTGTTTTGTTTAAAGCATGATCTTGATTTTTTATATATAATTGTTGTAATCTCTTTTTTAATTTCAATTATCTACATATGATCAATTCTTTTTCTTAAAATAAAAATGGATCTGCATCTTTTTTAGATATAGATCTGAATTTTTCTTAATCAAAAACGGATTTGCATCTTTCTTAGACGTAGATCTGAATTTTTTCTTAATCCAAAAACGAATCTGCATCTTTCTTAGACATAGATCTAAAGTTTTCTTAATTAAAAAAAAAAAAAAAAAGATTTGCATCTTCATTAGATGCAGATCTGAATTTTTCTCAAATCAAAAACTGATTTGTATCTTTCTTAGATACAGATCTGATTTTTTTAACATATGCAAATTTTGAAACAAAGAAAAAGATTAAGCATGATTGAGTTTATGGTTGTTTGTTGTGTTTAGTCCATGTTGCATAAATTTATCTTATAAATGAAATTCTCTTCTCAAAAAATCTTTTCTTGTTTTTTTACACGTATAAAAATAGATCTTAACTTTTGTAATAAATAAACCATTTTTTTTAATCATCACAAAACAAATATGATCTTTTACAAGCCAAAAACCAATTTTTTTTAGTTCTCAAAGCAGATCTGATATTTTTCAAATCAAAAGACTTTGTTTTATGTAATAAACATAGATCTAAATTTTTATCTCCAAAGACCACTTTTTTTTTAGATTCTTAAAAACAGATTTGATTTTTCTAAACCAAAATCAATTATTTTTATCACTAAAACAGATTTGATCTTTTTTTTTTTTAAAACAAAGAAAAGGATTCATTAATAAATAAATTTGTGTGATTAAGTTTTGTTCATATATGCAACATGTCATTCACAGCATGCATAAAAGGTACATAGGTCACAAGAGTCTAGAAGACTAGACTCTGTCTAGGCGGAATGGGTGCCTAACACCTTCCCATTCCGTAACCTAGCCTCCGAATTTAGGTCTTTGGATAAGTAGATCTAAGTCTTGTCTTTATTTTTATTTTGGGTAGAATGTAACTAGGACAAAAAACCATGTAATTATTTGGTAGATTGTAACTAGGACCCAAAGTCATGTAATTTTCAATTTTTGCAAACATGTTTTTTTATTCAATCAATAAGAAGGAACTATTCAGTCATGTATAGTTGTATTTATTTATTTATTTATTTTTTGTATAAAAAATAAGTGGCAACTCCACATCACTTAACCAAAAAGAGAGGTGCCCTAAAAGTACTCAAAAATATCTTTTTTGAAAGGCTCCCCAAATTTTGGCAGACTCTTACAGCACCTAAGGCCCTGCTGGCGGCTATTCTTGCCACGTTGGCCTGTTGGGCTTATTACCCTTTAATTAGGCTTCCACGGCCCATTTGCCTTGCCTTTATCTCTTTCACTTCCTTTTTCCTCTCACCTTTCCTTATTGTTGGGCTTCTTCTGCTACTGGGATTTTTGTCAAAAATGGGATCAACACTTATATTAAAAAAAAAAAAGTAAAAATTATAAACAAATTTGTAAGATATTATTGATTAAAAAAAAAAAAAATCATAACAAGTTGGAGGCCTTAAATTTGGCATTTGGGTACCCAATAGGGATGGCAATTTCTGCCCGACCCGATCCTAATGGGCTAGGTTTTACTCGGCCCAATAAGGAATAGGGTCGGGTATGAGTTTTTTTTAAAAAAACCCGAACCCAGACCCAGTTAATGTGATATTACTAAAATAAATATCCTTACATACACACACACACACACACACACACACACACACATATATATATATATATATATATATATATATATATAACTATAAACAAACCCTAAGTCCCTGACCCTTATTTCATCTCATGCCTCACGCCCTCACCCTCTCTCAGTCAGAGCGCCTCACCCAGTCACCCTCACACAGAAGCACACTCAGTCACTCATAGTCACGCCTCACCCTCACAGAAGCACACTTACTCTTAGTCTCACACCTCACACGACCTCCATCTCACTGCATTGCTGCCCAAGCACCACCGGCCCAAGCTCACTGCCTCTCACTGCCAAACCGAGCTCTTTTCACCATCAATCTAAGGTCTCATCGCCGTCCCCAACTGTCACCGTCGATCTATTCTCTACTTTTCTTCAAATTTTTTTTCTTAAGTATTTCATAATTTTTTTTTTCTTTTGTTTTCTCTACTTAAGAAAACTCAAAACTATGGACTTCAACCATTTTGTGCTACTTCTAGTTATTGTAGGTTAAAGATTTGAAATTCTGAGTCTTTATGGTGTAGCTATAATATATTCAGATTGTATGTATTTTGTTGTATCTTTAAGAACAACTTTTGTGTGCATTTATGAATGTCAAATTTATGTATGGACGAGGAAGAAAGTTTTTTATTCATGCTGTGCCACAAATTGGTAACCTGCATTAAGAATTATGAAGCTCATTATGTTGTGGGAGAGTCTAATAATATAGTATTATGTACTTCTATAGGATGTTATTAGTATTGTAATTTATAGTAGACTTGTCTGTTCTACTTTAGTATAAGTATGGCTATAGAGATTTACCATTTGTTTGTTTACAGTCAGGTCATTTTTAGTAAATATATAGGATAGATGAGGAGACAAATGGTGGACAAAAAAGGAACTACAAGCATTATTTATATGTTGTGGGTGTTTTAGTAGTATCAAACTATCAATAGCCTTTATGGGAAAATGTTTTAAGAGAAGATCTAGTCTATATGTTATGGGAAAATGTTTTTCAAAGAAAGTGTAATTGTTTAATGGAAGAAAATGTTTATTGTTTTTTGTGTTTGTTGTGAATGCAGTGCCTAAAATGGAGATAGGAGACAAAAACAAATCTGGTTCTTAGGGGCCCTCGCCAAGCGGCTCTCCCTTGAGAACCAGATGTTGTCCCTTGCCAGCTATGCGATCTCAATCGCCATTTTCATGATCACCCTCGCCATTGTCGCCTTCTGGTAGCTCACCCTCAGGATCACCATCACCCTTATGCCAGTTAAACAACGAGTAAGTGTTTGAATTTGTAGTTAATCATGTTTAATTATCATTGGGTTGATAGAATTTGTGAATTTGTGTAATTATGAATTTGTGCCCTTTAATCAATGAGTATGTGTAATAATGAATTTTTGAATATTTGTTTTGGTTAATAGAATTTCTAACTCTCAAACTTTTGAACCAATTAGGAGTCCAAAATCCCCAATGGTGGACTTAGTGGGAGAGAACTTAGAGATAGAGGAACAAGAAGGGAGTCAAGGGACAGGGGAAGAGGGAGAGCAATAGGGTACAAATGAGGATGATGATAAAAGTAGAAAAAGAAAGACTACCTCAGATGTTTGGGAGCATTTTACAAGGAAGAAAGTTGATGGGAAATTTAAAACCCAATGCCATCATTGTAGCAAGCTTTACTTGGGTGAATCTAGCCAAGGCACAACTCATTTGTGTAATCATTTAGCAAGATATCCACGATTAAAGTTTAAAGATATAAGGGATATGCGACAAAAAGTGTTAATTAGACAACAAAATAAGTTGGATGGAACGATGGATTTAAATGCTTACTGTATGGTACGGGGTCCCCAAGCCCACTCGAGCCTTGAGCTTCACCCCTACAGTATGGTCCATGACTCCAAACCCCTTTTGCCCGAGGCTGGGCTCTAGGCCTGCTAAGGCCATTGGCCCGGGCCTCGTGCCACCACGTTGACCTAAGGCCCATTGGGCCTGAAATCCTGATTTGTAAACATCATGGTTCACAATCTGGGACTTGCTTGGTCGACCGTATCTTGGGTGGGAACATAATTGCTCGGGGATGCTGTATCTTGGCTATCTGGTATTGCCTTGGGAAATATCGCTGCCGAACATCCCACTTAAGGTGGGAACCAATTTTGATGCCATTATTACCACTCCCAACTAAACACCCACTTAGAGGCAATAGAATTGGACCCCATTGCCCACTAACAACTTGAAGTAATCATAGCCCATCCACTAATCTTGGGCTATAAATAAGAGAAGAGAATGAGGAGGAAGGGCTAGTAAATTTTTCCAGAAAGGAGTATAGGATAGAAGGCATTAGTGAGGAAAGTAGCACGAGGAAAGGGAGAGGGATTTATGAGTTTAGGGTATACAGTTATGTCTCTAAGCCAAGAACTACCCATAGTAGGAAATCCAAAACCCACCATACAAATAGATTGTGAGCCCAAGTGTTAATACAAGCCCATAGGATTTGTTTTAGGTGCTCACACTTACCAATTTGATCAAAACATAGTGAGGAATAATCTTGTTCATATGGTCATCCTACATGAATATCCACTTTCAATGGTTGACCACATTGAGTTTAGAGAATTTGTGAAGTCCCTTCAACCTTTGTTTAAGCTTGTCTCAAGAAACACTTTGAAGAGTGACATTCTTAAAATTTATGATAATGAGAGGGAGAAAGCTTTGAAGACGATGGACAAGAATGGAAGTAGGATGGCAATTACAACTAATATGTGGACTACAAGTAACAAAAAGAGAGGGTTCATGGTCATTACCGTTCATTTTATTGATCAAACTTGGACGTTGCAAAACCGGGTTTTAAGGTAATTTTTTAATCTATGAATGTTAAATCTATTAAACCATATGAATTGAGTTTATGATATTGGGTTAAATTGAATGTTAAAAGCTTTATGTTTAGAATGTTTATTGAGTTAGGTTAAATTGAATGTTTACACTTTATGTTAAATAGATTTTTTATTGAGTTATGTTAAATTGAATGTTTACACTTTATGTTAAATAGAATTTTATTGAGTTATATTAAATTGAATGTTTAGATTTTATGTTAAATTGAATGTTTATTGAGTTATGTTATAATTATTCCTATTATTTTTCTAGGTTTGTTTATGTTCCTTCTTCACACATGAAAGATGTCCTTGCTGAAATCCTTGTTGATTGTTTTTTAGAGTGGAACATTGATAGGAAGTTGTCCACAATAACTGTTGATAATTGTATTACTAATGATGCCATGATAAGACTTCTCTTGAATAAGCTTGATACTAGTTCTCTTATGTTGGGTAGCTCTATGTTGCATATGAGGTGTGCTGCACATATTTTGAATTTGATTGTTCAAGATGGGTTGTCTCTTATTGGTGATGGTATTGAAAGGATTCGTGATAGTGTGATTTATTGGATTGGATCACCAAAAAGGAGGCAGAAATTTGAGAAAAATGCACTCCAATTACGTGTTCAATGTACCAAAGAGTTGGTCTTAGATTGTAAGACACGTTGGAATTCAATTTACTTAGTGCTTTCTACTACATTGACTTATAAAGATGTTTTCTCTCATTTGGCTAAACATGAATCATTTTATACTTGTTTGCCATATGACCATGATTGGGAGGTAGCCAAAGATATTTGGGGAGGTTAGAGTTGTTTCATAGTGTGACTAAGTTTTTCTTTGGTCGTAAGTACCCCACAACTAATATGTATTTTACTTTAGTGTGTGAGTTGAAAATTGCATTAAATGAATGGAGTTTGTCTTCAAATGAGATGATAAGTATGATGGCAGAAAGCATGCTTGCTAAATTTAATTCTTATTGGGTTAATGTTAATGTTGTTATGGCTATTGCTGATATCTTGGATCCAAGATATAAGATAAAGTTATTGGAGTTTTATTATCCTAACATTTATGGTGATAATTCTGATTTGGAGATTGAAAAAATTAAGAATTTTTGTTATGATTTACTTTATGAGTATGGAGATGTAGATGAGTCTCCTGTAGATAATGAAAGAAGTTCTCATGTGCTTGCATGTACTTCAAATCAGGTGGTACAAATGAAATTTAGGTTGAGTGGGGCAATGTCATCTTTTGATTTGTTTGTGAACAATAGTTCAAGTAGTTCAAAGAAACATGGGAGTGCTAGAATGAAATTTGATCATTTTATTGATGAGGGAGTGTTGAAGAGGAGTGAAGATTTTAAAATTTTGGCATGGTGGAAAAGTAATGGTCTCAAGTATAATACTTTGCAAAAGATTGTAAGAGATATTTTAGTCATTCCTGTCACAACCGTTGCTTCAAAATCTGCTTTTAGCACTAGTGGGAGATTGTTAAGTCCACACCATAGTAGGCTTCGTCCCAAGACTATAAAGGCAATGATGTGTGCTCAGAATTGGTTATGAAGTGAAATTAACGGTTAGCAATTGACTAATTTGTATTTATAAAATCAAAATTGTATTTTTATGCTTGCTAGTTATAATTTGATGAAGTTTATTCCATTTTTTAATTCATTGTTGTTGTAGGTTCTTCAACTACGTCTAGAGAATGTATACTTCAATCAATTCTTGATGATGGGGAGCCTAATGAAGAGGATGGGAGTTGTGTCACAACTATGGAGGATTAGACTTTTTGTATTAATTTAGTAGCCTTTTTAATTTCTTAGATTTCTTGGATTAATTTGTTGGTTTGTAATTATTCTAAACTTGCCACTTGTGGGATTTATTTTGTAACTTTTTAATTTCTTGGACTTGTGATACTTATTTCTTGAACTTGTTGGATTTATTTTATTTTTATGTTTAGTAGGTGATTTTAGTTATGATTTATTGATTTATGATTAAATGGTTATCTTAGCTAGACGATTTATTGATTTATAATCTTAGCTATGATTTATTGATTTATAGATTTATAATTTTTTTTTTGAGCTTCAATATAATTGTGGGTTATGCTTATATATTGTTATTGTTGCTGGGGTTTTTTCATTTTATTGTTGCTGGGGTTTGTCATTTTGGTTTTGTTGTGTGAATGAATGGTGGTGTTGTTGAGCTCAAGTAGTTGGGTGTTGGGAGCTAAGTGCTTAAATTTTGATGTGGACATTGGAGGGAATGAAATTTTTGTACTTTTAAGGACGTAGAAAGCACAGGGACTCAATTGATAGCAACGTTTAATAGTAACTCCATTGGAGTCTTTGCCTTTTTGTACATACTATTTCATTGTAATTCTTTAGACTTATTGGTGTTCATTGCACCTGAAGTAGTCTTTTGTTAGTAGAATTATTATTTAATTGTTAAAAAAGAAAAAAAAAAAAAGAAAAAAAAAAAGAGTAAGGTGAAGGGTGAGGTCCTAGCTTCAAGATCCATTGGCTGTTTGTGTAACTTACCAATAAAATAAGTAAGAAATTTTATGTTGTGGTTTCAAATTTAGAATAGCCCATTCACTTGGAAAATATGCGTATCTTTTTCATGCATATTTATGTGTATGATGAAGACATGAAGTCTATGTCATTCTTTCTAGTGATAAACTAACTATATGTTGGTATAGAATGGTGTGATATCACTTAGGCATATCATTCATATATATATATATATATTGTGTCAATATCCTTCTCTCTCTGTCTTTCTTATTGTATAAATATTAGAACAAAACAATATACTTATTTTTATACGTCTTAGAATTACTCCAACTTTCTAGAAGCAAGGCTGTGACATAAAATTGTCATAGAGTGTTCAAATGGCATCACAAGTGGGAAAAAAATGACAGTCCTTATAGAAGGATCTAAGCACTATATTTGTTAAATTGAAACTGCTGTCTCTTTTTGGGGGATGGTGGGAGCATGTCATAACAACCTCTGAGTTCTTGCTATCAGTGGGTTCTCCCTGAATGCATTTTTATTACTTTCTATTGGTGTTTTATTGTCTTTCTTTATACTTGAGGTTGCTTATTAAAGTATTAATAGAGTAATTAATTAGAGCCTTCAACTGTGGGGATTTTTGCTATGATCTATGGCTATCATCTCATTTTTTCTTTGAACTATACAGGATCGTGTACGGACTGAAACTTATAGGACGGCAATCATGCAGCATCAGAGCGCTATTGCAGGCAAAGTAATGAAGTTTCTGTAATCTCAGTTTTGGATTGAAGTATAAAAAACATTATGAAACGATTTGTGAATTCTTTTGCAAAAGCATTTTTTATATGTATGTGTGAGGACTCACACATTTGGCTTTATAAATTTTGATAAATTACTTGATTTGATCCAATATTTTGGTAAGGTTTACAGACTTTATAATCTTAATAAATACCTTAATAAATATATAGACTAATATATAGACTAATGAGCACTTTTGGCCCTTAAAGTTTGGGTTTTTGAGTTCTAAAATTTGGCCCTTCATGTTTGATCTGTTTTCATATTGGCCCACTGTTAATTTAATTTAACCATTAAGTATTAGATAAGTGCGTCCAATTAATGGACGGCGTCCATTAAGATAGTTCACCCATATAATGCCAGGTGTCACCAAATTACTAATGGAAATGGACGGTAGTGCCAATATGAAAACAAGATCAAATTTTAAGGTCTAAAATGAAGATTTTGCCAAAATGAAAACAGCCCCAAATTTTAAGGGCTAAAAGTGTATTTAGTCATTTTATATTATATTATATTTTACAGACATATCTGCACATCATTTTTGGTAAATGAATATGCCACAATGGGCCATTATAATATGAAACTGTTTAGCCTGATAGTCTGCATGGATTGAAAGTAAACACAAGTATGGTTCACTTTCAACTTCCTTAATGCGATCATGTTTACAGGTTGTAGTGGATGTTGGTTGTGGCACGGGGATTCTGTCAATATTTTGTGCCCAAGCTGGTGCAAAACGGGTAAGCTCTGTAGGAGTTAATTTGTTTTTTTTTGTTTTTGTTTTAGCTTGAACCCTTGCTATTAATATATGTTAAATGTTTAAAATATGCTTAATGTACATCTGTATAATCATCAGAATTGTATGGTAAAATTAATATTTGATGTTTGGAAATTTCTTTGTGAAAAAGAGTGTAATGTTATGTTTAGTAATTTCTGAAGTCAAATTTTGAACAATTACTTGTATCTCAATAAACCAAGAAGAAAAAGAATGCATTATGTTGAGCATTGCAAAATATCAGATGAATAATATCATAACATTTTCATGTCAATTATATATTCCATGTTGCAATGTTTTGCCTCTAGTAGACAGTTACTTCAACTAAAATGGATTGTCTTGTCCTTCAAAATATAAATTAATGCACAATAGGTATTCTTTAGTAGCAGGTGGAGGCTTGCCTAGATTTGTTAATGTGGAAAATCTGTTGATGGCGGATATTTGCTTCAAAATGATGTTTTATGGTGGACTTGCAATATTGAGACTATCACATGTACAGAATATTTGTTTGGACCGGTATCTCAATGAGCTTTAGTTTAGATTGCACATTGTAAGAGCAAGGTGAAAGTTAGATCATGAGTTCAAGATTCATTGAGGGTGCATGTAACTTACAATAAAAAAATTTGTTGAGGTGGTGTTGCTGTTTTAACTTGTAGTAGTAGCTATGTGTGATTTAATATTGCTTGCAGATCATTTCTTTAAACTTCTCAGTTGCAGATTACCTAATATTTTTCTATTTTTCCCATTTGGCTTTTTGAATGAAAAATCTGACGTACAAGTATGGAGTTCCCTATTATTATCTCAATTGAGTTATTAAGAAGATTTTGTCATTGCTTGAACTTTAAAAAAAAAAAAAAAATTATAAATATTTAATGAGTAGTACCAGGGCTGACTCAACAACTTTTTGGGGCCTTTTTATCAGATGTTTGAATATTATTAGGACTATTTTCATTATTCTCTTTTTGTTGTATAATTTCATCATCTTCCAACTCTTTTTGATAAGTTTCTTGTTCATTTGTAATATTTTCACCCAAACTTTCTATTGTGTTTTTTTTAATACTAGTAACAAATTTATCCATAGATCCTTTTTGAGATTCAATTTGTTTTTCAATTTTTCTCTTTTTTATAAGTTTTTCATATCCGGATAAATATTTTCTAGTAAACATTTATAATGAGAAAATATTTATAGATAAATAAAACACAATTTATAATTAAAAATGATAATTTAACTAAAAATAAAATTTAAAGTATAGAACAATAGAACCCGATTATTGCAATTTTTCTAAAGCCGTAACCACTTTAAAGTTTAAATTTGCACAAATAAAAATTAATTTAATACATGGTTTAATAAATTAGTGTCACTATAATACAAATGAGTTGATATGATAAACATCAAAGTATTAATTGGAATAATAATTTATAATAATAGATAAAGTGTCAGATTAAAAAAAAGAAAAGAAAAAAAAGTGAGAAACCGTCGGACCAAACCTTGTAAGTTATAACTGTGGTCTGTGGGCTGTACTCCTATAAAAAAAAAAAAAAGAGTGAGAACCATCCAGCCTCTACTCCACTTCATCCTATATTCCTATGGCTAAGATTTAAAGAAAAAATGTGTCCTATCAGTATCAAATATCATGGCAGAAAAAGGTCCAAAGAGGGGCAGAATTAAAAAAGCCATCATAGCAAAAAACGTGTCCCATCCCATCAAACAATTGTGCAATGCAGTGAAAGTAAAAATATATATATAATTTAAGTTAAAGAAATAGAAGACTCTGAGTCTTTATTTTTGGAAAGACAGAGAAACTGAGAAAGAGGGGAAGAACTGAAGAAGAAGAATGCCTTTTGTGACCGCCGACTGGTACGCTGGAATCAACAAAGAAGAATTTCAAGCTAGACTGACTAACTGACTGAATTGATGGAAAAAGATCAAGAATCAAGATGAAGATGAAGAAAAGAAAGGTAAGACCGTAAGAATATAGATGGAGAGGCAGAGAGACAGAGAGATGAGAGGTTTTTCTTTTGTTTTTTAAATTTATAATATCTATTTTAACATATTTGGAGACAATTACGTTGTATTATTAATGAATTTGTCTGTTATTAATTTTGATTTTAGCATATTTCAAGAATGAGTTAATAAATTTGTCTCCTAAAATTTAATTTTGTTAGCTGAAGTTTGACTATTTTTTTTCCTTTTTAATTTTTTACATTTTAGGATATGGGCCTTTTTAATGCATTTTATTGACCAATAAAAATGCTTAAAATTTTTTTAACTAAAATATATAAATAAATATATTATATATAAAATTTTTTTTTACAAGCGGGGCCTTCTTTTATTTGGGGTCTTAGGCGATTGCATCAATTGCATCACCTATTGAGCCGGCCCTAAGTAGTACAACAAAAATAACAAAGCCTTGGTCCCAAATATTTTTGGGGTTGGCTATTTTTTATGAGTAATAAGAAATTTTATTAGAAAGAGAAGAAGAAACTCCCTTATAACCACAAAAAAAAAAAAAAAAAGTTGTCTATTTGTCCATTCTTTACAAAGAACACAAGAAAACATATTTGATTCAATAGAAGACTTCTCAACACCATTATAAGTACGATTTTTCCTCCCTTTCCAGATGTTCCGCATAAGGCAAAGAGGAGCTGCATTACATATGGGACTTTTTATGGCAATTGATTAATGCTTTCCAACTGAATTAAACATCTATTACTTCTTTGTCATTTCTTGAACTGTCCTCCTGGTTTGAAAACATTAATACTACATTTATGTCTTGCCCATGGGGAATTACTATATTGGTTCCTTATTTTGTAAAGGCTCGAGTGATGCTCTTTTTCCCTTTTCTTCAGGTTGATGTTAATGATTGTTGATTTGTTTTCTTCTTAACTTACTTTCAGTTCGTTTAATTTTGAAATTATAGAACTTTATGTGTATGAAATGGTTAATTTGGTTTTGTTTTTACCAGGTATATGCTGTTGATGCAAGTGAGATTGCATTGCAGGTATTTTTTTGGTATGCTAACTGTTTCATCTTGTTATTCTTATAACAATGCTCATTGTTCTGGACTATACGCGGTTCATTTTGTTTGATTCATCTGGTCTTTATGGTCTATGTGTTCAACTTCCTCATATTTTATAGAATCAGTTTCATGATTTGGTGGGTACAACAATGGGGATAAGGTTTCAATTCTTTTTTTATTATTTGTATTTTCATAAGTGATAATGTCAATGACATCAGGTAAAGGGGGAAAGATAAGTATGATTTATGAATTGGTTAATTTATTGAATTCTCAAGACGTGGGTAGTATAGCATTAGTTCCTTTTTAACATATATGTTCTTTCTTTCCCTTTTTTTTTTTTTGGGGGGGGGGGGGGGGGGAGATGTTAGTTCTTTTTGCCTCTCTTTCATAAATATTTGTGATGATTCAAGATGTGAGGGGGAAAGATAAGTATGATTATGAATTGGTTAATTTATTGAATTCTCAAGATGTAGGTAGTATGGCATTAGTTCCTTTTTAACATATATGTTCTTGTTTGGGGTCTCTTGGGTATTACTTGAGAAATTGCTTGACCTTTTTTTTGGTTGGAGGAATTGGTTGGGTAAGTATTCTTTAGATATTTGGCCCTTTGGCATGGGGGGGGGGGGGGGGTTCGTAGTTTCTTCATTGAGTCCAAATTTTTTCAGTTAATCTTAGAGGAAGGGGGTCGGTTTTATAGGCTTCAGATTTTTGAGAGGGGTAAATTCTTTATGAGATCAGTTTTCACGGGAAAGAATGCAGCACAGTGGCTGATGTCTAACTTAGAACACCTAGTTGTTAGGGTGAACCCCAAGCATTTCTTTACTCTTAGAGAAGGTGACACAACATTTACTCTCCAAAGGAGTTCTAACTCTTCTGGTCAGTTCTTGCTGTTGACTGAGCTCAAGGCTGGTGGGTCTAGGAGGTCTATTATCCTACCCGTAGGTAAGGAGAGGAATGGCTGGAGGGTTTTTGGCCTTGAACTTAGAAAATTGTTGAATCCTTCTCTCTATGCAGTGGAAGGTAATGGCCTTCCCAAGTTCATTCCTCAGTTGCGTAGGATTAACCTGGAGGCTCAAATCCATGGAACTTATGCTGAAGTAGTACAAGGCTTCCATGGAAGAACAGAGAATAGAAAAGAGACATACCAACCAAGAGTCACAGCCAAGGGGAAGAGATCAAAGCAAGAAGAGGAGGAAATGGGGGTGAATCCGAGAGTATCAAGTGCTTTTGGAGGTGAATCTCTGGTGGAGAAACCCGGTAGGAAGGTGATAATGGGAAAGGCTAGGAGGGAGAAAGGTTATCTTGAGATGGTTGTGGCTGACACTAGGACTAGCCTCCTTAGAGTTAGTTTGAATTCAAAAGATGTTGGAAAAAGGAAGAAGGGTGATGCTGGGAGTTATGGCTGGTCAGGCAGTAGTCTTGTCGTGGAGGTTGATGGGATTGGAAGAAGGCGTGTATCCTGGGAGAGCAGGAAAGGGGGAGTCTCGAAGGGTAGAAATGAATCACGGGAGGTTGCATGGGAGTGTGCCTCTGACTCAGCAAAGTCCCTCAAATGGATACCAAAGGGTGTTTTTCAGGAAGCCAGCAAGTTTGGACTGGGCCTTGGGACAAGCCCAGTGTTGACCGACCCTCCTAAGTATCCTTTCTTTCCAACTTCATCAGGCCCAAGTGTTTTTGAAGTGGGTGAGGCCTCTTTGGCTGGTAAAGGAGGATTAGCCCAGGCCCCGACGCTGTCTGTTGACGAGTCTGGAGCATCGGCCCGGTGCGCATCGTCCATGGTGGTGGCCGATGCTCCTGCCCTCGTCGGATCCAGCTCCGGCGAGCCCACGTCGACGCCGGGCGAGGTCGAGGACCAACCTTGCGCCGGTAGCCTCTCGTTTGAGCTCGCGGTGACATCGGTGGAGACCGATGGTTCAGGAGCCGCCGGTAACAGCTCCGCCGATAGCCTCTCTGTTGAGCTCGCGGTGACAACGGTGGAGACCGATGGTTCAGGCGCCGCCGGTAACAGCTCCGACGGGCTCGTAGGCAAGGCCGACGGCCACCCTGACGCCGGTACATGCTCCGACGAGCCCGCGGCACCATGGGAAGAGCTTGAGGACCGATTGTCCACTGGAACTAACTCAGGTGTGTCGGACTTGGTGTCTTCCAGTGAATGCTCCTTACCTGACCTCAAGCTGAGCTTCTTAAGGACTGGGATAGTAGCCTTGGGGGTTAATGAGGGGGATGTAGCTGGCTTGGACAGTTGCTTGCTGACTGATGCCTTTGATTTTGAGCAACTCAGGTCTGTGGAGTTTCCCTTGAAGGCTTTGTGTGCTGTCCCTGGGATGGGTAATCTTGAGGAGGAAAACTTTAATTTTTCTAATTCAGGTTTGGGAGAAGAGGAGTGTTCTCCTATTCCTTTGTTGTCTATTACCCCCTTTGGCTTACCGCTGACAGTAGAGAACTGTGATACGGAGGCAGTGGGGAGTGAGAGTACGCTGGATACTTCTAGATGGGTGAAGAACAGACTCCCTGGTTTCTGTAAACTGGTGGGGTTGCCTATGAATCGTCATGAGAAGCTATGCATCGCTTTGTTACAAAGGATTGAGAAGGAAATGATGGATGCTAAAGCAATGCATAAGAAAGATACTCCAACCAGAAAAATGGTTATCTTTAAGGATAAAGGGAAGAGAGAATTGAGGAACCTGCTGTCTTCGGTTAATTACGACGGTAGGTAGTGTGTTGGTTGTTGAGCTGCGTTTTGGTGGGTTTTTCTAGCCTTTATGAATTTAAAAATTCTCTCTTGGAATGTTAGGGGTCTAAATGACAGTCGGAAATGTTTGATAGTGAAAAATCTTTTGCGTGAGTGGAAGTGTGATGTTATTTGCCTTCAAGAAACTAAGCTTGCTGGCTTGGATAGGCAGATGGTGGGGAATTTGTGGAGCTGCCCTTTTGTGGATTGGGTGGCCTTAGACGCGGTCCACACAGCCGGTGGGATTCTTCTGATGTGGGATAGGAGGGTTCTAGAGAGGAAGGAGGTGTTGGTGGGTTCCTTCTCTGTGTCTGTTCAGTGGCAAGGGGTGGGGGACGGCTTCAGTTGGGCGTGTTCGGGGGTTTATGGCCCTATAGATAACTCAGCGAGAGGGTTAATGTGGGATGAGCTGGTTGGTGTTCATCATTATTGGAATGTCCCCTGGTGTTGTATTGGGGACTTCAACATTGTCCGCTTCCCTAGTGAACGATTGGGTAATCCTCGTCTTACCCCAGCTATGGAACTTTTTTCGGAGTTTATTGAGGATCTTCATTTGATTGATTTGCCTTTGGAGGGAGGAAGCTACACGTGGTCTAGAGGGTCGGATCGGCCTTCGATGTCTAGGATAGACAGAGCCCTGGTGTCCCATGATTGGGAGGAGCATTTTCCAGATGTGACCCAACGGATTTTACCTCGCCCTGTTTCAGATCATTTCCCAATTCTAGTGGAGGTTGGGGGAATGGCGAGGGGGAAAAGCCCGTTTAGGTTTGAGAACATGTGGCTCAAGTCGGATGGGTTTATCGATAGAGTCCAATCTTGGTGGAATCGTCTCTCTTTCCATGGCACTCCTAGTTTTGTTTTTGCCAAAAAGTTGAAGGCTCTGAAGGAGGACATCATCCAGTGGAACCGTTTGGAGTTTGGTCATGTTGGTCGCAAAAAGTCTCAATTATTAGAGACTCTGAAATTATTAGACGCCAAGGACGAGGAGTTTGGCCTTTCAGATGCAGAGTCTTATGAGAGAGTTGTGGCGAGAGCTGAAGTTGAGAATCTCCTTTCTTTGGAAGAAATCTCGTGGAGACAGAAATCGAGGATGTTATGGATTAAGGAAGGAGATAATAACACTAAATTCTTCCATAAGATGGCTAATTCCCGTAGGAGGTTTAATCATCTGTGTTTTCTGGAGGTGGATGGGGAGATCTATGAGGAGGAATTTGAGATAGCTGCTCAGGTTGTAAATTTTTATAAAAATTTGTACCAGGAGTCAGAAGAGTGGAGGCCCTTCGCGGAAGACTTGGAGTTTGACCAGATTGATGGGTCGGAGAAGGATTGGCTTGAAAGGAGGTTTGAGAAGGAGGAGATTCTTCTAGCCCTTAATGAGTTGGCTGGAGATAAAGCTCCAGGTCCTGATGGTTTCTGATGTAGATTGATTAAAGAAGAATAAAATATTTTAATATTTTATGTTATTTTCTTTTTCCTTATTGAATTAGGATTTCTTTACTCTAATACTTTGAATTAAAATCATTTTCCTAGTTGTATTGGGATTTTAATTGTTTTTCTTTTCCTAGTTAAATTGTTTTTCCTTTCTCAAGTAGAAGTAGGTTTATTATTTCTCTTCTTAAAAGGAGTAGGAGAAATTTTATTCCTATAAATACTCTTTATAAAGAGGTTATTGATGTTATGTGTTGATTAATAAAAGTTTGTTAGAGATGTTTTCTCTATTATTTTGCCTATTAACCTAGTGTTCTTGTAGAACTTAGGTTTAGTGGAAGAGTTGTAGTATTTTTGTGTTATAGATTCTGCTTCTACACGCCCATGCTGTATCAGTTGGTATCAGAGCAATGCTAGGTTCCTGCCATGACACAAAGAGGAGCATGTGGGGGAAGACCTGTTGCCATAAATGACGTGTATGAATGCGATGAGGTTGCACGCAATGCACAATTAGAGGCGTTCTTTCAACGAACAGAGAAGTGGTTTGATGCGCTTTCAAAGCAGCTCACCGCCTTAGCCGTTGAAAATCGACCTCAAAACTGCCATCCAAATCCATGTTATGTGGAGGAGGAGTATTTTGATGTTGAGGAGGAGGACTACGATATCAAAAAGGAGGAAGAATACATTGAAAGAGTTTGTGTAGTAAATTGGGATTCTCCACCAATTTATGATGACTATCTTGAAGATTATAGTCAAGGGGACAAGATTGAGCTTGATGAAAATAAAGTTATATACATACGAGGTGAGCCTATAACTCACACCATTGATGAGACTTTCAACATTAAAAAACAAAAGGTTATTGATTTTACTAATTACAATTATAGGTTGGTACAATCGGTTTGTTCAATAGTAAATCAGTTCTCAATTGATGAACAAAGTTCCAATCTACTAAAGCTTGAACTTGAACACATTAGACACTATGATTTCATTGGGGTTGATGAGCTTCTCTCAAATTTTTTTGGTAATACAGTTAACATCAATTTGGAAAGATTAATGGACAACGTTATTGATCCCTTCTGGGAAGATTTTATTGAACAAGAATTGATAGAGATCAACAAGAGGCGTAAACGAGTGATTTTAAGTAATCTTTGTGGAGGAGGAAATATGAAGTTTTTGGATATGTACATGGATTCTTTTTTAGTACTTGCTTCATATATCCCACCGTGGCAAAAGAGGTCAAGAATAAAAATCCGTACATCAAGGTTTATTATGAGTGAGAAAAGATTGATAAGTAGCATACTGATTCGTCTTGTCTTGCACAGAAGAATAGGATGGAGAGGATTATTCAGGGTTCCAATTGATCGTGGAAGATTGCTACAAAACTCGAGGACGAGTTTTCCCCAACCACGAGAGAATGATGTAGATTGATTAAAGAAGAATAAAATATTTTAATATTTTATGTTATTTTCTTTTTCCTTATTGAATTAGGATTTCTTTACTCTAATACTTTGAATTAAAATCCTTTTCCTAGTTGTATTGTGATTTTAATTGTTTTTCTTTTCCTAGTTAAATTGTTTTTCCTTTCTCAAGTAGAAGTAGGTTTATTATTTCTCTTCTTAAAAGGAGTAGGAGAAATTTTATTCCTATAAATACTCTTTATAAAGAGGTTATTGATGTTATGTGTTGATTAATAAAAGTTTGTTAGAGATGTTTTCTCTATTATTTTGCTTATTAACCTAGTGTTCTTGTAGAACTTAGGTTTAGTGGAAGAGTTGTAGTATTTTTGTGTTATAGATTCTGCTTCTACACGCCCATGCTGTATCAGTTTCTCTTTGGCTTTTTTCCACCATTGTTGGCGGGTGGTGGAAAGAGATGTTTTAGCAGTGTTTGAGGAGTTCCATCATCATAGTAAGTTTGAGAAATCTTTGAATGCCACCTTTATAGCTCTTATTCCCAAGAAAAATGATGCATCTAATATACGAGATTTCAGGCCTATTAGCTTGATGGGGAGCTTGTACAAGTTATTGTCGAAGGTGTTGTCAAATCGGTTGAAACAGGTCTTAGATCAGTTGATTTCAGAATCTCAGAATAGTTTTGTGGGAGGTAGACAAATTCTCGATTCTGTCCTGATTGCTAATGAGTGTGTTGACAGTCGCGTGAAGAGTAAGATTCCGGGGGTTATTTGTAAGCTTGATATTGAGAAAGCTTATGATCACGTGAATTGGGAGGCTCTTCTAGATCTTTTGAAGAGAATGGGATTTGGGGAGAAGTGGTGCAGATGGATCCGCACTTGTATTTCAACCGTCCAGTTCTCCATTTTGATTAACGGGACACCTGCTGATTTTTTTGGGAGTTCGAGGGGTCTAAGACAAGGGGATCCGCTTTCTCCATTGTTGTTTTTGGTTATGATGGAGGTTTTCAGTAGGATGTTGAAAAGGGTTGAAGAAGCTGGCTTAATCAGGGGTTTTCAAGCTGTTGGTAGTCGAGGTGTAGGGGAAAGTGTCTCGCATCTTCTGTTTGCGGATGACACAATTCTATTTTGTGATGCGGATGTAGATCAGATCCTTCACGTGCGGATGCTTCTCCTTTGCTTCCAGGCTGTGACAGGTTTGAAGGTTAATGTCTCGAAGAGCGAGTTGGTTCCTATAGGGGAGGTCGATAATGCTCATGCCTTGGCTGAGATCTTGGGCTATCGGATTGGGTCTTTGCCTATGACCTATCTCGGGATGCCGTTGAGGGCTTCTCATAAATCGCCTTCTATTTGGAATCCTATTCTGGAGAACATTCAAAGGAGATTGGCCGGATGGAAGAAGTTGTTCTTGTCTAAGGGCGGTAGATTGATGCTGCTTAAGAGCACTCTTTCTAGCCTTCCTACCTACTTTTTATCCCTCTTTACCATTCTTTCGCATGTTGCTAACAAGATTGAGAAGATTCAAAGGGACTTCTTGTGGGGGGAGTCGAAGGTTCATTTGGTGGGGTGGGATAAGGTGTGTACTCCTAAGGTTAACGGTGGATTGGGCATAAGGAAGCTAACTACTTTTAATAAAGCATTGCTAGGGAAATGGTTGTGGCGGTTTGGGGTAGAGGAGACTCGTCTTTGGCGGAGGGTGGTGGCTCTGAAGTTTGGGGAAGAATGGGGGGGTTGGTCTTCCAAGCTTGGTAGGGGTGTTCATGGGTGTGGCCTATGGAGAAGTATCCGTAAAGGTTGGGAGGTTTTCAGCCAGCACATCCGGTTTGAGGTTGGGGTGGGGAATAGGGTGAGGTTTTGGACGGACTAGTGGTGTGGGGAATTACCTCTCCACCTTTCCTTTCCGGTTGTGTACGGGATAGCCATTAGCATAGAGGCATCGGTAGCCTCGTCTCTCGAACGGCTGGGGACTGAGTCTCGGAGAAGTTGGAAGGTTCCATTACTTAGAAATCCAAATGATTGGGAGGTGGGTGTTGTGGTTGAGTTCCTTCACACTTTGGGTTCTAATTTACCTCATTCTGAGCTTGGTGATCGTATGATTTGGAAGTTGTCAAAGAAGGGGGATTTTAACGTCCGCTCTTTCTATGATAAGCTTCGAGGCCCCCTTCCTATTATCTTTCCTTGGAAAGGTATTTGGAAGGTTAAGGCTCCCACGCACGTCTCTTTCTTTGTTTGATCTGCAACTTGGGAAAAGATTCTCACAGGGGATAATCTGCGGTGTAGAGGCTTCGATTTTGTTGATTGGTGCATTATGTGCCGCTGCAATGGGGAGACGGTGAACCATTTGTTGCTTCACTGTGGAAAAGCCTCTCAGTTATGGAGCCTGGTTTTTAGATCTTTTGGGATCTCTTGGGTTCTACCAAGATCGATAGCAGATACGCTCTTTGGTTGGTGGAACTGGTTTGGAAAGCACTCCTCTAGAGTTTGGAACCTTGCTCCGCTGTGCCTAATGTGGTGTATTTGGAGGGAGCGAAACTAGCGTACTTTTGAGGATAGGGACAAATCCGATGACCAATTGCTCGCTTATTTTAGTGGCTCTCTCTTTGATTGATCTAGGGCTTGGGGACTCACCTCTAGTGATTCTATCCCTATGTTCCTTAGTTCTCTTCTTTGTAATTAGTTTTTGTTTGCTTCGTTGGTGTTTTTGTTTTTTCTTTTGCTTTCTCTTTGTTTGTGTCCCTCTCTGTTCTTTGGTTGGCCTTATGTTTTCATGAGGTTCTTTTTAATATAATTTTCTTACTTATCAAAAAAAACATATATGTTCTTCCTTTCCTTTTTTTTTTTTTTTCGCCCGGGGGGGGGGGGGTGTTCTTTTTGCCTCTCTTTCATAAATATTTGTGATGATTCAAGCGGTGTGGATGCATGATGTCTTTCTTTTTTTTTTTTTTTTTTTTTTCAATGCAATAAGCATCTGACTAAATAATTTAATTTTTTGGGTTCGGACCAATCTCTTTCTCTTGTGAGCAGGCAAATGAAGTTGTGAAGGCTAATAATTTATCTGATACAGTCATTGTATTGCACGGACGAGTTGAGGTAGGCTTTTTTAAATGCACCAATGCTTTTCCTATTCTTTGAAAGGGTTTTTGAGTTTTCATTATCTATACTACTATTTAAGGGGCTTCCCTTGTTTGGGTTGGATTTTTTTTTTCTAAAATATCCCTACATCTCTATGTTTAAGTAGAGACAAAATTAAAGGACAATCCGGTAAAAATATAGTTCTAACTTTCACTAAAATATTGCCTAAAAAATAGGGTCATTCTCCTGTTGATTTTCAAATTTATTTATCCACTTATAAATTAGATTCTGAAAATAAAAATTATGTAAATAAAATAAAAAAACATAGATTTTTTTTTTGCTACAACCACTAAAAAAAAGAAAGAAAGCCTCATCGCAAGCGTGAAGCGCGTGTGATGAGGCTAGTATTAGTTAATCATCTTAGTATTAATTTTCCTATTTACATTTTTTATTATTATATAATTGGCAAGTGTCTATGTATACATCTCCTTCTATGTATACATTTTGAGTGTGTGAAGGTATTGATGCTTTATGAAAAAAAGCTGTAATTTTTATAGGGGTCATAAACCATTAAATGTATGCTAGGTGTATGTTATCCTCATTTATACTTTCCACATGTTGTGGTAATTTATCTCCTTTCCTGCTTACCCAAACTAATCCACTTTTGCAAGCTAGTATTTTAGATTTCATATGATTTCTGAAACTCAGATTATGATGTCTGCAGGATGTTGAAATAGATGAGGAGGTTGATGTTATAATTTCTGAATGGATGGGCTACATTTTTCTCTATGAGGTGATTATAGAAGTGTGCATGCTGGAGTTTTTTTTTTTTTTTTGGAATCCAGAATCTAACCATGTGATTATAGAATGACTATTTTCTTACTTCTATTATTATGAGGAACTTGCTTATTATTGCAGAGTATGCTGGGAAGTGTGATCACTGCAAGAGATCGATGGCTAAAGCCTGGAGGTCTTATACTTCCTTCAAATGCAACGGTATCTTCACTTTCTTGTCTTATAGTTAATATGGTCCTGTATTATTGAGGACATTTGTGACTCCTTCTGCCTTCAATTTTTATTCAATTGACAATCTAGTCACTTTGGTTGGATTGTGGCCTTATTGACTTGTAGTCTGTTGAACTTGGCATTTAATAAAAAGCAATTTGCTTTTATGATGCTTATTTCAATTTGTACTGCTTGCAGTTGTACATGGCACCAGTTACACACTCTGACAGATACAGTGAAAGCATTGATTTCTGGCGTAATGTTTATGGAATTGATAGTGAGTACACATCATTCTAACATGGCATTCTTAATCATTATTTTAATATGATACATTTATGTTACAAGCTGGAGATTTGGTTATTTACTTTGTTCACAAAGAGAATTTCTTAGCGCCAATCAGCTGAATTTCTTTCGTGCAAAAAACACTGCGATTTTGTGTTGTATTTGCCTTGTTTCCATTGTTTATATTTTTCCTCTGTAGTAGAACGCATCAATATTATTTAACCCTACCTAGATTTTAGTTGCAGCATTTATTGGGAAATACTTCTGCTTGAATGATCTAGATTTTAACTGTTTGTAATTGATAAACTATATTTGGGGTCTTAACTGAGACCTCAAGCACATCATGTATTCTTACATATGGTTTGGAAGTGGAGGTCTTCCATTCAACAATAAATGCATGGAGGATACTTGATGCTTGAAGGTTGAAGAAAAAATGTTGATTCTGATGTTCAGAATGGTAATTAGGCTTCCAAGATGTTCTTCAGCGTGGTTGAGGACCTAGTTGTAAAACTTTATCGTGGACCAAGGTCAGCTATGCAAGGCAGCTCATGAAGTACAAAGCCCAGGAAGGCTGAATCTACTTCTAAGCTGCAAATGGTCAATACTTTTTTTTTTTTGATAGGTAAAATGGTCAAGACTCTTGATATGACATGAAATTGAAGGACTCACAATAAAGCTTGATTTGCCTTAGAAATTAGAATCAATATTTAAGCTAAAGTGCTTTCTCTTGTTTTGTCATGTGAAGCAGATATGTGAGTAATTTTAAATTTATAGGACTAACTTCTTAGTCAGGAGCCTGCTCAATAATTAGTTGTATCTCAATAATTAGTTTACAACTGAGGTTTAAATGGAATTTCACCTAGAAGCATGGACATGGACACTAGTACGACACAACAATACAAAAATTTCTAAAAAATTAGGACATGACACGGGACACGGGGATACATATTTTAATTAATTATTAGATATTCTTTTATTTATATTTTTAAATATATTGTTAAATATTGAGGATGGGTCTAGGGTGAAATTTTGGCAAGACCATTGGTGTGGTGAGACTTCTCTTGCAGTCAGCTATACTGAATTGTTTAGAGTTTGCTGAGACAAGGAGGAGACAAGGAGGTTAGTGTGGCTGAGCTTATGAAGCTTGATAATGGAGTCCTTTTTTGGGATGTAAGTTTCTTTAGGGGTGTGCATGCTCGGGAATTAGAGGCATTGGCTGGTTTCATGGATACCATTTATGGTGCTTTAGTGAAAGAGTTTGGTGAGGATAAGATGTGCTGGAAACTTGATAGAGAGATGGGCTTCTTGGTTAAAGACTATTATAGTCTCTTAGTGGGCTCTAATGTCTATTGCTTTCCTTGGAAAAGTATTTGGAAATAGAAGATTCCTTCTCGAGTATCTTTCTTTGTTTGGACTGTTGCATTGGGGAAGTGCTTAACAATTGACAATTTACGAAAAAGGAAGGTTTGGATATTGGATTGGTGCTACATGTGCAAGTGTAATGGTGAATCGGTTGATCATTTTTTTCTTCATTGTCCGGTTGCAATGGATATGTGGGCTATGGTGTTCGGATTGTTTGGAGTAAGCTGGGTTATGCTGCAATCTTTAGTGGGGATTTTAGCATGTTGGCAAGGCAGATTTGGTTGTCATCGAAATGGGTATGTATGGTTGATCGATCCCCATTGCTTATTGTGGTGTCTTTGGAGAGAGAAATAGTTGGTGCTTTGAAGATAAGGAGAGATCAATATCAGACTTGAAGCTATTTTTCTTTAAAACTTTAATGGATTGGTTGGCTGCATTGCGGAACCAATCATTTTTATTTTTTCTTGATTTCCTAGATTCTTGCAATTTTTGTTCTTGATTGTTTGACCCCTTGTACACTCCCTGTGTACTAGGGTGCTCCCTTTTTGATATCAATAAACTTATTACTTATCAAAATATATATATTGTTAAGCATTTTTTTATATAAATAATGTAAGAAATTTTATAAAAAAAATAGCCAACCCAAGTACAGTGGAAATGTACTACAATGGTAGAAATTAAGAACCCAGATTACAATGATCAACTAGGACAGGGAGGCACAAACAAGAACATGAAGGCAAAACTAAGCTCCATTCTAGAAGAGTACGAAAGAAAAAAGACTTTATATCAAGGATAGACCGTTCACAATCCTCGAAGCATCTAGCATTTCGTTCTTGCCATAAGCACCAAAACAAACCTCCATAAATCTATATTTCTATGTCTTCCAAACTTACCCTGCCAAGAAGCTAACAACTCAAAAACTTTATACGGCATAACTCAAGGGATACCACACAAAAGATCATAGACCACATCTCATATGAAGAAGAAGATGATCCATTGATTCTCCACACCTTTTGCACATATAGCACCAATCTAGCACTACAATATGCCAAATCCGATGATTATTTGTAGTTAAAATAAATGCTTAACAATCCGAACATATTGTTAAGCATTTATTTTTAATATATTGTTAAACATATATAAATTTAAGAGTAATAATGGATAATACTATAACAAATCCAAAAACCAAAATACACCCCAGCTGTCTCCCATTATATGTGTGTGTATATATATATATATATATATTAAAAGGGCTGGGGCACACTTGCAGCTGTGTCCCAGAGGTGTCGGACACGGACACGGCAGCCTAAATGAGGTGTCTGTGCTTCCTATTCACCCTATGACTAGCATCTTCTTAGCCCCTAAAAGTAATCTTCTTGGTTTCTCTATGTAAGGGGGTGTACCTTAATGGCATTGAAACAAATTTTGGACCCAAATATTGCAGCTGATTTGGTTCATCAGTTGAGCTGCCTCAATTTTGTGTTGACATGCCATACTTTCTCTACTGGATATGCCACAGGCATCTAGATCAAGAAGTGAGGTGTGCCTTATTTTTAATTTCTATGCTACCTTCTAGCCGTCTTTATCCATATTTTACTGTCAAACTACAGTCTGTTAGTTGCTAACCTGTATACTCCCTCTAAGCCAACCTTGTTAGACATAATACATCCTTATTCCCATCTTAAAGACGCTGTACTGCCTCTTTTTGGTGGCTGACTTTAGTAGTTCTGTTACGGTTCTTTGAGGTCTTGATTGTCTTACATTGTACTAAAGCATGCATCTTGATTTCATACATTCTTTAGAGGGCCTTTTGCTGATGGAAAATAGATAGTGAACGCTATTCTCCATATATTTTGCAACCGCTTGCCTTCCAGGCTCCCCACCTCCAAAAGCTGCAAACATATACTTACTTGTAGGCAGCATCCTTTTGTGTTTGTGTCAAACTGTTGTCAAATAAAATTTCATTGTACCAAGTTTTGTTAGCATTGTAAACAGCATTTTTATTCTTGTTTTTCTCTCTCCAATCTTATTGATCGTTGTAATTTGGGCTCTTGATTTGTGCCACTCTAGTATACTTCCAGTGTACTTGCTTGGTTTTCTCTAATAAAATTTCTTATGTTACTTATCAAAAAAAAAATTGAAATACTTGCACTTATACACCATAAATTTCTCTCTTGAGACATTGTATAAATGGTTTTGAAGTTTTTTTTAACTGTTTCTTTTTTTTTTTTTTTTTTGATAAGTAAGAATGTTATATATATGAATGGCTACTCAGTGCATGAAGAGCATAGAGCAAACCCAGAAAATACAAGAGGGAAAGCAAAGTAAAAACAAAAAAGGAAACCAATCCACAAACTAATTACAAAGAGAAAGAAAGCTAATGAAAGAAGGGAGAGAATCACTTGTCGTGAGTCCCCAAGCTCGAGACCAATCAAAAAGAGTTCCACTAAAAGAAGCAAGCATCTGATCCCCGGAACTATCCAAATCCTCAAATGTCCGCCGATTCCATTCCTTCCAAATACACCAAAAAATGCACAACGGAACTAAATTCCATATCTGAGACGAGTGCTTCCCCAACCAATTCCACCAGCCAAAAAGCACATCTGGGATCGATCTAGGTACAACCCAAGACAGGCCAAAAGTTATAAAGACAAAGCTCCATATCCTATAAGCCATCTCACAATGAAGAAGTAAGTGAGCTACCGTCTCTCCACTGTGTCTGCACATAATGCACCAGTCCACAAAAAATCTCCTCAATCTTAGATTATCACCCGTTAGGATCTTATTCCAAGCTACATACCAAACAAAAAAGGAAACTCGTCTAGGGGCTTTTACTTTCCAAATAGCTTTCCAAGGAAAGACAATTGAGGGAGAGTTCCTTAATTTGTTATAATAAGACCGGATATCAAAATCCCCATTAAGTTTTAACTTCCATCTCATCCGATCTCCCACATCCATTGGAGGAGTATTAGCTCCCAAAATACGAAGAAAATGCAGCCCTTCATCCATCTCCCAATCATTAAATTCTCGAATAAAACGAACATTCCAAACTCTTCTAACCTCCGCCCCCTGCCTTGACAAAGAAGCTTCAACAGATACCTCCTTATCAATGGCAATACCGTACAACCTTGGGAAAGCCAAGTGAAGAGGTTGATCCCCACACCACCCATCCTGCCAAAACCTCACTCTATTCCCCAACCCAACAACAAATTGACAATTTTTGCTAAAATCCTCCCACCCCATGTGAATGCCTCTCCACAAACCACACCCATGAACTCCCCTACCCAGTTTAGAGGTCCAACCCCCCCATTCTACCCCATATTTTGAAGCTACCACCCTCCTCCATAACCGATCCTCATCCTTCCCAAACCGCCACAACCATTTCCCCAATAAGGCCTTATTGAAAGTAGTAAGTTTCCTTATCCCCAAACCACCATTGGCTATAGGCGCACAAACTTTATCCCATCCTACCAAATGAGATTTGCTATCACCCCATAGGAAATCCCTTTGCAACTTTTCAATTCTATTAGCCACATGAGTAGGAATTGTGAATAGTGATAGAAAATAGGTAGGAAGACTAGATAGTGTACTCTTGAGTGACATTAATCGACCCCCCTTAGACAAATACAGCTTCTTTCACCCGGCTAATCTCCGCTCAAATTTTTCCAAAATAGGATTCCAAATTGAAGGGGAGTTATGTGAAGCCCCAAAGGCATGCCAAGATAAGACATAGGCAACTTTCCAACTTTGTAGCCCAAAATTTCAGCCAAGGCATGCACATCATCAACCTCCCCTATTGGAACCATTTCACTCTTGTGCACATTAACCTTCAAACCTGTTACTGCTTGAAAACTAAGTAACAACAACCGAATATGAAGGATTTGCTCCACATCCGCATCACAAAATAAGATAGTATCGTTTGCAAACAGAAGATGTGTAACACATTCCCCACCACCTCTCCTACCCTCAACTTTAAAACCATGGATCAATCCAGCTCCCTCCACTCTCCTCAACATCCTACTAAACACCTCCATCATAATCAAAAACAGCATAGGAGATAGCGGATCCCCTTGTCTTAAACCTCTTGAACTACTAAAGAAATCAGCTGGAGACCCATTAATCAAAACAGAGAACTGAACTGTGGATATACAAGTACGGATCCACTTACACTACTTCACTCCAAAGCCCATTCTATGCAACAAATTCAACAAAGCCTCCCAATTCACATGATCGTAGGCTTTCTCAATATCAAGTTTACAAATGACTCAAGGAACCCTACTCTTCCCTCGACTATCCACACACTCATTCGCAATAAGAACCGAGTCAAGAATTTGTCTCCCACCCACAAAGCTATTCTGAGCCTCAGAAATCAACTGATCTAAAACCACTCTCAAACGATTTGCCAAAACCTTAGACAAGATTTTATACACACTCCCGACCAAGCTAATAGGCCGAAAATCTCTAATATTAGAGGCATCATTCTTTTTAGGAATTAATGCAATGAAAGTAGCATTAAGGGATTTCTCAAACTTACAATGTTGAAAAAACTCTTCAAAGACCGCTAAGACGTCTTTCTCCACTACTCTCCAACAATGATGATAAAATGCCATAGTAAACCCATCCGGACCTGGAGCTTTATCCCCTTCCAAATCACGTACAACTTGAAGTATCTCCTCCCTCTCAAACTTCCTTTCGAGCCAAACCCTCTCCACATCCCCAATATGATCAAATTCCAAACCCTCCACAAAAGGCCTCCACCCCTCAGTCTCCTTGTACAAAGTTTTATAAAATTGTACTACCTGATTAATCACCTCGGATTCCTCCTCAAAAACCACCCCATCCACCTCCAAAGTCCTTAGATGATTAAACCTTCGATGAGAGTTAGCCATTTTGTGAAAAAACTTGGTGTTATTATCCCCTTCCTTGATACATAACATCCTAGATTTTTGTCTCCAAGAAATTTCTTCCAAGGAAAGAAGATGCTCCACCTGGGATCTCAAAGCTACCCTATGACCTTTCTCCCCATCAATGAGACCAAGGTCCCCTTCCTTGGCATCTAATTTTTTCAGCTCCTCTAACAAATGTTTCTTTTGACGCTCTACATTACCAAACTCTCGGCGATTCCATTGCACAATGTCCTCTTTCAAATCCTTTAGTTTTTTTGCAAACACGAAACTAGGTGTACCTACAAAAGAATGCTGATTCCACCAGAACTGAACTCTCTCCACAAATCCCTCTGTCCTCAACCACATATTTTCAAATCTGAATGGACTTTTCCCCCTTGCCGTCCCCCCTGCCTCCAAGAGAATTGGATTGTGATCTGAGATAGGACGTGGTAAAATCCTTTGAAGAACATCTGGGAAATGATCCTCCCAATCTGGGGTGACCAATGCTCTATCAATCCTGGACATTGCTGGTTGATCAGTACCATTTGACCATGTATATCTACCTCCGTCTAAAGGCAAATCAACCAAGTTAAGATCCTCAATAAATTCAGAGAATTTTTCCATAGCCAAGGTTAAGCGTGTCTCACTCCTACGCTCACTAGGGAAATGAACAATATTAAAATCCCCAAAGCAGCACCACTGTAACCTCCAATACTGCTGAATACCCACCAACTCATCCCACATGTGACCTCTCTCGATATTCTCATTTGGGCCATAAACCCCTAAACATGCCCATATAAAACCGTCCCCCACCCCTTGCCACTTTACCGAAACTGAGAAAGTGCCAACCAAAACCTCCACCTTCTCCAAAACCCTTTTATCCCACATAAGCAAGATACCACCAGCAGTTCGATCAGCCTCCAAAACAGCCCACAAACTACAAACCAACTGTCTATTCATGCTAGCAATTTTCGTCTCTTGTAAACAAACAACATCGCACTTTCACTCTCGCAGCAAATTCTTCACCACAAGTCGTTTTTGCGGATCATTTAAACCTCTAACATTCCACGAAATCATTTTTATCTTCATAAGCACTAAACTAACCCCAACTTCTGACACCAACACAAAACCACCCTTTATCTCCTGTCATAATTCACCGAACATAACAAATTTTGCAACTCTCTGCGTCCCTTATTTTTGGCCTTAGCCACTTTTTTACTACCCGTTTCTCTCCTGTGTAACACATTGGCTGCTTCCATCTCAGTTTCTAACCTCTATAAGAGAGCAATGCACAGCTTCTCATGTCGAGTCGTTGACAACCCAACCAATTTACTGAACCCAGGAATTCTGTGCTTCACCCAGCTAGAAATATCCAACTTATTCCCAATACTCAAAACCTCAGTGGCCTCCAATTCTGCCAAATTTGTTGATACACCTGGATCAATGATTTGCAGAGGTAAACAATCTACCGCTTCAGTTTCACTAAAACCCACAGAAAAATCAACTGCATCCTTCACAAGCATGACCTCCCTAGGAAAACTTAAAAGTTCCTTACTAGAGAAAGTATTAACCTCCTGACCCGATACTCCAAAACCCATTGACCCAGCTCGCAAAAACTCCATAAACTGATCGGGAAGAGGAGTTCCGATCAATCTCAGCACAAATTCGAATCTTACCCACCTCTTTCCTTCAGAAATCGACCCACCCGACAACTTATTGTAACCCAAAATGCTGTTCCGGTCAGAACTAAGCCTGAAACCCAGCTTCAGAGGAGTCTCGGTGCACCCCGACACTTCCACCGGCGAGACCCAACGCCGATGAATTGACAAAGCACCCTCTGCCTTGGTCTGCGTCGCCCCTACCGGCGAAACTACATGCAACGGATTGACCGGTAGTCTCCTTTCATCATCGTCGCTTCTCGGTACAACCTCCGTCGTTGCTAGCCCAGTTGTAAAAGCCGTGGGACTCTCTTCCTTCTCATCGGGGTTGAGTGTAGATGAGAGTGGGCCTAAAGGACTATTGGAACATTCTCCAGCCTCTAAAATGCGTGGGCTTGTACTCAATGGGCCTAAAATAGGCTCACAGTGGGTTTCGGGCTGTTTTGGGCCCAACCTGAAACTCAACTTCTCTGTGACAGCCCGTGGCACCCATTTAAAAGCTGTTTTTCCTCCTTTATACTTATCCCAGGAAACTCGTCTCTTCCCATTCTCAGCCACCTCCACTATTAATCCCTTCCCAGTCCAACGTGAATCCCTCAAATCACGCCCCTTGCCATTTTCAGTTTTATTTGAATTCAAACTGAAAATTAACGGAGATCTGATTTGATTCTGAACCGGTAAATTCTCACCTACATTAATGCCCAAATTAATGCTCCTCTCTCTCCCCTCCCCTCCCCTCACGGCTGCTGTACCAGGCTGACCCACCGGACCATCAACCACCTGCTTCCGAGCTTGATACAGAGGCACTGCTGTCATTTCCTTCATCCTATTCTGCTGTTTCTCCCCCATCGCCTCATCTATATTATTTTGTCCTACAGCCTTGATTTTATGGAGAGAATGAATACCATCTTTTGCCTGCATTGGACCCTTCACTGTCTCAACAAAAGACCGAGATGGATGAAACACTGAATTACGTTTCTGTGCCTGAGGGATAAACTTTAATTGGCCTGATCCACCAAAGGCATATTGATTGGGTTCTAACATCTTCCTCAATTCTAGACCAAAAGCCTTCCAACCATGTTTTTCTTTCCCTTCAGGGATTATGATAGACCTCCGGAGCCCGCCAATTTTGAGTTCAGTCACTAACAAAAACTGACCAAAAGAGTTTGATCCCCGTTGCAAGGTAAATGCAGTATCTCCTTCCCTAAGCGTGAAAAACTGTTTGGGATTCACCCCAATCACCATATGTTCTATATTTTTCATCAACCATAATGCCGTGCTTTTGCCCATAAACACTGATTTCATGAAATATTTGCCCCGTTCAAAAATACGTAACGCAAAAAAATTCCCTCCTTCCTCCACCACCAACTGAAAAAGCTTCGATTCAATGAAAAAACTACGTATCCCTCCCATACTGATGTGAATAAAAAAAGAAATAGAAGAAACAATATCTGACTAATCTGAGGTAGCCGGGCCTCCGCTCATGAGTTAATCACTCAATGGCAAGAGAAATCACTTTTAGAACTCTGGTTTGATACAAGCAGAAATTCGAAATAATAAGAAATTCATAAGAGACTTGCCATCTTTTCTCTTCGATTTGGCTCTTTCAACCATTTGCACCAGTGTAAGCCTACCATTCTGAAGCAAACCCTCGAGAAGTTCTTTACACTACTTAACTGTTTCTTTCTCATAGGTAAGTCTTTTTTAGTTATTTGTGATCTAGTGGTTATGATATTTTGTATTGGGATGCAGTGTCTGCCATGTTGCCACTAGCAAAACAGCGTGCATTTGAGGAGCCATGCATGGAGACAATAACAGGTGAGAACGTTTTGACATGGCCGCATGTGGTGAGTCCTCTTATCTTAGTTCCATATTTTACTCATTTGTGGTCTATTTTTTTAATCTTTGTACTGACATTTTTAGAAAAATAAGTTGTATTATTTTAAATTTAATTAAACAATTTCATATATTTGCATATCTACAAATTTATAACGTGAACTACTTCTCTATCCTATGTGATACACTCCCAATATCAGTGTTGCTTACGATTAGAATTCATGTGCTGAAGTGATTACAAGATTAAAAAGTCATATGAAGTACAATAACTTATTCAAAATCAACATGGTCATTTCTTTAAGAAATTCTAATGAACTGAATACTGGAGAAGACAAAAAGCATCAGGGCCTCCTTTTTTCAAATGATACTCCATTCTCGAGGTTTGTGGTCCACGTAGTAGATACACCCTTACAACCACTTACATGCCATTATGAAGTGTGAAAAAATATCCTTTTTCAAATTAAATTCCCATCCAAATAACCTCAAGTAATGATTACTTACCAGACTGGTTAGAAGACAAACAAATAAAGGAGAAAAAATGGTAGCCCTAATGAACAGTGTCAGTTTCTTCAAATAGGAGGTAAGTCCCTGATATTTCTCAAACTTCAAGGGAGTTTTAGCTGTTATACCCTTTCTCTTTTAGGAGTCCATTAATTGATGTCTAAGATTGTTGTTGAGACTTGTATGCTTGAAATGAAGGTGTATTCATCAAAACAGATGTAAGATTTCATGTTCTATATCCGCTTTGCCTTTTTGAATAATTTGGCTTGAAAAATGCAATTGGACTTTGATATGCAACTATGAAGGAATAAAGTGATATTATGACATTACTATACTGCTCTCGCATGGTCTGTTAAGCAAAGGCCAGAAAAGATATTTTGTCCATGAAAGTAGGAAGAGTGATAATTTTCGCATTTTGGAGTATGTTAGATTCCCTCCTCCTCCTCCTCCACACCCCCCCCCCCCCCCCACCCCCTCTTTCTTGGGATATACATGAAGCTTTGAAAATTTTTTGTCCAACTGTTTACAGGTAAAGCATGTTGACTGTTATACAATTACAATTCATGAGCTAGAATCTGTCACAACTAGGTATAAGTTCAAGTCAATGATGAAAGGTAATCTCTCTCTCTCTCTCTGTATAGACATTTATATATTTACATATTTTCATTTCTTACTTATCAAAAAACGTATTTTCAATTCTTATGTTCCCAGTTCTCTAGTTTTTTTCTGCAACCTTACACTCAAAAGATCTGTAATATGTTTCATCTTCATCATCCAGATAGAATCTGGCAGCTTTTTATGTTAGTCTTCTTAACATCAGTGCTTTTTGGAGTGTTTTTATAATTGGAAACTTTGTGATTCTAAAAGTTATTATGCCTGTTAAGCACATTATTTCAGTTTTTTTTTTTACAATAGATTTCATTTCTGGAGCTTTCTGTACATCTTTTGTTACAGGTCATTTGTCTTTAATATTTCAAGTAGATATTTCTTGCCACTCTTGGTGTTTTTTCTTTTTTTGATTCAAGTTTGATCCAAGTTTTCTTTGATTTCCAGCTCCACTGCATGGGTTTGCATTTTCGTTTGATGTTGAATTCAGTGGACCTGCTGTATCTCCCACCAATAATCACACACTATCATTGCTTGTTGATAATAATCCCAGAGATGGTAGTCAGAGGAAGAAACGGGCTAATCCCAATGAAGCATTGGTGCTGTCCACTGCACCCAAGGACTGTCCAACACATTGGCAACAGGTACTTATAATGCTTGCTTTTCTTTTCTAACCCATGTGGGCCTAATTCCATGTGTTGAATCACACATACATGCACATGTTTTCAACTACAAGGTTCTAGCTTCTCCTATTTCATACTTGTAAATAAAGGAATATATAATTTGTTTAGTTGGTTTCTAGTGTCTCTAACACAGTAGAATTTTGCAAAGGTAAATATGACTATCGCGGTGTCAAAGTGGACAATGTGGTCAGTAATTATGTTGATTATATGTATTAGAGATACTTTATTATATCAATGCAGATGGACTAAAGTCCAAGAGAGAAAAGTACGAGAGAAAGAAATACTAACATTTCAAATTTCTTTCTTTTTTTCTTCCCAAGAGGCTAAATCTGAATTCGTAACAAAATGAAGACAATAAACTTGTTGAATGGTTATTTTCATAACTAGTTTTGAAAAAGTTGCTTATTAGAAACCTCTTGTTTCTCTAAAGATATTGTTGGCAATGACAGAGTTTTCAGAATATCAGAGCCTAACAACAAGAAAAGCAAACTTTTCATTTTAAAGATCAAAAACATGAATAAATTTCCCAGAAGTTTTCTTTTGCTTGTTATATAATCGATTCTGATTCAGTCAATACATCTAACAAATTAATTTTGCAGACAATGATCTACTTTTATGACCCAATAGAGGTGGAGTAAGATCAACTGTTTGAAGGTTCTGTAACACTATCACAGAGCAAAGAAAATGCTCGATTCATGAATATTCACCTTGAATATGCGTGAGTGATAGCACATACTTTTCTTAAGCTATTCTTCTCTTGTCCTTGATCAAGCAAGAGACATCATATGTAATTTCCTCATATTGATATTTGCTCTTGCAGTTCAGGTGGCCGAGCCTTTGTAAAAGAGTCAGTAATGCGATAATCATCCTAAGGATTCTTCTCATTGTTATCTGTGTTGGGCTCCTTGGAGCAAATCCTGTTCAGGTCCTAGCTCTTAGTTGGAACTTTAGATAACACAAGTGTCATTGTGCTTCTTTATTATTTATTATTGCCTTTATATGTTAAATTGATTGTAAATTATATGTTAGTTTCCAATCAAAATATGATACAATTTTAAGTGTAAAATATAAATATTTGATCTATACTGAAAGTTGAATGTAAATTTAAAAATTAAAACATGTAATTAATTATTGGCTTATTGTGTACTTTTATTTTTCAAAAAAAAAAATTGAGATTTACCATGATACTAATTTACTAAAGATATGTACTGTTTTCACATTTCCAATAATGAGGAATGTAATAAGAATTTGCTTGCATGCATATATGCTCGCTGTGTCCAATAGTACTGAGAAAATCTTTTAAGTTGATTCCCTTTTCTTTTTTTGAAAAAAAAAAAAAAGGTGTATCGCATATTGGACAAAGTGTATCGCATATAGGACAGACTTTAATACAATGGGTCATTATTGGACCAATATTAACATTCGGCAAGTCTTAAAAAAAAAAAATTGTGGCACAACACTACCGCACACTTTTGATATGATGGTCATTTTACTTATAAGTACTTATGGGGTGTGAAAGGTAAGAGAATTTTCAGAAGGAAGTTTCACACACATATATATTTAGATTGTGCTAATGTAAAAATTTTATCTTGTAAAAAAAAAAAAAAAAAGTTGGCACAATAAGTACAACAGATCGCATTGAATGGAAAACAAATTTAAGAAAGTCAATTAACCAATAGAAAAATGGATGACTCTTAGCTTGTGAGTAAATCAACGTATTCAAAATATTAACATTCGGCAAGACAAAAGTCAATTTGTAATCTTAATGCTAGCCGGACCAGAAATCTTTAATGGCTTGTTTAGATAGAGGGGGAAGGAGGGAGAGAGGAGGGAAGTAGAGTAAAGTTGGCTAAAAATAAGCTAATTTTACACTAAATATACTCTACTCTGCTCTACTCTCCCTCCCTCCTCTCAATCCAAATGGACCATAAATTCCGATGCTCCTGAAAAACCATGAGTAGAACATCCTCATAAGAAATAACTTTCGCCTCATCAAGGACAGAGTTTCTAGCCCTCCATACCATATCTAGCACCAATGCTCCAAACAGAAGGAATTCAGCTTTTTGGTCAGCTTCCATGGGAGAGAAGATGGGAGGATCAAGTATAAATTTAAACCAATTTTCCAAAGAGTCAATTTGAAACCCTTGAAGCCTAATATTCCATTTACTACCAAACCAGAGGAACCTTGTTAAATGACAATGAAAAACCAAATGGAATGAGGATTCTATGGCACCAATATTGCAAAGCAAGCAGCTAGTATTATCAATGGTCATAAACTTGCTGTGTCTTTCTCTTGTAGGGAGATCGTCTGATGCAGTACGCCAAAGAAGCATTTTTAATCTTTCAGGAAGGTTTGTTTTCCATATGTTGCTTCGAATTTCAGAGATAATTCTGTGGGGCCCAGCATAAGCCTCTGACTTGTAAGCTGATTTTTTTGACAAAACACCATTTCGGCTTGATTTTTTTGACTGGACCCACCTATGCTCTTCCTCTTGGGATATCAAGTCTTTCCACTCCAACTTGTCGGGCAACCACGGGTTTTCCTCCCTAATACAAATTGAATTCCCATTCCCCACCAACTTACCCTTATCTTCTCTCATAATAGTTTTTGATAACTCAAGACTCGACTGGGTTGAGGGCCTGCTCTCATGTATTTCATCCTTGATCTGAGACAGCATGCACCTGACATCTTTGCTGCTAGGCCTGTCACTTGGATCATCTACAGTACAAAAGCAAGCAATCTTCAAAACTGACAGCATTTCATGTTCAAACCCGTTTCCCATAAGCTTGGAATCAATTGCTTGTTCAGGATTATCTGATGCCATTACATTCCAAAGCCATTTAGCTAAGCATATCTCATCCGTGTCGTGGAAAAACAGATCAGTTGGCTTCTTTCCTATCACCAAAACCCCTAGCAACACACCGAAACTATAGATATCAGATTTGGCTGTGAACTTCTGCGTTTGGAAGTATTCTGGTGCTATATAACCTATAGTCCCTGCCACATTAGAGCCTGTGATATAGATATTAGCATCAGGCATTACTTTTGCTAACCCAAAATCTGAAATTCTAGCTTCCATGTCATCGTCCAATAGTACATTTGCAGGCTTCAGATCTCTATGAATTATACATGGGTTGTGGAGAAAGTGCATATGTTCAAGCCCGGTTGCCACTCCTAATGCAATTTTGTACCGAGCAAGCCAATCCAATTCCTTAGTCCCATTAGAAACTTCATCTAACACGTCTTGTAAACTGCCATTCTTCATGAATTCATATACAAGATAATGGCAATCACCGTGACTCACATGGGCTAATAAAGGAATAAGATTTCGGTGCCTAATCTTACCCACAATATTTATCTCTGATCGAATTTGACGCATTTTACTGTTTAGATTCTTACTTTCGTCCCCGGTCAATTCTGTTGCATGCATTGAAGGTTGAACTATCTTCTTGATCGCAACAATTTTCCTGCTTCTTCCTGGCAATTCCGCCTTTAAAACCTCTCCGCACCCACCTCTTCCAATGACTTCCAACGAAGCTAGGCCACCTTCGATGGCCAAGAAAGCTAGGTCCTCTTTCTTTATGATCAAAGGGCTAAAGATTGTCGGGCCTGAGGGCTTCCTTCCACCTCTACCAAAAACCACCGGTCCCTCCACGAATCCAAGCAAATTTCCGCCCGATACTACAATCAATAATGTAACAAATCCAAGCAAATTTCCGCCCAGTACTCCAATCAATAATGTAAATATCAATGCAGGTATATTCCTTTTTCTATTTTTATGTTTTTGAGAAGCTAGAGCACTTGGAGGTTGTGCAAATGCATTTGCAGAAGTAGCTTTGTTTCTAGCTGATTCCTCCACAACATTTTGTTTTGGAACATAAGGTCTTGCATGAATGAGGATGAGGAGGGGGGTAAGGCAAATGAGGAGAAGGAGGTGGGCTTTATTGAGTCTAAAAATCATGTTTGGGTTATTGCTCAAAATTTTGAGAATGAGGAATGAGATATTAGATATGAGAAGTGGATTTTGTAGGAGTGGATTTTGTCAACTCCTTGGTCGGTTTATATGCGTGCACAGGAGTCAAGAAAAACGTGTTGGTTTGGAAGACGCGTTAGTCAAGTCAAGAAAGGAGGCTGTGGAAATTTTGCTATTGAAGTCTAATGGTTCAGCTTCTAAAAAGAAGCTTTAGACTTGTGGATAGAGAGAGAGAGGGAGAGAGAGAGAGTTGCGGAATTCATTACTTGTTTGCTGACTTTGGAAAAGTGGGTAATCCTAAAAACCCACTCCACAAGCAAGGAAATAATTGAGGCCACAGCTAGAAAAGCGAGAGTTGGAGTGATTGCTACGTGTAGACTAAAACCCCAGCCCAAGTTCACTACATTGCTCAAAATTTTGAGAATGAGGAATGAGAGTGATGTGAGAATATAACACAGCCTAAAAGTTCAGAGAGATAATGAAGAAGAAAGTGTTGTTGGTGTTCAGCGGATTCGATTCCAATTTCCAAAGGAAGAAGAAGAAGCGCAAGAGAAATAGATTTGAAAGACAAGAAGAAGGTGAAGAAGAGTAAGAACAACAATGTCCTACATTTAAGCCCATCATAAATTAATAAAAAAGAGAGAAACATCGACAAAAAGGAGTAGTGATAGACCAAAGACTGCAACCGATAAATTTGCATCAACATTACAAGAAAACGAAATTACATTTTTCTTAAAGAAAAAGGACCCATGCAGGGGCGGTTAGATGCATTTGGACTTAAGGCGAAAATTAATTATCTTATTTTAAATACAAAATTAGTACTAATTAACATGAACTACGTAAATTTTTTTTAGAAATTTTATAGATAGAAAAAATTTGACAAAATTTTTCATACTTATTGATGTGGCAGATTGTAGTAGTAAGTAAAAGAGTGATGTTAATGGTAGACTTAGATGAGAACTAGTAAAAGTTTGCTAACTCAACTCTTATTATTATTCTTATTTTTGTTAGAAGTGTAACATTCACAATATTTTTTTACAAAAAATCCCAGATTTTAAGTTGCTTTTTGTTTTCTACTTGAAAATATCACTATAATTATTTTTTTGCCATCAATAACAAGTTGTAACAACCTACTACTTAGTATTAATTGTAAAAGTGTTGTGAAAAATATTGTGGATGTTGCATTTTTCTCTCTATTTTATTTGTTTTTCATCTGAAAAAAAATATTATTTTATTTATTGATTGTAAATAACCCTATTAGTTAAAATTTAGGGACCTATTTTTTACTTAGGGCCTTAAACGATCGCATTTTTTACTCACCCATTCAGCCGCCCTGGACCCATGTAATTGTTGAATGAAGAATGGTCAATCACAGTATTCAAACGTAAAAGACTAACCTCTAAAGTTAAAACAATGGTCGGAAGATTTTGGTAAGCATCAATATCATTTAAAAAGACGACTTTGAAGGGAGCTTTGTTGACTCCAGCCAAAAACTGTCGCCAGTCTAAAATCAAAAGTTGCTTTTTGATCTGTATGGTCGCCCACCTTACAAATCTCATCATTTATTGATGGAAAAAAAAATCTTATCATCTATCATTGGCTTTTTTTATTTTTTTATTTTTAGTTAATGAATGACTTAAGAGTTAAGATATTGATTTAAGAAATATTTTTAGAAAATAATAATTAACTTATTTAACAAATTTTTATATTTTTTATAAAAATAGTATTAAAATTTTCTTAAAAAGGTCCAATAACTAATACTAGAGAGGCATTCATTAATATGACTTTTTTTTAGAGAAAATAATTATATTTGGCATTTGATAATGGAAATTAGTGTACCTTTTTATTTGTTAAGGTTGCATTAATAATATTCTAAAATCTCTCCAAAATAAAAATTCTAAAATACCCTTTTGCTTATGTGGGATTAAGAAAAATGAGTAACACTCCACTTGTCTAATAAAAGCATAGAAAAGTGATTATTATAATAGGACAACAATAAGTTGATAAATTACAGTTTAGCTACAATCTTACCCAATAAAATAAATATTATTACATATTTTGAAAATCTAATCGTTAAATTACATATTCTTTATAGTCTTAATACACATGTTAAATTTTATGTCGATCAGATATTATTTATTCTATAATCTATAAGTTTATATTTTATGCATAATTTTAAACTACAAAAACTTGCAATTTAAACAATTTATTGATGACATAACTATTGATCTTTAATTTTTTAGAAATTTTGCAAGTGTAAAGAATATAAGAAAAAGATATACTCTAATGATGGATTTATCAAAATTTACTTTTAATAAAAAGATATTGTTTAACCAATTTTGTAACTAAATTTTATAATAGGACAAATCACCGTAATATAGACTCTAGATTTAAATGCGAATTGGAATATTGGAAACGATTCACTCACACAATCTAAAAAAGTTGCAACATCTTGAGCCTGCATCCTATTTTACCTGAAAATACTTGCACGACAGACATTAGACAAATATAGAGTATAAGAACAGTGCGATCAAGTGAATAAAGAGATGATCAACCTAATCAAACAGTCATACAAAATGACCACAATGATCTGTATCAAAGGGGAGGGGGGGATTGATTATCCCAACATGCTTGCCAAGTTTTTAGCACAATCAAGAAAAGATAATAGCATATTAAGATATTGAAGAGAAAATTGACCATGTCCCATTGATTGGAATTTAAGCTAGAATTCCATGATTCTAAATTGCCCAGCGGGCTCTTCACTGGGACAAGAGAGTAAAGGGGTGAAGAAGATGAGAAATACAAGTTGGAGCAAGCTGATTTTGCCTTGCCTTCTGCTGGAATTGGAATTAGAATTGGATGGTTGTGTTAGCTGAGCTGTGGGATATATGCACACCGAATGATGACTTAGTCAAGTCAAGAAAAACGTGTTGGTTTGGAAGACACGTTGGTGTTGGTCAAGTATTTTATTTTATTTTTTTTATTTTTTTTTAAAGAAAGTGTTGGTCAAGTCAAGAAAGGGGGCCGTGGAAATTTTTCTTCTTATCCGTGAAAGCATAATAAATTCTCTCTCAAATTTACTTCTTTTCACACACTTTTTGAAGCAAATTCAACAACTCATTCAAATTGATGAGTTTTTGTATATTCACTCTTTATTGCTGTCAAATCGTGTTTGCTTTACTTGAGCAGACCAATAGCTAGAGGTGGCGCTAGACAGTGTCCAACAGGTACCTGAGCTGCCCAGAATAAATAAATTTTTTTTTTAATTTTTAATTTTTTTTTCTTATTTAACCCTCCTAAAATAAAATAGGTTTGATTATAATAAATTAAGCGTGTAACAGTATTTGAAGGTATGTTTGAATACCGCTTATTTTATTGAAAATTGAAAACTGAAAATAATAAAAAAATTACTGTTTACTCTGCGATTACTGTTCATATGCGCGTGTGCTTAAAGATTATTTTATTTTTTAGATAAAAGTTAATTTAGAGCATTTATTATAATTTGAGATTAATATATTTTTCCATCACAAAAAACTTAGTAATGTGCTTAAAGGCTTACGTACGTACTCAAAAGCTCATGCGCATGCTTAAAGACTGTAACTTTAATTGCGGTTCTACGATTTTTGAATTGAAAAGAGAAGAAGTAAGAACTGAAGTGGGCCGTGAGGGCCACTCACAGAGGACGAAACTTTGAGTATAAAACTCCAAAAAAAAAAAAAAATTAGTCTTATGCAAGGTTCCTTCTATCCTATTTCCTTGCGGACCCGCTAATTGTTTCCTTGACTTAGAGCATTGACATTATGCATTATGTGGTCAAATGATAAATTCAAACAAGTGAGGGATTTTGAGTGGGATGGTGGACCACTAGTGAAATTTTAAACAAATGAATTTTTTTTAGTAGAAGGATAAAATACTAGATAAAAATGATAATATAAATATTGTAATTTTTATAAAGTCTTTATTTTCCAAATTTAAACTCACATCCTTAAAAACATAATAAATTATCTGTCACTCGCTCTTCTTTTTACACACTCTTTTAAGTAAGTTTAACAACTCATTTAAAAGTGATGGCTCTTTGTATATTCATTTTTTAATTAAGAGAAAGTTCAATAACTTATTCAAAACTGATGGCTCTTTACACAAACTTACATCCATAAAAGCATAATAAATTCTCTCTCAAATTTATGGCCTGTTTGGATGGAGGGGGGAAGGAGGGGGAGTAGAGGGAAGTAGAGTAGTGTAAGCTAAAAATAAGTTAATTTTGTACTAAATCTACTCTACTCTACTCTACTCTCCCTCCCTCCCCCTCAATCCAAACGGACCATTACTTCTTTTCACACACATTTTGAAGCCAATTCAACAACTCATTCAAATTGATAAGTTTTTGTATATTCACTCTTTATTGCTGTCAAATCGCGTTTGCTTTACTGGAGCTGACCATTATCTAGAGGTGGCGCTAGACAATGTCCAACAGGTACCTGAGCTGCCCAAAATTTTTTTTTTTTAAATTTTAAATTTTTTTCTTATTTAACCCTCTTAAAATAAAATAGGCTTGATTATAATAAATTAAGCATGTAACAATGTTTGAGAGTATATTTGAATACCGTTTATTTTTTTGAAAATTAAAAATAGTAAAAAAAAATAAAATTACTGTTCACTCGATAATTATTGTTCATATATACATATGCTCAATAATTCTTTTATTTTTTAAATAAAAATTAATTTAAAATATTTATTATAATTTAAAATTAATATATTTTTCAATCACAAAAAGTCTAAAGATATGCTCATGGGCTCATGCGCATACGCAGAGACTCATGCGTGTTTAAAGGCTAATAACTTTAATTGCGGTTCTACGATTTTTGTATTGAAAAGAGAAGAAGTAAGAACTGAAGTGGGCCGTGGGGGCCACTCACAGAGGACAAAACTTTGAGTATAAAACTCCAAAAAAAAAAGAAAAAAAAAAAGCCTTATGCATGGTTCCTTCCATCCTATTTCCTTGCGGACCCGCCAACTGTTTCCTTGACTTAGAGCATTGACATTATATATTGGGTCCGTTTGTATTGAACTTATTATTGTTAAAATTGAAAACTAAAAACTGAAAGTACTATAATAAAATAATTTTTAAATATGTAAATAGTATCGTGAGATATATTTTTAATATTTTTTTAGTGCGTGAATAGTACATGACAGTGATTTTTTCCCTATATAGTGAACCATGTGAGGTTACTATTCATATGCAGAAAAAAAAAAAAAAAGAAGGGAAAACGTGAAACATGGACACAGCTTTCAGCTTAAACCAAACGGCTTCATTATGTGGTCAAATGATAAATTCATGCGAGAGATTTCGAGTGGGATGGTGGATCACTAGTGAAATTTTAAACATATGAATTTTTTTTAGTAAAATGATAAAATATTAGATAAAAGTGATAGTAAGAACCATGTAATTTCTCTAAAGTCTTTATTTTCCAAATTTAAACTCACATCCTTAACAGCATAATAAATTATCTATAACTCGCTCCTCTTTTTATACACTCTTTTAAGAAAGTTCAACATCTCATTCAAAATTGATGACTCTTTGTACATTTATTTTTTAATTAAGAGAAAGTTCAACAACTTATTCAAAACTGATGGCTCTTTACATATTCATTTTTTAATTAAAAGAAAGTTCAACAATTCATTCAAAACTGGTGGTTTTTTGCATATTTATTTTTTAATTGAAAGAAAGTTTAACAACTCATTCAAAACTGATGGCTCTTTGCATAAACTTACATGTAAAAGCATAATAAATACTCTCTCAAATTTACTTCTTTTCTCACACACTTTTTGAAGCAAATTCAACCATTCATTCAAATTGATGAGTTTTTGTATATTCACTCTTTATTGCTGTCAAATCGTGTTTGCTTTACTTGAGCTGACCATTAGCTAGAGGTAGCGCTAGACAGTGTCCAACAGGTACCTGAGCTGCCCAAAATAAAAATTATATTTAAATATTTAAATTTTTTTTCTTATTTAACCCCCCTAAAATAAAATAGGCTCGATTATAATAAATTAAGCGTATAACAGTATTTGAGGGTCTATTTAGATATCGTTTATTTTGTTGATAATTGAAAATTAAAAATAATTAAAAAATTATAATAAAGTTACTATTCACTCTGCGATTACTATTCATATACAAGTGTGTTCAGAGGTTCTTCTATTTTTTAGGTACTGGTTAATTTAGAGCATTTATTATAATTTGATATTAATATATTTTTCAATCACAAAAAACCTTGAGATGTGCTCAGAGGCTCACGCATGTGGTTAAAGGCTAGTAACTTTAATTGTGGTTCTACGATTTTTGAATTGAAAATAGAAGAAGTAAGAACTGAAGTGTCCAACAGATACCTAAGCTGCCCAAAATAAAAATTCTATTTATAGTTTTTTAATTTTTTTTCTTATTTAACCCTCCTGAAATAAAATAGGCTTGACTATAATACATTAAGCACGACTTAGTGTGTTTCGTTTTCATGCTGAAGATCATTTTATATTGGGAGGCAGACGTCTACGAGTCTCTAAGCACCACAGTGAAAGTGTCCTTTCACGCATTCTTTATTCTTTCAAGCATCTGGTCTGTAAGTTTTCAATTATTTATAGATTTTTTATTATTTATATTCAGTATTTGTTTATTACTTTTGCCTATTATATCAATTTGTGTTATTATTTAATTTTAAATTTATGTATTGTTCCTTTTATTTTATGACATTATAAATTGTTGAAATATATCCAACAACAATTTGGCAAAGAAACACAATTTACTTGTACCTTGAACACTGAAGACCAAGTTAATTACGCGTTGTCAAAAAAGTCAGATTATTCATTAATCTGTCATTCACTTTTTGAAAAATGAAAGAGCCTCGAAAGTTTGCACCATGAAATCTTCGCGGAAGTCGGACTTCCCTATTTTCAAGGCCTTCATTTCCAATGTTGAAATCAAGGGGCTCCCTGGCCCAAAGAAAACAAATAAATAAATAAATAAAAATTGGCTCCCTGACCCAAAGAAATTTTTTACTTCTTTTTAGACTTCAATAGCAAAATTTCCACAGCCCCAAACCAACACCAACGCGTCTTCCATCTTTTTAGAAGCTGAAGCAAAATCTCCACAGCCTTCTTGACTTGACTAACGCGTCTTCCAAACCAACACCAACGCGTCTTCCTTCTTTTTAGAAGCTGAGCCATTAGACTTCAATAGCAAAATTTCCATGGCGTGGCTTGTGTCCAGTAAAAATTATCACTGAACACGTTGGATTACTGACACGTATTAACTCTTAAACATGTGTCCAAATCTTAATATGTCCAGTGACAACTTTCACTGGACACAAGCCCTTCCCAAATTTCCACAGCCTCCTTTCTTGACTTAACTAATGCGTCTTCCAAACCAACACCAAAGCGTCTTTGCATATATTCCACAGCTCAGCTAACACAACCATCCAATTCCAGCAAAGGGCAATGGCAAATCTCAGCTTGCTCCTACTTGTATTTCTCATCTTCTTCACCCCTTTACTCTCTTGTCCCAGTGAAGAGCCCGCTGGGCAATTTAGAACCATGGAATTCTAGCTTAAATTCCAATCAATGGGACATGGTCAATGGTCTCTTCAATATCTTAATATGCTATTATCTTTTCTTGATTGTGCTAAAAACTTGGCAAGCATGTTTGGATAATCAATCCCCCCTCCCCTTTGATACAGATCATTGTGGTCATTTTGTATGATTGTTTGATTATGTTTTTTTTTTTTTTTTTTTGAGAAACAGATTGTTTGATTAAGTTGATCATCTCTTTATTCACTTGATCACACTGTTCTTATACCTTATATTTGTCTAATGTCTGTTGTGCAAGTATTTCAGGTAAAATAGGATGAAGACTCAAGATGTTGCAATATTTTTAGATTGTGTGAGTGAATTGTTTACAATATTCCAATTCACATTTTAATCTAGAGTCTATATTACAGTGTTTTGTCATGCAATTGACTTTTATTAAACTATTTTTTTATGGACAAAATTTAGTTACAAAATTGGTTAATAATATCTTTTCATTAAAAGTGAATTTTGACATATTCATCATTGGATTATATCTTATATCTTCCATGCCTGCAAAATTTCTAGAAAATTAAAGATCAATAGTTATGTCATCAATAAATTGTTTAAATTATAAGTTTTTGTAGTGTAAAATTATGCATAAAATATAAACTTATAAATTATAAAATAAATAATATCTGATCGACATAAAATTTGACATGTGTATTAAGAGTGTAAAGAACATGGATTTTATTGGAGTGACGTGGAAGTCTTCACAATGAAGGAGGTATCGACTTACTCTCCTATAGTTAGGGACAAGTGTGCCCATTTCCCTTTACTTTGTACACAAATGATATTACAATCAATAAATTATTTCTATCAAAAAAAAAAAAAAAAAAGCCCATCTTTTATATAACAGTAAAAATAGGTTAATGTGATTTTTGGATAACAGTAAAAACAACTTAATAAAAAGAGGTTAAAATGGCTAAATGCAAGATTAAAGTGCCACATGGTAGGACTTTATGCACTCTTGCATGAGGTCTCTGCTTTTTATATATACAAGCATGTAACTCCATGCAAATGCATAGATGCATTTAAAACTAAACAAAATTTTTATTATAAAAATATAAATAATTAGTTAAATTATTATTTAAAAAAAACATTTAACACGTATTTATCTATACATATAGATACATTTAAAATTAAACACAATTTTTATCATAAAATATAAATAATTAGTCAAATTATTTTTTAAAAGTAAATATAATTAAACACACATTAAAATTCTTACCTAAATTTAACACTAGTTATGATCATTTTTTTTCTAATTTTTAATAAGATAGAACGTGTGATGATTTTTATTTTATTTATTTTTTGAGAAATGTGTAGTGATTTTTATTGAGTATATGTTAATTTTTTTTTTAATTTTATAGTTTATTAATATTAGATTCTGAGTATTTTGTACTCATTAACTCACTTGACACAAAGATTAAAAAACTTAAGTAGACACATGGCACATGCTTAAGTGAATAATTATGGTGTAGTCCCCACATAAATTTAGACACATGCAAAATTGGATTATAATTTCAAATTCTAATTCAACTTTCTCTAAGTTTTACCTATTAATATATATATATATATATATATATATATATATATATGACTTATAAATTTGAATTTTTTTAGTTATATGATTATGTTTTATATGGTTTATTATATTGAATTCCTCATTTTCTACACTAAATTAACTAATTTGGTACAAAATTTTAAAATTTTAGATTAGATAAGACACGTGGCGCAAAATAAAACTCTAATTGAAATTTAATATTTATACTAAATTAACTCACTTGGCACAAAATTCTAAATTTAAATTAGATGGGACACGTGTCACAAAATTAGAATTTAATTAAATTTGAATATGAAATTTAATTGGATTTTCTCTCTTTTTTACCTATTATTATTATTATTATTATGTATATATATATATAGACTAGTGTTATGCATGTGCGATGCACAGCTTAATAAAAAAATATTTTGATAATATAATTAACTTAATAACAAATAAAATGAAAAAAAGAATTAATTCAAAATTTAAGATTAAAAAATAAATTGTACTTGTACAATTAAAAGAAATTTAATTTTTATTTCTTATTTTGATATTTAAATCATTTGTTTTAGTGTTGATTTTATTCAAATGGTTATAAGTTATATCAACCCTAAACCAGTATATGTATCCATATGTAACATTCTAAATTAATAATAAATAAAAATATAATACTCTAACTTAATGTAACATTCTAACTTACTAATAAATAAATATAACACTCTTAACTTAAAGTAATGTTTGTAATTGTATTGTGTTTTAGCCTTTAAGAACATATATATTATTTTTTTATGATAAAAAAAACATATATTAATATTACACATGAAAAAATAATGAATTCAATAGTTGAAATTGTTGAAAAAAAAATTAAGCCAAAACTTCAATTCATTAATGAAAAAAATATCCAAATTTTTGAACTAAAAAAAAAAAACGGAGATAAGTAAAGATAAACATAGAAATTTGGAGAGATAAATTCTCTCATACCCAATTTCATGTTTGACGGCAAATTTTGCTTTTAATTAAAGAATATAGATTACATAGAACAAAGCACCAAACAAAAGCTATAACAAATTAAATCCATTATAAAATATTGATGTCAACAACAAATAATCATGTAATAAGAAATTAAAAAATACAAATATATTGCTTGCTATATTGACTTCTTAAAAAAACACTAAAAGGTGTGATCAAACATATAATTTCAGCTTATCTATAAAACTTATTAATAAAAATCATATTATATATAATAAAAAGGCAACAAATACACAAAATCTATTCAATTTGATGAAAGAAAAAAAAAATTTCCTGGAAAGTTGTAGGTAGGGCAAAGAAGAGAAAGGAAGAGTATAGCAAATAATTGTAAAGTACATAGTAGAAATAATGAAACACCAAAAAACTGTGTGTTTATATAATGAAAATTTTAGGTTGTAAAAAATATGATATGAACAAAAAGAAGTAGTTTAGGTGAAAATCAAATACTTTTTTTTTTTTTTTACTTTATTATTAGGAAAAAGATGACATAAGATGCAAATTTATCCACCCAAAAAAAAAAAAGAGTAGGAAAAAAATTGCAATTTCTATCTTTTTTTCCTTTTACATTTTTTAAAGAAACGTAGGAAAAAAAAATGCAAATTCGATCTTCTTCTTCTTCTTTTATTTATTTTTTATTTATTTATTTTATTTTTACATTTTTTATCTTTCTTTTTTATTTAAATCCTATCCTTAGGTAATTCTATTCTATTGATTTTAGGGTTTGTTGATAACTTACTTTTGTTTTTTTTGGATAAAGAAGACTAGAAACATTATTCAAACGAGGATAAAAACATTACATCAAGCGCTAAAATGTGTTCAAGAAAACTTGGAGATTCCTCAATCCAAGTAACAAAATCAGAAGTTTTCCTAGCATACTAAGCTAGGCCATGAGCTGTCTTATTACCTAAGTGAGGAACATAAACAACTTGCACCTGCCTAAAAGAGCGAAGGCCTTGAAGAGAACCATCAATAATATGGGCTACACTCGCTGGCGGACTAACAATACCATTGAGGGCCTGAATAACAGATAAAGAATCACTCTCAAAACTAACATCCTAAAATCTAGTATCCTTAGCAAATAAGATTGCCTCCTCCATTGCTTTTGCCTCTATCTCAAGAGGACCTAAAGGAACCTCCAACAATTTGCTAATTACCGCTGCCACCTGACCACAGTGATCCCAAATCACAATGCCCACACCAGCATACTTGAGAGAGGAAAAGACAGTGCCATCAACATTTACCTTAAACCAGGGGGGTTTAGGTGGCATCCAATACACTTCCAAATCGCTCCGAGGCCGCGTAGGAATGTAGTTTACGAACTGGTACTCCTCCAGGTAAGAGCACGTCCACTGAACTATGCACAACACAGATTGACGAACAGCCCCCAAGCGCGCTTGATTCCGAGCTGTCCACAGGCACTAAGCTAACACCACAACAAGGTCCAAAGCCCCTGCATCCAACTGAAAAGAAAATTTCAGCAACCAGAGCATATCTAAAAATTTATTAAAATTTCTGCAATTTGGTGAAGTCGCGTGGCGCAACTACAACTTTTAAGCCTAACTTTTATTATATATAACTAGCTTGTAACTCCATGCATAGGCATGTATATGCTTAAAAGATACACATTAAGATGCATAGTATAATTCTTACATATATAATTTAAATATTATTGATAGTCATTTTTTTTTTTAACTCTTTAAAAAGTTTTGTAAGAATGTTATTAGGTAGAAAATGTAAATTGTCCATTTTTTAAATATTTTTATGTTCATTAATTCTAGACTTTTTGGTTTTTGTACACAATAACTCACTTGAATGGAGATTTATGATATGGTTCCACATTTAATTTCAAAATTATAAAATAAAACCCTCTTTAAAAATAAATAATTTATGACACATGATGCAAAATTGGACTTCAATGGTAGATTCTAATTGGATTTTCTCTAAACTTTACCTATTAATATATATATATATATATATATATATATATATATATAGATGACTTATAAATTTGAATTGTTTTTAGTTATACAAAAAAAAGCTTATAAATTTTAGATCATTCAAACTCTCTCTTCTTCTAATTTTATATATAATGTTATATATATGATTATGTTTTTTATGATTTACTTATTAGACTCCTCATTTTTTACACTAAATTAACTTATTTGGCACAAAAATTAAAAAACTTATATTAAATGGGACACATGTCGCAAAATCAAACTCTAATTGAAATCTAATTTTTATATTAAATTAACTTACTTGGCACAAAAATTTAAAAACTTAGATTTGATGGGACATATGACACAAAATTAGACTCTAATTGAATTTCAATTTGAAATCTAATTGGATTTTCTCTCAACTTTACCTTTTATTATTATATATATAGATATATAGATATGATATATACACACACACACACACATATATATATATATATTGATGATTATTATTTGCTTACTATTGAAAATCTTCATTCTTGTACCATGAGATTTGTAAGGTTGAATTTTATCAACCATCTTATTGGTTTTATTCCGTGCCAAATTTGCTTGTATTTTAGTAATTAGTAACCCTGTATTTAGGTGGGAATCATGTAAGGGTAGTGTGTGAGAGAGTGTGAAGAATTGCTCAAGTGTATGCAAAGAAGCAGGGACTTGCGGCTGGATCTTGCGGGTGGCTCGCGGCTGCAAGCCGCTAGTTTGATGCACACGTGCCAAGCATGCCAGAAGCTGAAGCGTCGCGCCAGCTGTTCACTACAGGACAAAAGTCCCAGGTTGGCCAGGCCGTTTGCTTGCGGCTTGAACTCGTGACTCAATCCAGTCGCACGGTCAAGCCACCAGAACACCTTGTTTGGCAAAATATGACTTTTCACATTCCTTCTCATCCTACTATATATATACCCTTATACCCACGATTCAAAGAGAGCTTCCAGAGAGAATTTTGATAGAGAAACCCTATAAAAAAACAAGATTGACTTATCCGCAATCTTTAACTAAGAGACTCTTCAAATTTCTCTACCCTCTTCCTCTCCATTGTCAAATCCTTGAGAGGCTTATTACCAAAACCTTTTCTCACTATATCCATTTCTGTGAGATGGTTGTTTGGTGCTTTGGGAAGTATTTAGGAAGAAACTAATTTTACATTGGTTAATGCTATGGTCAAGTAGCGGAATTCGGGAAGTTAGAAAAGAAATAGGTTCGGCGCAACCTCGTTGGAGCAAGAAGCTTGGAGGACTTAGGTACATTGGGTAGATTAGGCTTGGAAGGTCTATTGCTGTTCATGTATCCCAACTACATTTTCTAATAGATTACTTACCGCTTGGAGGGCGGTAGAGAGGTTTTATGCCGAGGGTTTCGATTTCTTCTTCAATAATACACCGTTGTGTTGTCCTTGTGTTTGCATTTCTCTTCCCTTATCTTTGCCTTTTATTTGCTACTGTGGATGTGATTTTAATTGATTTAGATTGTTTATCAATTCTGTTTATAGCTTGTGTTAATTTTCCACACACTTTGTGTTTGTCATAAAGTTTGAATTGGTAATTTTGTTTTTGGGGGTCTAAACGTTCATAGTATATTTCACACTATTTGAAATTTCATTTGGTATCAGAGCGGGTGCACTCTTTGTGGTTTAAACACATTAGTGTGATCCTTGACCCCGTATTGAGATGGACTGGTCTCAATCTTTGTCATGACATTTCTTGATAAAATATTTGTTTGTATTAAATATTTATATTTGTTTCCTGATAAAATATATATATATATATATATATATATATATTTAAATATTTACATATTTATATATATTTATATAAATATATATATATATATATACCGGGCATGTGTTTCCTCAAGTTGAGTAGATTCACATGTTGACTCTGATAGGTACCAGCTCTGATCCCTCGTTGGCATGGACCCAAAGAAAGTACTGATGGTGGCCCAGGCGAGTTATGCGGCGCCCTGTCGGGATGGTAAACCGTGGCTATACCGGCTCGCGTAAGCCATGTCAGGGTTTGGGTCGTACCCCCCTTGTGACTGTCAGGGTGTGGGTTACCCCCTTTTGGTATCAGAGCCAACTGCGTTTGTCGTGGGTTGTGGTAGGAACTCTCACTTCCTATACAGGGATAAAGGAGGGCTCTCCGCCTACCGGGCATGTGTTTCCTCTTTTGAGTAGATTCACATGTTGACTTTGATAGGTACCTGTGATGTTCCCTTAATGTGGAGTCTATCAATCCTATGTGTGGCGCCTAATGCGTTCTCCAGGCAACTCTTAATGACAGTCTTCTAGGCACCATAGAAACCAGTCTTAGTGTCGGACCAGTTCATTTAAACTGTTTCCCCAATTTTGTAGTTCACCTCCATGACCCCCATGTCATGAAAACCCTTACTTTGAATATCAAGACCCATGGTACCCTCATGGTGCAGGGAGCCAGTCAGATTGCCTGTGATGTTCCCTTAGTGTGGAGTTTGTCAGTCCTGTGTGTGGCGCCTAATGCGCTCTCCAGGCAACTCTCCATGGCATTACCCCCTATTGGTATCAGAGCCAACCGCGTTTGTCGTGGGTTGTGGTAGGAACTCTCACTTCCCATATAGGGATAAAGGAGGGCTCTCCGCCTACCGGTCATGTGTTTCCTCTTTTGAGTAGATTCACATGTTGACTTTGATAGGTACCTATGACGTTCCCTTAGTGTGGAGTCTGTCAGTTCTGTGTGTGGCGCCTAATGCGCTCTCCAGGTAACTCTCCATGGCATTACCCCCTTTTGGTATCAGAGCCAAGTTGGCTGGTCGGTTGTAAGTTACTATTTTAATTTCAATCAAGTTGGCAGGTTCTACCGTCATAGTTATTAGTTATTTTTGTGCATTATCATTATTTCGAGCATGTTATCTCCTACAAGTTTTATTTTATTTTACATCTATTTACTGATAGCTCTTCCATTACCACTCATCGTCTTCTACATTTATTATCTCTTTTTTGTGATCTATCATTTGGTAGGCTGAGCCTCCTTCCTAACCTACTGTTTATCTTTCTGTGTTAACTGTTCAAGTTAATCTTTCATTTCCCAGTTACTTGCTTTTTCTTGTTTCTGTGTTTTAGCCCAAAAGTTTGTTGCAGATGTGTACTATTGAGAACAGAAAAGTAAATCCAGATCTGTACCGTTGTACAACCCTGTAAGTCTTCAGGTGTCCTATAGCCATGTTGCCGTTTAGCCGAGGGAAGGCGTTTAGGCGTTGAGGCGAAAGAGGACGTAGAAGCGCTAAGAGGTGTGTAGTTAGTACAGTGAAGGTTTTTGAAGGTCTCGTGTGTATACCCTGTTTCAGATCTAGGGTTAGATCTTGAAATTTGAAGATAAAAGTGATTATGTTGTGATTGTATTATCTTAAGCTTTTGTCACAGAATGATGAATAGGTGGTTGTCTAGGAGTAACTCTTCTGCCAGTTCTAGATCATCCATTCCCCCATTCATACCAGAGATACCTCAAGAAGATGGAGTTATCAATTTGGAAGATTATTAGCTGTCAGATGTAGATCTAAAACTAGGAGATTGGAACATCCCCAAGTTGCCCACTAGTGAAATCTACAAGTCTTCATGGATCAACAAGAAGATCTTTAAGACAGATTACCATGTTAAAACCATAGAACAGGTCTATGGAATTAACAAAGAATTTGAGACATGTTACTTGCTTTCTCTTGCAACCATTAAAGTGCACAAGAAGCAAGGACATAACTTTTTGCACATAGGTTTAGTCCAAGTTGGAGTTAAACCCCTCATCAGAGAAGGTTTGAACAGTTCAATCCTTATGGCCCTTAGAGACACCCGTCATATAAGGTTTAATGACAGTCTTCTAGGCACCATAGAAACCAATTTTAGTGGCGGACCAGTTCATTTCAACTGTTTCCCCAATTTTGTAGTTCACCTCCATGACCCCCATGTCATGAAACCCTTACTTTGAATATCAAGACCCATGGTACTCTCATGGTGCAGGGATCCAGTCAGATTGCCTTGATATACAGGATTTATTACAAGTGCTTGAGGACAAACCTCAATGCCCAAGCCCTTGACAAAAGGAGACTGAGAGAAACAACTCTCATTCAAACCACAGATCCTAGATCCAACATCCAGGTACCCAAAACCCTTCAATGGTCGGAGGTTACCTTCCTAAAAAATTGGACTCTAGAGAATGAGAATTACCCTCTCCAGATCCAGGATCCATCCCAGAATCCAGACTTAGATTTTGTCTAACAGCTATCCGATGGAACGGTTAGACTTAGCTTTAACCAGTCTAGGTTTTGATTTCCCCCATCCTTTGGTGATCCTAGGTTTAGATCTCTAGTAGATCTACCCTAACCTAGTAGGCAGTTACCTATCCTTATTAGAGATAGACCTGCATCCCAGTGTAGCTCTTCCAGACCTCGTGAACTTTTCCCAAAACAAGGAGAGACTTAGGTCTAGAACTCCAAGGTGTCCAAACCAAATCCCAGGTTAGTACCCCTTGCTACACAGCCCAACAAGAATCAGTTGTTGATCAAGAGGACAACAACAGCAGAAAAACCCCTTCTCCATCCCATTTAGAAGCCCCAGAAGAACCTGAAGATGTGACACCAGATGACCATCAAGAAAGAGTTCACCCCTAATATGGTAGCCTTAGGCAAATAATTTGACCTAGAGAAGAATAGAGTCAAGAGAGAAGCCTATAGAGCCAACCATACCCGTGATCAGAAGAAAGAAGTTTTAGCAAAGTGGAAAGAATTCATGAAAGAGACATCCAACAATGTTCCTTTCTTTGAATACTTTGAAAACCATTTTGAATGGCACAAAAAGTCTTGTGTTGTTACCAAAACAAATTGGACGAAGGAAGATACCAAGGAAGTTGTTCAATCCAGTCACCCACCCTTGGATAAAATAACCTTCAAACATAAGAAAGCTGATGTAGTTGCGTCACATTTCCAACACCCCACCAGTGAAGAAGTTGTAGTTAGCAAAGTCATTACACAAAATAACTACACCAACCAAAGTCTTCATGTTATAGGAAAACAGCTTGATAGGATGGAAGAAAAGGTTGAGAAAAAGGTTATCCTTCAGCCTTAGCAAACCCAGTCCAACCTTAGAAAAGCCTTTAATCAAGCTTCCTACCACTAGGCAAGCCAGCCTTAAGTCTAAGGACCAAACAACCTTAGAAATTTGTTTGCAAAAGATGGAAGAACTCGTGAAGAAGGGACTAGTCACCCCTTCACCAGACACCATTTCATCTAGCAGACTTGTTACCTTAGATGCTCGCAAGGCCTCTAGAAGTTTATTGAAGAAGAAACCAATCATCTTTTCATCCAAAACCACAAAGTCTAGTAGACTTGTTGTCTTGGATGTCCACACAGCTTCTAGCAGTTCTAGTAGAACCTCCTCAGATAGTGAAAAAGAGATAGAAAAGCGAAGGAACCAGTCTCAAAATTTACAGTCCTAGGCTACCCTTCCTAAAAAGATATGGGTATCCAAATTTAGGGGAAAAGAATCTTCTGAGACATTCCATAGGAAAAGAATAGCAGCCAAGTATTATAAGAAGCAAAAGCTCAAGAGTGCTGATGGTTCTTATAAGAAAAAACAACCACCCACACCAAAAGTATCAGGAAAGTGCTTCACTTGTGGAAAAAGAGGCCATCTCCGAACCAAATGTGAAAGTAAGGATAGAACCCTTACCAACACCATCGTTTGTAATGTGCCAGTTAGTACTTTAGAGCTAAAGATTCAGGCAACCCAAGTAGACATCCCTGAAGGCAAAAGTACTAAACCCAAAAAGGAAGTAACGGTCAATGACCTCTAGAAAGAAATCAACGAAACCAGATCTGAAGTTCAAACCCTTAGGGAAAACTTAGCCACTTTTAGGTTAGACCACAACTAAAGACTGGAGCATTTGGAAAATACTCTCCATCAAGGCAATAAGAAAGAAACCTCATTGCAGAACCCTTCTAATAAAGAAGATGAAACAGATAATCCTGTTACAGATATGCTTCAAAAGAAATTCCTTGAAACCATCAACAGGATTAACTTCCAAAAATGGCACTCCAAAGTCAGGATTGTCATTAACAAAGATTTTGAATTTGAGGTCATAGCCTTAATAGAATCTGGTGCTGATCTCAACTGCATCCAAGAAGGAATCATTCCCTCCAAGTACTTCAAAAAGACTAGGGAAAGATTAACCTCCGCAAGCAGCGGAAAAATGCAGATTGAATTCAAAATACCAAATGCCCATGTGTGCTAGGACAACACATGTTTCAAGACCACACTTGTCCTTGTTAAAAATATGACAGATAGGGTCATCTTAGGAAACCCGTTCATGTGTCTATTGTATCCGTTCATCACAGATAGTGAAGGTATCACTACTTATCCCTTTGGCCAACCAGTTAAGTTTAAATTCCTTAGGAAGCCAGAACCTAGAGAAAGGTTCAGAACTTAAGCAGCTCACAGATTACAAAGGTTCAGAACTCTATTATAGCTATTATGACTATATGGACGCCTTTGAAAAGATTCTATTTTTCCAAAATAGGAATTATGATCATTCTTGGTTCTTAATGTTCGACAAGAAGTTCCGCAGCACAATACCTTCTTGGTTCCTTAAGTGGTGGGAAATGTTCGGTTCAATACCACAGATTTTCCCAGAACCCCTCCAGGATGCCCTACGGTATTTCAGCTCCAGGCAAAGTGTCACTTCCCATGGTTCCCAATTTCCGGCTATTCTCTACATGATAGTCATGTACGGAATTCACTGGATTAGTATGTGGAACTACACTATCAACAATAACCTTTTAGACAGAGAATTTCTAGTAAAGTGGTGGGACAGTCTTAGGATCGACCAGATCATTCAAAAAGTCCACAAGGATTTTCCCCCTCCCATCCAGAAAGCCATTACTTGCAAGACAGTCATTACTCACAGAACAAGGTCACAGTCTTCCCTAGATTCCGTCTAGATCGCCGGAAAATCTAGCAAAGAATTCAAAGATCTTGGCCAGCAATTGATTTTACAGTTAGAACAATTATAGTCAGCAGAAAAGAATTCTCCTGCCTCTTCTGAAGCTTTAGTTGGATACTGTCCAAATAACCCATTATTCCAGGATTCCCAGGATCCTTATGATGGTTGCAATTTAGACAGTGAGTAATTTACAGTTCAGAATCATGTGTGGATCCGGTTACTATTCATAGTCACTATTCCGTGAACAGTACCTGCACCCAGCAGATTCCGGACAAGACACTATTCATCCCACAGTATCAATCACTGTGCAATGAACAGTTCTCCAGAAAAGCAGGGGGACAAATCACTATTCATGAACAGTGGCTGTTACTGTTCATCAAACAGTGCCCCGGCAGAATCATTAAGTTTACTATTTACTTTCGACTGAAAAGAAATTCACCCGTGGTAAAAGCAATTCACTCTCCGTGATTCCAGCAATCTCCTGAAGAATTCAAGGCTTCCTCTAGTCTATATAAGGAACCCTCATCTTCATTCTTTAGCAGGCCTAGTTTAGCAAAACAAACTTCCCTTCAGTGTAAGGCATAGTTTTAAACTACCTCATAGCCCTCTTCTTTACAACCCAATCTTGTAATCAGATGGCAACACCATGTAACCAAATGGCCTCAGTCGGCCTTTTATTTTCATGTAAGCAGATGACCTCAGTTGGCCCTTTCTTTTGTATATTTCCGCATTGTCTGTAACTTACCCCCTTTTGGTATATATATATATATTTAAAATATATATGTATATATATATATATATATATATATATTAGAGAAAGATACACGAATCCATTGACTAATAATCCATCCACATAGAAATATGGAACAGACATGCATGAAGAGAAATATGGAGAGAGATTTTCTTCTTTTTCTCTCTTATTCAATGTTGCACACAAATTCTTCTACCCAATAATGGATATGCTAATCCAATTTATAGAATTTGGCATGAATAATTGCGTATAAAATATTAAGAGAGATAACTCTAGGTTATATATTAAGTGGACCTGGTGGCTGGCTGCTTGGCCCATTGTGGACAAATTTTCAAAAATTTAAAAACTTAGGCATGTAGGCAAGAATCGGTAATCATGCATGTTCAATGAATAATAGACACATAAGGAACCAAAAAAAAAAAAAAAAAAAAAAACAGTTTCAAAGAATTCTGCAACCTCCAACTTTTATGAAATTCTTGTTGTGAGAAAGACATTATTAAATACAGTAAAAGCTATGAAAATAATTGGGTCACTAGTCCAGTTGCACCTAATTAAGCAGTTGACCTTTTTCCATTTTCTGGATGACATATAAGCTAATGATATATTAGCAGATCCGAAACAAATTTACTATCATGACGAATTTTTTATTTTATTTTTTTTTATGATTGAGAGTCAAAATCTTACTAGAGGAGAGACCGATGTTTGGGTTTATAGATATATTGGCAAATCCTAGTGCCTGAACATATCAAATTTGTGTTGTATCAATATCATTTTGTTAGGGTTGAGTCTAGTTCGAAAGCTGTTAAAAAATGACAAAACTATCAAAATATGACAAGTTGATGATTTTTGTTCATAGCTTTTTCACCATCTATATATAATGAATTTTGCAGTGAAAATTATTTCATTGAAAAGTAGGCATATACGACTTCAAAACAAATATAATTGGATTCAATTTGGATTTTAAATAAGTGAAATGCGACCGTTTGAAATTGGCACAACTATATTATCTTCAAGATTTTCACTTGAGTAAAATGTTCTTGTTCACTATGCCAATTTTTAGGTTGTGAATTCTCATTTGTACAAAATCTAAACAACCTATACAAGGCACAATAAAAACAACTTTTTGGTGAGAGAGGCCAGTCACGAAATGAAGATGTTGAAGCCTTTGTCTTACCTAAAATAGGAAAAAAAATTTTAAAAATAAAACAAAATAAAAATAAAAAATAAAAAAACTCATCTATGTGCTATGATCCAAAAAAACAAGTTATTAGAATTCTTGACAATACCTCAAGCCTTAAACCTTTAGTAGTTGAATCCCTACAGTTGTTTTTCCTTTCAAGAGTTTTAACTTAGTTACCAAATCTTGTGCTGCATAATTAGGCTTTATCATTATTGCTTTAGATTTCAAAGTTATCTGCTTCCTTTCTCCATAATTTGGAGCAAATTTGAGTTTGTATATCACATCTGGTATATTTGACTGTATATTAATGCCTTGATTTTGAAATTAGATGATATGTCTAATTTTGATTGCTCATGATGATATTCACATTAGTGTTTTTTTTTTTTTTTTTTTTTGGTCTGATGAACCCTGCTCTATGTTATTTCATTAATAGTAGTGTAATAGGGTATGCCATGAATTTTCATAGCACTAGAATGATGATGTTACATAATTGCACTCATTCATTTGCACATCCTCATGACTTTTGTTGTTTGGTTTGATATTTTTATTTATATTTTTGTTAGAGCTAAGTTGAAAATTTGTAATGGGGGTGAGTTTTGTCTTTAGTTTTTTTTATTTGTTTGAGTACGAAATGATAATGATTGAGTGTGTTTGTATGTGATGTGAGGTGATTATATGCAATTGTGGGGTGAGAAGTTGTAATTTTTGTACTTTGAGTAGATAGAAAAGGTTTTGTAATTGATGTTAAATGAAAGAAATAAAATATGTCACTAACATATTATACTCGACTCTCTAATAGGTTTACAATCTCTGAAGAATATTGATATAAATGTATACTTCGGTGGACCCCTTGACAATCCTGGAGGGATTGATGGATTCCCATTTAGAGGGTCAGGTATCGAATGCTACTACATGATGATACGTCGTAAGTTGAAGACGTTGAATGATTTGAAGAGGAAAATAATGGACGAATTGAATTTGAATCGTGCTTGGCATGACATCAAGATTATTTATTGTTACCCACAAAAATTCATTCATGAACGGATAAATTACGGGTATATGGTGATTAAAGAAGACAAACATGTAAAGATGATGTTTAATAGGATCCAGAAAATGCCCCAAGTAAATGCTACTGAGTTGTATGTAAGTTTGGAGTCGCTTGTAGACAACACTGCTGAGGTGGTGCAACAAACAACTACGAATTTACAATTTACAGCCCTAGATGATGAATGCATTACAATGGGAGGGTATACAATGGGAGGTTATATGCTCCTATATCAAGATCATGTTGCCAATACTGGTGAAACCTTCTATCCTTAAGAGACACATTTAGAGGAGGAAGATGAAGACGAAGATAAAGATCATGCTACGAAAGATGGTGAAAATATTGATGATGTGGATGAGTACGAAGAGAGGATTGAGCGAGGCGACTTTGAGAACGATGTGGATGACCATGAAGTTGTTCCCAATTTTGAAGAGGAAAATATGGAGTACCATGATGAAGGTGATGCAGACGATGATATTGGCGTCCAACATGATACAAATACGACCACTGGCTACAGACCTCCTGCTGACTCATTCTATGCAAATACTTGGGAAGATATGGTTGATCCTTCACGTCTTCAGATACCATTTGTTTCTAAAGGGTTGACTTCTGCAAATAAATAGGCGGTGAAGCATGCATTGATAATATACGCAGCAAATGATAATAGAAATTTTATAATCTGGAGGTCGACCAAAACTAAATTGTGCGCCGCATGCATTGACGACAATTGCCAGTGGTACGTTGGGGCATTCATGAAGGCTAAATTAAATGGTCTGTGGATGGTCACGTCTTATGTGGGTCCACACAGTTGTATACCCTTTGGCCTATGAAGAGACGATAAAATGATGGATTCTAATTTTGTTGCATCAGAAATTGTGGGAAAATTGCGACAAAATCATACTACTCGTATTGATGAGTTCTGGGAGATCATACATACTAAGTACAATCATGAGCTTTCTTACTATAAAGTATGGGACGTAAAACAAAAGGCAATTGCTAAGATATTTGGGAATTGGGAGGAGTCTTACAAAAAGTTATGAAAGTTGTTGTTGGCATACTTGGATTAGGACTCGAGTACCCAGTATAGTTATCACACCATACCTAGGCTGCGTTACTACGCTATGTATATTGGGCATTCGCTCCATGCATTGCTGCATTCGAATATTGCAGGCCAATGATCAATATTGATGGGACTCATCTGTATGGTAAATACAAAGGGGTATTGATGATTGCAATGGTAACTGATGATAACCAAAAGGTTTTGCCTCTCGCCTTTGCTGTTGTGGACAAGGAGTTAGGGCCTAGTTGGGGGTGGTTTTTAGAGTGTCTCATGACTTCGATAGAGCATGTCATACCTGACGAGGGCATTTGCATTATTTCTGACCGACATAAAGGTATCAAATGCGCCATTCGAGAGTGGCCTAGAGGTCGGGATGGAAGAGAATGGGTATTTCACCAATGTTACCTTTGACATGTTGCTAGCAATTTCAACACACACTTTGATAACCCGACTCTAAAGGCATTGGCCTTGAAAGCTGGATATGCGACTCATAAAGCTAAATTTGAGTCCATAATGCAAACCATTAAAGAGGCTGAGATTAATTTACTGAGGGGTGTAGATCCTACTGATTGCCGGATTGCACGTTATATGTCATACACGTATCTAATGAGTGAGGATCTAGACAAATGGACCCAGTCACATGATGGTGGAAGACGTTATGGGGCAATGACAACCAATATCTCTAAGTGCTTTAATGGAGTACTTAAAGGTGCCCGCGGTTTGCCCATTGTTGCAATGGTTGAGTTCACTTGGTGCAAACTTGTTGCATATTTCCACAATCGACATAAACAAATTACTTCTGATCTCTCTCGAGGTAAGGTATGGAGTGATTATACAATGGAGATCTATAACAAAAATGAGCAGAAAACAGCAGGACACACTCTGAGGAATTTTAATCATGAAGATGGTGTATATCAAGTGGTTACCCCGTACAACGACCATAGAGATGGAGGGGGAAACCACAGTCATGAAGTGCACGTATTTGCTAGAACATGTGGTTGCAGAAAGTGGCAAAATTTAAAGATCCCTTGTTCACATGCAATTAAAGTTCTTCAAGGTTTGCACCTCAATGCGACCAGCTATATTGACCCATGTTACAGTTTGAACAACGCCATTTACACATATTCACATCTTTTTGTGGTGCCAAAGTCAGAGTTATTGTGGAGGGACATTCACGGACCATGGTGGGTGCTTGACCCACAGCTGTTGTGGGCCAAAGGTCGTCCTGTGAAGTCAAGAATAAGGAATGAAATGGATGAGGTCTGACGAGAATGGGGAAGTCGAAGGGAAGATCCGAACTTGAGGGAGATTCAACCGAGGCAGTGATGCGGAGTGTGTCATCAAGAGGGGCATAACCGCAGAAGCTGTCTCAATTCCCATGGGGCTTCGACAAGTGGTAGTGCTATAAACTAGGCAAGTGCCCTCACTGTTTTTATATAATATACTCAGAATTTCATTTGGCTTTTGTTCAAAAGGCATCTGGAAACTAATGACCGTATTTTAATGTTTGTCAGGCGAGCGGAGACTGGATTTTGCTAGGTCACATTGTACGTGGGACTTGTGGTTATCTTCTGTATGGACAAGTGCTAGGCGACTATGTAGAGTATGTTGTATCAGTATGGACAAGTGCTAGTGCTAGATGACTATGTACAGTATGTTATATCAGTATGGACAAGTGCTAGGCAACTATGTAGACTATGTTGTATTGACTTAGTTGTTATTTTATTTATTGCTGAATGTTGTTGTAATTAAACTATTTGCTATCCATTGTACTCGTTACATTAGTTGCGTTGTGCATCTTTTGCCTATAATGCTAGCAATGATATTACTTTGGCATTAGTAGCTACTACTTTGGCAAGTTCAACCATAGGGCCCTCCTTTGAAGCGATGACAGCTAGTATTGAATGTTTTTGTGTGCTAAGAGGGCAACTATAATGCACATGAATAGTAACTGTTTTCATCTGGTTATTTGCATCTGATGTACTCTAACTTTGACCACTATCATATGCTTGTATCTAGTTGTTTACCGCTGCCTATGTGATGTGTTCTGGATCTAGTTTATTGCTGCAAGGGAAGGGAAAACTAATTCTGGTTTACTGTTGCAGGAGTAGCTAAAAAAAAAAAAAATCATTAGAAATCAAGTCTCTGAAACTCGATTTTGTTTTGAAATCGAGTATATAATACTCGAGTTCCACTGGAATATATATATATATATATATATATTTTTTTTTTTTTTTCCAACTTGAGAACTAATTTCAGAACTCTATAAATAACAAAACTATGAAATTAACCTATCTTAAACTTCAATGTTTAATTTGAAACTTCTGGAATTAAATTGTTTAGTTTAAAAATTTTAAAGTTGTAAGATTTATTCCATCTCGTTACCACCTTAAATCGTAGGCCTGCCCTCTTTCTGGCTTTATACAAGGCTTATTATCATAAAATTGGACTTTTGTATAAATAAAATCGTGCATATATTAATATTAGGTGGCCTAAGTTAAGTACTTGAGCTGGATTGAAGGTTGATGTAACTCAGGAAGTTACAACATAAAAAATAAATATCTCAAACTAATCTGCACCAAAAAAATGAATCGGAATCAGTGATTACCAGTAATGTGTATTCTATTATTTTACAACAAACCTTAAGATTCGAATGATTTATTTGTACCGTTTGCTAACATCTAAAAATTTAGTAGCACTATTGCCTCATTGCTTGCACAAATCCACTAACCAATTACTTAAATCCAACGATGGTAAGCATAGTGATGGCCACCAGCATAGTCAGGATGTGCCTGAAGAGCATTTAATTGAAATTCTAACGATATCCGGCCTTTGACAAGTAACTTCGATTTCTAATATTATCCAAAGATGACAACTTGGATCACAAGACCATTTCAATTCCTTCCAGCCAAGCACGACCCGTGCACAGAAATTCAAGCAACAGTAACTTGTAGCACATTTCATTGGCATCTCTTTGAGTTTTCAATGCTAATATCCAATGTCCAAATCCCCCACCCCCAATCATTGATGTACCAACAAATAGTAAGATAAAACTAACACGAACAAACAAATGCAGCACTGATCTTATTTGAGAGGCATTCCAACCTCGTACATGTTTGGCATAAGAGGCTAATATTTATTTAAGAGGCATTCCAACTCTGTTCTCGTCTGGCATAAGAGACTAAAAACAATCGTTTTTGCATCCCAAAGAAAAAAGCAGACCTAACACGCCCATAGGCATGATGAACTCAATCTACGCACTATCAAATGGACAACTAATAATCAACTCGCAATAATGTGCAACATAATCTCTGGTTAAAGAAGCATTCAGACAAAATGAAACCATTCATAGTTAATCAATACGCTACACTTTGCAGTTGCCACAAACTATAAGAACCTCAACAGCATTGAATTTAAGAGAACCATAACTCAAATGATGAAATCCAAAAATTTAGCAATTATAACTAAAATGTTTGACAGAAATCCAAAATTTAACAATTATAAAAGAAATGTCGGATATAACTTCTTTATCCAAGCCAAAAAAATACCATAGCTCATAAACATCTAAAACCATATCCAACTACAGACAAAAACTAGTAACATTCTATCAAAAGCACTAGATTAAAAGAGCCTTCATACACACAACCAGCCAGTCCAAGCTCTTAGTCAAAGAGGTTGAAACCCATATCCTGCAGTAAAAAAAACAAATTTTTAAGTTAGCAAAATGAACAAGGGGGTGTTTGGTTTGTGTTTTCAAACAACCATTTTCAGTTTTTAAACAACATTTCATGCATTTCAATACACTTTTTCACCCACATGTATTTCCACAAATGTCTTTACCAGTTTTTTTAAAATAAGACAAGACAAAAACAATTAAGGTTTTGCTCATTGTGATGAAGAATGTGATAAAATATTACGTCATCAGACTCCTCTTTCTCTTCCACTTTCTCCTCTTTCTTTGACTCGGCAGCAGCAGCTTCAGGGGCAGCTCCACCAGCGCTGCCACCAGAAGGCACTGATGACAACTTCTCCCTACCAGCTGCAATCAGCTCTGTGATATCTTTTCCCTTGACTTCAGACAAGAGCAACTCAATTCTATCATCATCAGCTTCAACCCCAACTGCAAGCCAAACAAAATTCATTTCCTTTAGCAAAACTTCAAAATCTTATCATCCAAATTGCATAAATTATGGGGGTCAGCCTAGCAATTCAGACTTCAGACTTCAGAGGTATCAGCGCGACCAACCACTCCATTACTCAAGAGGCACATGGCGGCTCCCTGAGACTATTTCCTAGCAAACAAGAAGGAGGGAACAAGGGCAGAATTACTACAACACCATTCTGTTCGGAACTCGATCTCATGGTATACATGGTTGATGTCCTGTTGAATTAAAACAGACAAGTTAAACAACAAAAGAGGGTAGAGGAAATGGAAATTTATATTAAGAAGAGCCATAATTTACACACAGCATGTATTACCTGTCCCTGAAGATAAAACCAATATAGTGATATAACATGTTTAAAGTATGGATTAATAAAAGTAACAGATAACAGTTTTGTAGTAAAATCCCATTATTAGAAAGCAGGAGAAATGAAGGTTACGGGCATCAATCAACAACTTTTTCACATTTTCCTTTAATGTTTTTTTTCATTTACTTGAAGACGAGGAAAATATATTTTCATCATAACTCCATTTGCAGAGCATTATCCATCTCCATTCAAGAAACCCATTTTCACTTCCAACTATCCCCAAGTGCACCATAATTTTGTGCCATGAAGCAGTCCCAAAGACCCAAGGCTTAAACAAAGAGTACTATACCATAAATCCAAAGGATGAAAATTTTAAATGAGAAAAATCACTTTGTACATCCTTCTATCCATTGTTAAATATACAAGATCAACAATCAGAGGAAGTGAGGCAAAATGACTACCTTAATTTCCTTGATATGTTTAGGGCCAGCATTTGCAAAATTGAATGTAAAAGGATTTTAATAATCAGAGGAAGTGTAGTACTGCTCAATGTCTCGTAGGATTTTAATATCATCACTTTTGACAAAGTTTATTGCAACACCTTGGAAACATCAAATAGCCATTTTCAGAGACAATGCCTAAATCAACCACAAGAGAGAGAGAGAGAGAGAGAGAGAGAGAGAGAGAGAAGGAAAACAAGAATATTTGCTAGCAGACTAGTCAGCAAGAAATGAATAAGACCATCAGAAAAATGGAAACAAGAGAATATGAGACAATAAAAATGCACAAATATTTCTGCAGTAGATTACAAAATCAAGCGTAATTGAATTTGCACTAACGGGTTAAGTGGCATCTGCTTATAGTTAATTGCACTTTCAAGTTTACCATTTGTTTCAATTCACAAGCAACATGTGGTTTTACTATGTTTAACTTTGCAGTTGGAATCAAACTGTTTTAAATCTATTCAATTTTGTACATTTTAAGTGATATGATGTGTTTTGAATATCCTTCATATAGAGAAGGAAAAAATTGACAGTCAACTTCTTGCACAGAACACCAAGCTGCCAAGTATCAAAATTCATCCACAATACATAATAGAATAAATACCTTTCTTCCAAAACGACCAGAATGACCAATACGATGAATGTAAAGCTCATGATTGTTTGGGAGGTCATAATTGATCACCAAATAAACCTGACAAAGTGTGGAAAATGAAGAAAACATGAATGGAGAAGTATAAACACCAAGAGTTATTCTTCCACATAAAATATGGTCACAAATACATATAAAATATACAAGTGGATATATACCATGATTATTGAACTTCAAGTGCACAAGGGGATGTGATTATTCATGTGTAAAACATACAACTTAAGGAGAAAAATGACAGCAAAGAATTATAACCTGTCTATGGAGGACAAAAGTCAGAATATACAATTTATGGACCTTTTTTAGAAGATCATTTTCCAAAACCCTCCCTATATATTTTACATTCAAGTAGAAGCACACATCAACACTTGACAACATGAAACATGCCTAACTATTGTACCACAAGCAAGCAGCAAGTTCTAACACCCCCCCCACCCCCTCCCCCCCAAAAAAAAAAAAAAAAAAAAAAAACCTGATAGGCATCAAGGTTCATTAGTCACAGTACCAAGAAGTCCCATACATTATCAACCCACAGAATTAAGAATTACCAGTCATTCTAACGCAAGTCAGCAAATGTTCTCAACATGGTCCTTGGTCCAGTAGGGGAGGTATTGGTCATTTTCCACCTCATTAAATCCAAAGTCAACTGAATTTTTTTTTTCCTAATGATTAAAAGTTACACTTACACAACCAGTGGGTTACTTCTAAACCCTCAACCTCATCCTCCACTCACATTTGTGTGAGAATGAAGTGTCATTTGAGCTAGCTCTCATTGGCACTGACACTGACAGTGTTTTAACGGGGTCACAACTTAAGGTCCTACTCATTTTCCATTTTAAATATAGCTTGCCATGGAAAAGTAATACATAATATATTAGACCAGTTGTGCCAAACAACTTGCCTGTTGGACATCAATCCCCCTGGCCCAAACATCTGTTGTTATTAGGACACGGGTTTGACAATTAAGAAACTCTTCCATAATTGCATCTCTCTCCTTTTGAGGCATGTCTCATGCATTGATGAAACAGTGAAGTTATTGCTACGCATCTTTTCTGTTAGCCAATCCACCTGTTCCAAGATTAATAGAAGTATAACATCATATTCATCAACCAGTACATAGAAGCCAGAAGGAACAAACTTACCAGGGCAGTGAAATAGAAAGAAATCTAGATATGCTAAGCTAAAAGGGGAATAGGGATCATTCTACACCCTGTGAAAGTTTAAAGAGAACATCTTACTCACTTGGAAAGCAAAAGACAATACTAAAACTTTTTCTTTGTCTCTATTTTACTTCACTGGTGTTCATGTTAACTATTGCACTTGCATAAAGCCATATGTCCAAGAATATTACTTGGTAAACCATGAACCTAATATAGACTGACACTTGAAAGCTTTCTTCATTATATTCTCAAAATTAGGCAAGATAACACTACTAGAACTTGAATCCAAAATTTGATCAAGGACAGCACTACCTTTCTCTTTGTGTTGCAGAATATGACAACTTGGTGATTGTAAGGGTATCATAAAGATCACATAAAGTATCAAACTTCCACTCTTCCCTTTCCACAGCAACAAAAAATTGTTTGATGCCCTGTCATCATAAAAGGATAAAAAGAAAACTGGTATCAAACTACAGATTTAAAAATGACATAAAAACTTGCATTCAGATCTACATCCAAAGGTAGCTGATACAACATACAAACACAGCAACCTAAAGGAAAATCATTCAATATGAGCTACAATTTTAAGTCAAAGGGACTGCTTACTGGGCGCAAACAAATAGGTTTTCACAGCATATGATAACCGAAAAGCCATATTTACCTTAACTTAGTAGAATAAAAAATAGCACCACCTTTGTGACCAATTGAGAATTTGTCAATTGTAAATTGCAAAAAGAAATTCAGGTACGAAATTTGATCAAAAGAAAAATAAATGCACACGCAAAAATTTTAGACTTTTTTTTCTCCACATGAGCCTATCAGCGTGGTTCTAGAGAGAGAGAGAGAGAGAGAGAGAGGATTCAAAATCACTAACCAAGTTGCTAAAGGGTGAAAAATTCATTTTCGGTGCCATCTCCCCAACCTAAAAGTGCCAAGTAGTTCACCATTGCTTGGGGTAGATACCCCATCTCCCTGAACTGTTAGATGGTAGTAAAGCTGGAAATGTTTATCCTTATAAAAATATAGGCTAACAAGAAAAGGCTAATGACCAAAAAGGAGAGCACAAGAACAACTCATACCCCAACTTCTGCATGAAGCACAAATTCAAGCAATAAAGATTAATTACCTGACCCACAGAAGTTGCACCATGCCGTTTTGACAGCTTACTCCGATCAAGTGCAAGAATTAAGGAAACATGTGCAAAAGAAGATCTGAGAATCGCAGAGCCTGTAGTAGAATAATGTATAGAGACTACAATCAGTTTCTCTCTGTTGTTAAAAAACAAAATACCCCAAAAGCAAGGAAAATGAAAAAATGAAAAAATAAAAATAAAAATTTGTAAATTAAGAAAACTACAGGGAACCCAAAAAATGTAAAGAACTAACTTCGCCTCGAATAAGGTCATTAATTTTCAAACTCCCATCCTTTGGCACACGAAACCGATATGTATAAGGGGTTCCCTTTGCCAGCTCCTCTTGTACTTCTTCATCGGTAGCAGTTGCCCACTTCCCAGTGTATATAGGAGGCAGTTGCTTTAGTTTTGACTAAGTGAACCCTTTCCCACACAGTTACTACCTTCCCCATATCACCCTCCATCTCCTTCAAGTCTTCTGCATATACTGTTGCGTACCTCTAATTTATTCCACCCTATAATGCCCATCAAAATTGTACTACTATTATAGATACTTATTTTGACTTCGAAAAATAAAGGTGCATTGAGTAATAGAAAGCAACAACTCATGATAGTAAAAAAAGAATTGACGCATACCAAAATGAATAATCTAATATGGAGGCAGGTTTTCAAGTTTTGCTTATATTTTTCCCTAGTGGTACTAGGGAAAAATATAAAGAAGTGGAAGACCTGAGGTTGCAAGAAGAATCTTGTCAGCATGGAATCATTAAAGCTAAAGAGAATCTTGCTGCTGATGAAGCAGAACTTGAAAATCTGCCTCCATATGAACCTCCAAATGATGAACTTTTGAGTAACTTTTCTACCCAATTATTGATTTTTCTGGCGGTGTGGGCTATGACGTGAGTTTATTGGGAAAATACGGTCACTGGAGACTTGAACCACTTTCAGTATATGGGGCTGATTTTGTGGTTAACTGTCTTGATGTATCTTGAAAAACCTTAATTGGTCTCTCTTTTTTTTGCTATCATCAAATGTATTGGTGTACCTATTAAAAAAAAAAAAAAAAAAAAATGATTGTATTGGTGCAAGTATAATCTACTAAAATTTTAATGAGTAAACTAACACTTTAGAAGATGAAACATGACATATTGCAACGGTGATTGATCTCAAAGAGAAGAAAGGAAAAAAAATGCAAGTAGTAACATGCAACCCACGCAATCAGTCACTTACTTTTCACAACAATTATATAGGTTTTCTTATGTTTTTAGTATGTGTTATGTTCTAAAGACTCAGGATTTTATGTATTTAGAACTCTAATGTGTATTGTTGGCAAACCATGATCAAAACAAGATGTTTAGTCATGTTTAGACTTGCTCAAAGTTGGTTCATTTATGTAAAGTTGGAATAAGCTGATGCAGGAATCATTTATGCTTCTCGGCCTGGTTTGATTGATTGAAGCTTAGGCTTGATCAATCAAAAATCGGGTCAGGGGTGTTTTCTGCAGAATTCCAACTCAACCCTAGTTTTGTTTTAAAATGTTTAGGGTTTTTTAATTTACCCTAGGTATAAAAGGTAAACTCTAGCCATGTTTTAGTGTTGCTCATATTACTGTTTGTGTAAATCTCTTGTGAGATCTATAAGGAGCTTTCCTTTACACAAACTTAGGATTATCAAGAAAGAGATTTCTTCAAGAGCTTGTTGATTATTCAGTTGCTGCCATAAGAACTTAAAGAAACACAAGCGGTGTGCTTGTACTTACTGGAGAATCCAAGAAAAAAGGAGTCTGTGGTTTCGGAGCTTGCACGTGGTCGTGTCAGTAAGTTTCTACTGGTGGGTAGCAGTAGGATGTTAGTGGTCTAAGTCCTATTCAACAACTTCGATTTTTTCATAGTGGATTCAGGTTTACCTTGAGGATAGCTAGGTTAAATCTTCCCCAGATTTTTATTAGTTTGGTTTCCTAGGTGATCATATCATTGTGTTATTTATATTTCCACTGCTTTGCATGATATGATTGTTTGATTGTGATAACTTAGATTTGGAATTTAGACTAAGTAACAACTTGACTAATTACCTAGGTTAATCCAATTGTGCTTTTAAGGGGTCTAAAAACTATCAAGTGGTATTAGAGCAGGTTGCTCTCTTGTTGTTGATCTTTTGATCACTGAGTTGATCCTTGACCCATGTTGTCATGGAACATGGACATTCTCTTGTTATTCCTCCTCACTTTGATGGAAATAACAATGCTTATTGGAAAATAAGGATGAAATCATTCCTGAAATCAATTGATGAGAGAGTCTAGAACTCCGTCAAATACAGATGGGAGAAACCTACTACTCCTGTTAGTGAGTGGCAAACCTCTCAAAAAGAAGCAGCCACGTTTAATAGCAAAACTATGAATGCTATCTTTAACGCCGTTTCTATGGAGGAATTTAAGAGAATCTCTAATATTGAGGTTGCTCATACTACTTGGAATATTTTCCAGATTGTGCATGAAGGCACAAAGGCTGTCAAAATCAACAAATTGCAGCAGTTAACTTCTAAATTTGAAAGCATTAGGATGTGAAAGTTCAAATAGGGTATAAAACACCCTTGAACGTTTAGACCCCCAATAACAAAATTACCAATTCAAGTTTTATGACAAACAATAAGTATGCGGAAAATGAACACAAGCTATAAACAGAATTGGTAAACAATCTAAGCTAATTAAAATTACATCCACAGCAAAAAATAAAAGGCAAAGATTAAGGGAAGAGAGATGCAAACACAAGGACAACACAACGATGTGTTATTGAAGAGGAAACCAAAGCCCTTGGCGTAAAACCTCTTCGCCGCCCTCCAAGCGGTAAGTAATCCACTAAAAAATGTAGTTGTGATACATGAACAGTAATAGACCCTCAAAGCCTAATCTACCCAGTGTACCTAAGCCCTCCAAGCTTCTTGCTCCAATGAGGTTGCGCCGAACCTATTTCTTTTTTAGCTTCCCGGATTCCACTACTTGACCATAGCATCAACCAATGTGAAATTGGTTCCTTCCTAAGTGCTTCCTAAAGCACCAAACAGCCGTCTCATAGAAATGGATATGGTGAGAAAATGTTTTGGTAATAAGCCTCTCAAGGATTTACAATGGAAAGGAAGAGAGTAGATGAATTTGAAGAGTCTCTTATGTGAAGATTGTGGATGAATCAATCTTGTTTTTCTTTAGGGTTTCTCTCTCAAAATTCTCTCTAGAAGCTCTCATTTCTTTCGTGGGTATAAGGGATATATATATTAGGGTGAGAATGGAATGTGAAGAGTCAGGTTTTTCAAAACAGGGCTGGCTTGAGGCTTGACAGAGTCGTGAGATCCAGTCGCGAGATAACTGAACAGCCAGTTGTCTTATTTTGTCCTGCAGTGCTCCAGCCAGCATAACACTTCAACTTCTGGCATGCCTGGCACGTGTGCAGCTTCTGGCGGCTTGCACCCGCGAGTCACCCACGAGATCCAATCGTGAGTCTCTATTTTTCTTGCACATTTTTTAGCATTTCTTCACACTATCTCACTCACTACCTTTACAAAAATCCCACCTAAATACAGGGTTACTAATTGCTGAAATACAAGTAAATTTGGCATGGAATAAAACCAACAAGATGGTTGATTAAATTCAACCTTACAAGATGTCTGATGATGAATCTTTTGATGAATTTTATGCTAAACTTAATGATATTGTTAATTCTACTTATAACTTGGGTGAAATCTATGATCAACCTAAAATTGTTAGGAAGATTCTTAGATCTTTGATTGAAGATTTTAGACCCAAGGTGACTGCCATCACTGAGAGCAAGGATGTGGACTCCATCCCTGTTGATGAACTTGTAGGATCTCTTCAATCCTATAAGTTGGACCTATTTAAGACTAGCAAATCCAAATTAATGGTTCTTAAGTCAGTTGATGATGTTGATGTTGGTGGATTTGATGATGAGCTCTCTGCTACAGAGATTGCTTACCTTACCAAGAACTTTAAAAATTTCCTTAGAAGCAACAACAGAAGGGCAAGAGATAAGAACACTGCTGATCCTAAAAACTTTAAGAAGAATGATCCCATTAAGGTTAACAACACTGATAAAGCTAGAGAAAAAGTAGGTCAATCTTTTAATAATTCTATGGGTCCCTAGTGTTTTAGATGTCAAGGGTATGGTCACATGAAATTTGAATATCCTACCTACTTGAAGTCTAAGGGTAAGGCTATGGCTGTAACCCTTAGTGATGGTGAAGTTTCTAATGATGAGTTTGGTTGTGACAAGGATGGAAACTTTATTTCTTTCACTACTACTGCTGTAGTCAATGAAAGCATATCTGCTGAAGAGAACCCTTCTGATGGGGAACTCTCTGAGGACGCAGATCTTCAAGAAGCATACAATAAACTTTGCAAAGTTGCTTCAAAGAATGCTATGAATGTTGAATTAGGCTTGTAGAAAATTGTATCTCTTGGGCTTGATAAGAAAAATTTGCTTGTTAAACTGTTTGATGCTACTGAACTTTTGAATAATGTGAAGACTGAGAACATGCTTTTAATTGATAAAGTTAAGAATTTGGAACATGAGCTTTCTATTGCTAGAGAACAATCTAATAGGTTTGCTAGTTTCAAACTTGATCATATGCTGAATGTTCAAAAGTCTCCTTTTGACAAAACTGGATTAGGTTTTGTAAAAAGCATCAATGTGTCTGCACCCAATTCCACTGTCTTTGTTCCTTCATCTTCTTTTGAACCCCCTGTGAGTGAGGTTGTGAGTGAGGTTGTCAAGCCCTTAGAAGTTACACCTCCCAAGAAGATTAGGGTTGATTTGAAAGAGTCTAAACCTAAGCAGCCTACCATTTCTAAGGACAAGTCACATGATAAGCTTGCATGGGTTTGTCATTTTTGTGGAAAGTCTGGACACATTCGTCCAAACTATTACAAGTTGCAAGCTGCTAAGAGAGCAAACAAACCAAAAGTAAATGTACCTCAAGCATAAGATCTTATGGTACTCATTGGTGAATTGGTAAAGGCTCTAAACCTTTATTCCAATCCTGGAGTTGGTAATCATTCCCATGTGAATAAGAATTCCAATGCTTGTGGTGCATCTAAAAAGTTTTGGATGTAAAAGGCTCAATCTAATTGAATCCTTCGGACATGGTCCTTGTACTTCATTGCTATTCTTTGTGACTATTGTTCTTTAGTTTTTGTTTTCTCTGTTTCTAGGATTTGCATTGCATAACATTCATGCATTTCATTCTAGGTTGTTTTTTGTTTATTTTTTTTTTCAAAAAAAAAAAAAAAAAAAAAAAAGGGAAAAAGGAACCAAATTATGTTTTGCACTATTTTCTTGGTTTTTGAAAATAAGGTTGGTCAATTTATTTTCACATAACATGTCTTTTGTACCTTGTTTAGTTTTGATGAGCTTATTTATTGCACTTTACTAGTTGAAGATTCGTAGTGCATGTTGTGTAGGCAAGATGTTTATGGTTTTGATCACTTTGTCTTGGTCTTCAAGTAACATGTCTTTGACTGTCAGACTTGATCCTTTAGAGAAAGACATAAATAACCATCTTACCACTGTTTACTAGCCAATCATGAACACCTTAGTGCATATCGTAAGATTTTGTGCTCGAAAAAGTGTAGCACATGCACAAAAGGAACATAAGGTGTAGTCTCGATTTAATTGCTAAAATTGGTGTGTACATTATTGGACCTAATGTTAAATCTATCAAATATAATTGGTGTGTACATTATCTCAGCTATTTTTAATAAGTTTCTGAATAATTAAAATTTGTGTGTACAATATGAGGCAAAATTAAGAAACTTACATGATTGCAAGCTTATGATCTAGGAGATATGAGAGTTATATGATGTAACTCTTTTGGTAATAGTCTCTTTCAAATTCTATGTGATGAATTCTGTAGACTTTGTGTTTAATTGCTATACTCATATCACCTTACATGTATCTCAAGCTTCTACTAGTTGCACACACTACACAAGTTACTCTTTACTAAATGTTGTACATGTTATTGTGTATGTCTTTGGTCTAACCAACCAAGTTTGCAAATACTTTGAGTTTTTATGCAAAATTGATTTGATGATTGAAAATTTATGGAGAATGTAAGAAATTTTAACTTTAGGAAAATTGGGCTTAAATCCTTGTTTTTGAAAATCATATCATCACATACTCATGCATTTTGTTCATCAATTTCAATGCTTTGAGATGCTCCTAAAATTTCTTTCAAAAACTGTGTTTTTCCTCAAAATTTTGTGAGCCTCTACCAGTTTCGATTGATCCAATCTGTTTTTCTATCAATCGAATTGTTTTGAAATTATTTAAGGAAGCCTCTGTCTGTTTCGATTGATCCAATCTATTTTTAGATCAATCGAAATTGTTTTGAAATTGTTTTAAAAATTTTGAGAAGCCTCTGTTTGTTTCAATCAATCAAAACTATTTTTCTATCAATCGAAACTCGTGAATCGGGTTTTTAAAAAAATCAGATTTGACTTGTTCAAACCACTTTTTCAAAATTTTTTCTCTCTCTCCGACTTGGCAAGGCTCCACAACGATTTTTTTGTCGTTTTCCTCCAAATTTCTTGCAAGGTTTCTCTTTCCATAAGCCGGTATGTCCATATTACCCTTGCTTTTGCATTGTTTTTCATGATTTCATGCATTATTTCATGGTTTTTGGGAAAATTTTCGGACCATGCATAATTTGGGATTTTTGATTATTCAAGCCTTATCTTGTGAATTTGATCAATGGGTTTTGTTGCTTTATTGATATATTCATGATCTATGTTAGTTAATTTGATCAATTTGGGGATTTGTGAAAAATTAAAAATTCTAGGGCTTGTATTGAACCCGAATTGGGGATTTTGTTCAAATTGGATTCAATTGATGAAATTGGCTTGTTAAATTGATGTAATTGATCATTATTTTATGTAATCTATCTTGTGTGATGATCAATTGATCAATTTTTATAAATTGAACAAGTGGTTTTTCAAATTTTTTGGGGTTTTTGTTAGAAACTCTATGCTCAAGCCAATTTTGTGAACTTGAACTTAATTTGAACTTAATTTCATTGCATTAGGGCATGCATCATGTCATTTAATCTGTTCATGCATCATATAAATTTTTGTTCTATATTTTTTTTATGCTAACTTGCAGTCTACCCTTGGTTTTTGTTTGTTTTTTTTTGCTTTGTGTCTTTGTCCTTATCCTAGCACCATGCCTAGGAAGACTAGAGCCCATAGGTACCCTTCCACTTCCTCTGAGTCTCCCTCTATGAGTGAGGTGTTTAGGAATGACAAAAGCAGAGAGGTTTGTGAGAAGCTGAATTGTAAGCGTAAGATTTGGGTTGAGCATTCTGTGGTTTTAGATGAAGTTGATCCAGCCATTAGGGCGAACCTTGAGTCTAGAGGTTGGTTGTCCCTGTTAGAGATAGATCATCCACCCTCAACCACCCTGATTAGAGAGTTTTTTTCGAATCTCTCTTGTCACGTCTATGATTCCAACACCCTTGTTAGGAGTTGGATACGAGGTGTTGAGTTCACCATTACTCCTCGGGTAGTGGCTGATGCTTTTGAGGTTCCGGTCGTTAAGGAGCCTGTTTATCCTTATGAAGAGTCTCCACCCTTAGATGACGTCATGTCATACATCACTGGGTCTTCTATCCAGTGGGGTTTTGATCCTCAGATCACGTCTGCTGAGCTTACTAAGACTGCCTATCTTTTCTTTAGGATAGCATGTCATTCTTTGTGGCCTATTTCTCATCTCCACACCATCCCTCTTGAGCAATGTGTGTTTTTGTACGCTTTTGTTTCTAGTGCGTCTATCAGCTTTCCTCCTCTGTTTCTTCGTTCTTTGAACAAAGTTCATAGGAGTTCTATCATAACGCATGCTCTTATTCATCCTATTTTCATTCATAGGATTTTATTGTTTCTTGGTCTAGATGGTTTCCCTTCTTGTGAGCCCGTTCATGTTGTAGCTCCCATAGGTGCCATTTTCCTTAGGTAGAGGGCTACTCACTTGAGAGTTGGTCCAATGCGTCCTAAAGGTGTATCATCTGGTGTTGTTCCCCCTCCTCCCTCTTCTATAGGTGTTGATATGGCTGAGGCGTCTGGTGCTGCTGCTGATGTTCCTCCACCAACTACTTCGGATGATTCAGATATTCGACGTACGTTGGATCATGTCTTGACCGTTTAGGCGGCTCATGGACAGATTTTGGTGGATGTGCTCGATGAGATTCGTGCTTTGTGCGTAGAGTTGACACAGTTTCGACGATCTTCACCGCCACCTCCTTTTGATGATGGATTTTGATTGCCCTTTGGCATTCTGCCACAAAAAGGGGAGTACATATTTAAGCTTGTAGATTTTTTTTTGTTTTCAGGGGTAGAGCGTTTTTGGTTGGTTGGAGCTTGTGGAGTTTAGATTGTATCTAGGTGCTTCACATTGTATTTTATCTTTTTAGCTTTTGCCATACTTTTGTTGGTCTATTCATGTTAGGGGGAGATACTTTTATTACTTTATATGTTTCTTGTTCCAACTGCTTATTGATTTATGTTTATGAGTTATTCATTGATATATGTCTTATTGTGTGTTGGTTGATATCAAGAATTTATTTTGTTTACTTATATTTTCCACACATACAGTTATGCATTTTGTTTAGTGTTTTAGGAAATATACAGGTTGATTCAATTGAGCTACTATCTACACTTGCAACTGATGGATAGTAGTTAGAATTGGATTTGTTTTTAAGAGCATTATTTTTGTAAAGGGCTTTTCTTTGTAAACTTTGAGCTTTTAGTTGTGTTTTGTTACGGATTGCCAAAGGGGGGAGTTTGTTAGGTTCTAAAGACTCAGGATTTTATGTATTTAGAACTCTAATGTGTATTGTTAGCAAACCATGATCAAAACAAGGTGTTTAGTCGTGTTTAGATTTGTTCAAAGTTAGTTCATTTATGTAAAGTTGGAATAAGCTGATGTAGGAATCATTTATGCTTCTCGGCCTGGTTCGATCGACCAAAGCTTAGGCTCGATCAATCGAAAATCGAGTCAGAGGTGTTTTCTGCAGAATTCCAACTCAACCCTAGTTTTGTTTTAAAACATTTAAGGTTTTCTAATTTGCCTTAGGTATAAAAGGCAAACCCTAGCCACGTTTTAGTGTTGCTCCTATTACTGTTTATGTAAATCTCTTGTGAGATCTGTGAGGAGCTTTCCTTTACACAAGTTTCGGATTCTCAAGAAGGAGATTTCTCCAAGAGCTTGATGATCATTCAGTTGCTGCCATAAGAACTTAAAGAAACACAAGCGGTGTGCTTGTACTTGTTGGAGAATCCAAGAAAGGAGTTTGTGGTTTCAGAGCTTGCACGTGGTCATGTCAGTAAGTTTCTACTAGTAGATAGCAATAGGATATTAGTGGTCTAAGTTCTGTTGAACAACTTCGATTCTTTCATAGTGGATTCAGGTTTATCTTGAGGATAGTTAGGTTAAATCTTCCCCAGGTTTTTACCGGTTTGGTTTCCTGGGTGATCATATCATTGTGTTATTTATATTTCCGCTGCTTTGCATGATATCATTGTTTGATTGTGATAACCTAGATTTGGAATTTGGACTAAGTAACAACTTGGCTAATTACCTAGATTAATCCAATTGTGTTTTTAAAGGGTCTAAAAACTATCAGTATGGTATACCTTTGATAACACATATCCTATATCAATGAGTTAAACCATAAATGAACATGGGGTGTTGAATTTTAGCCTATGTTAAACCCAGATAGCCAATGCATGGACCCCCAAGACCTCACATAGAGGATTAGTAAAGAGGATAACTCTTATTTTAATTGGAAACAACATATTGTGTGTAACATTTCAAATCTAACTACTGATGCAAAATAAATAAATAAATAAATAAATAACAATCATCTAACTAGATTGGATAAGATTGATGAAGTCCACAGACATATGAGATACGAGGACTACACCAAGTTGAAAGACTAGTCAGTAGGCCAAAGAGCATTTTTGGTGTAAAATAGGGAATCAAATAAATTTCTAGCCCAGTTACTGGTATACCAATTGACCCATTCAACGCTCTTCATTAAAATGGTTTCAATGGCTTCCAAGCCTTGGTGTCGCGGACTATTTACTCTAATTACCTGGTGATTTAGTTCATACCTAATTTTTACCCAGAACTATCTGGATGGCTAGCATGAATCCATGGTTCTCTTTGATGTTACATGAAGTTCTAGCTAGGCAAGGCTTTACTGAATAAAAAGTCCAGTAATATTGATGAACCTCAAAGGGCTTGTATGTTATTTCCCCGTCAAAAGTTTAGTAAATCTGATTAGTGCTGAGGATTCTCATTCACAATTATAAGCCTATCATATCATCCTTTGAATGATCATAAGCTACATTTCTTATCCAACAAAATAAAATGACACAGAGATGCAGCCAACAATGAGACAAAGAAGCATCCAATGTTCACAATCTGCAACATTCTTTACCTTTCAAGCCCTGAATCTGAATTCTTGGATTCTAGCCTCTCAAACTCAAAATATCTTATACATGAAATATAGAACAAAGCAAAAAACATGGAATAACCAACTATGAGATCAAATCTTAGATTCAATCATGCATCCAAAAAATAAAACTCAATAACTATTTATTAGAACAATGTGGTAAACTTACCAGAGTCAATGTTTTTATCTTGTTTCTTCGGATCTTATAAAACCTAAATCCAGATATACGGAATCCCTTAAGAGCTTAAAGAAACACAAACCAGCAAAAATGGAAGCACCATGCATCCTTAGTCTTATCACAACCAGTCAAGACTAAAGTAATAGAAACTTTGTGGCAAAGACCCTATTTAAAGGAGATGGTAGAAATTATTATGGTTACATGCAACATCCTCTCTCACATGTGACTGGGTCCTACACTTGTGGGGTCCACTCCAATGTGAAAGGGATGTGGCATACAACCATTACAAAAATAATAAACCCATTTAAAGTCAATGTCCCTTAGTACCTTGACCACCTATTCAAGCACTGTTACCAGGAACACACATAAGCTATTACACAGAATCTTGGCAGAGTAATAGTCGTACAATTTTATTGTCTTCATTGGCTACGATCTTGTCCCAGTATTAAATAAACCAAAAATAGTGGTCAATAACCTACTTTCAGAACTTTAGATCCAAGAAATCATACTCTTATATCAGATATTTGCTGTCGAGGGTTGGTCGGAGTCTCCAGCCACACAAGCTTTGTCCAGGGCCCAATGGCAGATGCAACCTCATCCAAATCACTTGTATTCACTTGCCTGCACGTTGTAAGCAGTGAGTTATAATGTTCAATATCAGTTGTAGCTGAATTAATATGAAGAAAAGAGAAAGGAATACTAACTTCACCACCATTCCTTTTTTAGGAATGATTTTTGACAGCAAACGATCAGTACCACCATACAGGTCATCTCCAGCAACAATTTCCTCACCTAAAAAAACACTGTTAGCAATATATATAATAAATAAATAAATAGATTAAAAATAATAATAAAATCAGGCAGCCAACAATTTGCCAATCAGCAAGGATTTTACAAACCCAATGGACATCAATCCAGCTAATTTGACAGCACTGAACATTAATTTGAGAATCTAATACATCTGTACCAAGAAAATTAAATTATTTATCGTTAATGACAGTGGGAAGCACCAATTCTGGCAAGATGAGAAACAGCAGCCAAAGCAGCCATTCCACTAGCAAAGCAAAATGCTCGATCTGCTTTATCAAGCTTTGCTAGAAGGTTGAGAATACAGAGAGGTGAAGCTCATCAGAAATAAAATAGAAAAGGCACAAAATAAATTGAGAGAGCTGATTCAACTGCATTTGTACACCAAACAAAAAATCTCACCTTTCTAGAGCATCCCGTGTAGGATTTCCACTTCTGGTATAGTCACAGGGGCCATTTTCAGTTGCCGAAGGCTGCATAACCGAGTATTAAAGACCATCTGAGTCAGAAAAATAGTTGAGGCAATCCAGATATCATAAAAGGAAGATAAATGCATAGGTGTGATGACCAATAAGCACATTTTCTCATATGATATATAGACATCCAAAGTAGAGATGGGTTCAAAATCTCATGTTTTATAATTAATACAAACTAGCCGCGAATCCGCGCGTTGTGTGTGATAATTATTTTTATGGTGGTTTTATTAAAATATTTTTACAATTTAAACTAATCTAATAATAAGTAATGTATTTCGTAATTATATTTTTATTTATTATAGAAACAATCATAAATGTAATATAGGAACAATCTAAAACACCAAAAAAACGTAAACTATAAAAAATTAGTAAAACATGAAATTCTACTCTTGCTTATTTATCATTTCTCTATTAAAGATGATTGTTGTGAAAATAAACCCATTTAAGCAATATTAAAGAAAAGAGAAGAAAAATAGACACTAGAATTTTCGCAATATGCCTATGTCCACTGGCGGTAACAAAGAAAGTTTCACTATAAAATAAGAAGATCACAATAGTAACACAAGCAACACTGATCACAAACCAATTTAATTCTACTTTTCCCTAAATGAATTGCCGCAGTAACACAAGCACTCTCGACCCAAAGAAATTACCACTAGTAATTATTTGTTTATCATGACTCACACGTGAAAAAAGAATGTTAGAATAATATTTAAATGATTAAATTTACCATTTTTAATAGTTTAAATCTTGAAAACAATTGATAATTTATCGTATTATCAAGTTTGATCATAATAATTTTTTTTGTGCACTGTGTATTAGACCGTCCAGGGCAACTGGACCATGGACTATTCTAGACTCAAGGCTAAGGTTGAGCTTCTGCAAAGAAACCACAGGTACTAGCCCAGTTCCATGCCATTGACTATGTTCTTAATTTCTTTAATATACATTTATTTTTTTTATTGTGTAAACCTCTTTAGGCACTATTTGGGAGAAGATCTGGACACATTAAGTTTCAAGCAGCTACAAAATTTATTGTCTTAGCTTTGCTTTGTTGATGTTGGAATCTATGTGTGTGTGTATATATATATATCTATATATATATGGCATCTAAAACTTTCATGCATCCAAAATCAATCCAATTTTACTGTTTTTTATTATTTATTTTTTAAATCATGCACTGAACTGGGTCAATTCCACAAAAAAAAAAAAAAAAAAAAAAAAATACTGGGTCTGTTTCAACTATTTAAGTCAATTAAATTGAAGTTATCTTTTTTTTTTTTTTTTTTTTTTTTATTTAAAAAATCCTAACAAAAGTCATAAAAATTCAATCTTCTCTTTTCTTATCCTATCTTTTCTACATTTTTCTCAGCCAGCAGTAATAACCAAAAGGCAAAAATTCACAAGAATATACTAACTCACAAGAATATGTTCTGAAACCAGAAACAGAAATGACATGAACCTAAAATTCACATCCAAATCCCATCATATCAGCCAAATTTCACAACCATAATCATTTAAAAAAAAAAAAAAAACCCAGTACTTTGCACCAAAAGCTTGTGCCTATTCTTCAACCATTGAACTTCATAATCAAACAAATTCACAAACCAACAATCCTAAACCAGATTTACATGACGCCATGAAGCAAAATAAGCAAAAGGGTATATTCAAAGAACAGTAGATATTTAGAGGAAAAACTAAAAACAAACTCACCGATCACAAACCAATTTAATTCTACTTTTCCCTAAATGAATTGCCGCAGTAACACAAGCACTCTCAACCCAAAGAAATTACCATTGGTAATTGTTTGTTTATCATGACTCACATGTGAAAAAAGAATGTTAGAATAATATTTAAATGATTAAATTTACCATTTTTAATAGTTTAAATCTTGAAAACAATTGATAATTTATCGTATTATCATGTTTGATCATAATAATTTTTTTTGTGCACCGTGTATTAAACCATCTAGGGCAACTGGACCATGGAGTATTCTAGACTCAAGGCTAAGGTTGAGCTTCTGCAAAGAAACCACAGGTACTAGCCCAGTTCCATGCCATTGACTATGTTCTTAATTTCTTTAATATACATTTATTTTGTTTATTGTGTAAAACTCTTTAGGCACTATTTGGGAGAAGATCTGGACACATTAAGTTTCAAGCAGCTACAAAATTTGGAACAACAGCTTGATACTGCACTTAAACAGATTCGATCAAGAAAAGTATGCTAGATTATTTTTATTGAAGTCCATAGACTATAGTCCACTTAGGGTTGGTTATATCTACTTGGCACTGAAATATTTTCTCTTTTGCAGAACCAACTCATGTATGAGTCAATCTCAGATCTTCAGAGGAAGGCAAGGCCTTTTGCCACTTCTTGGTTTTATATTACTAGAAACTAATGCATTTCTAAATTCCTTTTCTTTTCTCTTTTTTTTTTTTTAGTTATTATTTTTTTAATTTTGAAGAGTTCTAAATTCCTTTTGAAGAAAAGTATTCTTACAAAGATTGAATAACAAACTATAGTATATCATTTTTTAAAGGGCATTTTACAAATAACACTCTTGTGCTTTGACATGAGTGTTAATTGTACCGTTGTATTTTTTATTTGAGCAATCAATCTCTTAGATTTTAGATTTGTGATAAATTAGACATTCAGTTAGTATTTTCACTTCAAAGATTAGCTAAGACCACTGCACTCTTGACATGATGATCACTTTATAAGTATAAGTTCTTGTGGAGTGGAGGGATAGGGGTCAGGAGCAAAGGTCTGGGCTCAAGTCTTTATGAGGAAGTTTTAAACACATATACACTTAGATTAGATTAAAGTAAAAGTTGTCAATTTATTCACATGCATAGTTCTACCACAACATCAATGATTTTTAAAATGTCATTCTTATCATAAGCGCACTTTATAACCCCAGTCTATAACTACAAATATTATACTCTTTTGTACTTGTACTTTGTTTATGTAATATATTATAAACCCGATTTAAAACACTAATATTATTATTTTCGTGTATGTTCTAATAAGTATTACTCTTTACTAAAAAAAAAAAAAGTGCATTACATTATTAAATACATTAGGTTTTAAGAGAAAAATGCTAATAGAAGGTTTGATTTGTCATAAACCTAATGTTTAAAGGGTTAATTAATTGTTAAAATAGAAAGTTCAAGGACTAAATTGGCATCCACATCATAGCCCAAGAGTGGTATTTGTCAAACTCACTTAAAAAAAAAAAATGAAACTCAGTATCTCAATTTATCTATATTAATCTCACATTGTGCTAATATATTTTATGCAGGAGAAGGCAATACAGGAACAGAATACCATTCTAGCAAATAAGGTGACCTGCTTTTTATGTTTGGATGTACAAAAAATTGCAATTTAGCTATGTGGGGGCAAAAGCTTGAACTTTTGTATTGGGCCTTAAGCCCCATTTACTAATGGGAATGCGTCCGAGGAGAAGCAAACGACTGGAAAGGCCCCAGAGCGAATGGTAGTGTAAGGAAAGAGTCGAAGGCAGTAGTCTAAGAGGGTTCTCCTCCTCGGACCTGACGAATGTCAGTCAAATAGGCACTCGCTTGACTTGGGTAATCTTCCAGGAAATTCCAGCAATGAAGATGTTAGATTCTAAAGTTTAGGATTTTATGTATTTAAAACTCTAATGTGTATTGTTGGCAAACCATGATCAAAATAATGTGTTTAGAAGTGTTTAAAACTAGCTCAAAGTTGTGTGTCAATGTAAAATTGGAATCGAGTTAAAGCAAGGAAGTATTGTGCCTTTCGGCTTGGCTCGATCGATCGAACGACAGGCTTGACTGATCGAAGCTCGGGCAGAATGCTTTTCTGCAGATTCGTCCAACTCAGCCTTATTTGTTTTAAAACGTTTTTAGGGTTTCTTATTTATCCTAAGTATAAAAGGCAAACCCTAGCCACGTTTTAGGTGAGCTCATATTTGCGGTTTGTGTAAATCTCTTGTGAGATCTAGAGGAGCTTTCCTTTACACAAACTTAGGGTTTTCAAGGAGAAGATTTATCTACGCCTTGATGATCAATTCAATTGCTGCCATTGGAGTTTAAAGAAAACACAAGCGGGTGTGCTTGTATTTGGTGGAGAATCCAAGAAAGAAGGAGTCTGTGAATTCGGAGCTTGCATGTGGTCGTGTCAGTAAGTTCTACTGATTGGTAGCATTAGGAAGTCAAGCATGGGTGCTTGTAAGTCCTTTTGTATGAACTTCGATTCTTTCAAGATAGTGGATTCAGGTTTACCTTGAGGATAGCTAGGTCAAATCCTCCCTAGGTTTTTACCGGTTTGGTTTCCTGGGTGATCATATCGTGTGTTATTTATTTTCTACTACTTTGCATGATTTGATCTTTATTATTGTGATAACCTAGACTTGTTTAATTGGACTAAGTAACAACTTGGCTAATTACCTAGGTTTAATCAATTATTTAAGGGGTCTAAAAACTGTCAAGTGGTATCAGAGCGGGTAGCTCTTTTGTTGTTGATCCTTTGATCACTGAGCTAATCCTTGACCCTTGTTGTCATGGAACACGAACATTCTCTAGTTATTCCTCCTCACTTTTATGGGAATAATTATGCTTACTGGAAAGTAAGGATGAAAGCATTCCTGAAATCCATTGATGAGAGGGTGTGGAACTCCGTTGAATACGGATGGGAGAAGCCCACTACTCCTACTCCTGTTAGTGAGTGGGAAACTTCTCAAAAAGAAGCAGCTTCGTTTAATAGCAAGGCTATGAATGCGATTTTTAACGCTGTTTCTATGGAGGAATTTAAGAGAATCTCGAATGTTGAGATTGCTCATACTGCTTGGAATATCCTCCAAACTGTGCATGAAGGCACAAAAGCTGTCAAAATAAATAAATTGGAGCAATTGACTTCTAAATTCGAAAGCATTAGGATGTCTGATGATGAATCTTTTGATGAATTCTATGCTAAATTGAATGATATTGTTAATTCTGCTTTTAACTTGGGTGAAATCTATGATCAACCTAAAATTGTTAGGAAGATTCTTAGATCTTTGACTGAAGACTTTAGACCCAAGGTGACTGCCATTACTTTAAGCAAGGATGTGGACTCCATCCTTGTTGATGAACTTGTAGGATCTCTTCAATCCTATGAGTTGGATCTACCCAAAACTACCAAATCCAAATCAATGGCTCTTAAGTCAGTTAATGATGTTGAAGGTGGTGGATTTGATGATGAGCTCTCTGCTACAGAGATTGCCTATCTTGCTAAGAACTTTAGAAACTTTCTCAGGAATAGCAATAGAAAGGCAAGAGGCACAAACACTGCTGAACCTAGAAATTATAGGAAGCATGATCCCACTAAGATTAACAACAATGATAAGCCTAGAGAAAGAGTAGGTCAATCTTCCAACAATTCCTTGGGCTCTCAGTGTTTTGGATGTCAAGGGTATGGACACATGAAATCTGAATGTCCAACCTATTTGAAGTCTAAGGGTAAGGCTATGGCTTAACCCTTAGTGATGGTGAAGTTTCTGATCATGAGTCTAATTGTGATGAGGATGGAAACTTCATTGCTTTCACTACTACTGCTGTAGTTGATGAGAGCATATCTGTTGAAGAGAACCCTTCTGATGGGGAACTCTTTGAAGATGCAGATCTTCAAGAGGCCTATAACAAACTTTGCAAAGTTGCTGCAAAGGATGCTATGAATGTTGAACTTGGCCTGAAGAAAATTGAATCTCTTGAGCTTGAAAAGAAAAATTTGCTTGTTAAATTGTTTGATGCTAATGATCTTTTGAACAATGTGAAAGCTGAAAACATGCTTTTGCTTGATAAAGTTAAATCTTTGGAACTTGATTTATCTGTTGCTAGATCTGCTAGTTCTAAAATTGATCAAATGCTGAGTGTTCAAAATTCGTCTTCTGACAAAATTGGATTAGGTTATGTTGATAGCATCTCTATGTCCGCTCCCCATTCTACTAAATTTGTTCCTTCATCTTCTTCTTCTGAATCTTCGGTGAGTGAGATAGTGAGTGAAATTGTCAAATCCTCTGTGAGTGAGGTAGCTAAACCCTTAGAAGGTTCATCATCTAGGAAGATTAGGGTTAATTTGAAAGAATCTAAGCCTAAGAAGCCTACCCTATCTAAGGACAAGACACATGATAAGCCTGCATGGGTTTGTCACTTTTGTGGAAAGACTGGATACATCTGTCCAAATTGCTACAAGCTGCAAGCTGCTAAGAGAGCAAACAAACCAAAAGTACCTGTGCCTCAAGTACTTGATCCTATGGTACTTATTGGTGATTTGGTAAAGGCTTTAAACCTTTATTCCAATTTTGGAGTTGGTAATCATTTTCAAGTGAATAAGAACTCCAATGCTCGTGGTGCATCTAAAAGGTTTTGGATGTAAAAGACTCGACCTAACTGAGTCTTTCTGACCTGGTCCTTGTGCTTCATTGCCCTACCCTTTGTGACCATTGTTCTTTGGTTTTGTTTTTTTTTTTTTTTTTTTGTTTCTAGGATTTGCATAGCATAACATTCATGCATTTCATTCTAGGTGTTTTTTTTTTTATTAATATAAAAAAAATATTAAAAAAAAAAGGGAAGAAAAAGGAAACACATTTTGTTTTGCACTATTCTTCTTGGTTTTTGAGAACAAGTTTGGTCAATTTATTTTCACATAACATGTTTTTTGTACCTTGTTTAGTTTTGATGAGCTTATTTATTGCACTTTACTAGTTGAAGATTTGTAGTGCATGTTGTGTAGGAAAGATGTTTATGGTTTTTGATTACTATGTCTTAATCTTGAAGTCACATGTTTTTAAATGTTGGACTTGAACTTTTAGAGAAAGGCATAAATAACCATCTCACCACTGTTCTCTAGCCAATCATGAACACCTTAGTGCATATCATAAGAATTTGTGCTTGAGAAAGTGTAGCACATGCACAAAAAGAACATAAGGTGAAGCCTCGGTTACAGTGCTTAATTCTTAAAATCAAAATTGGTGTGTACTATTAGGCTTGATGCCAAACTCACATAACTTAAAATTGGAATGTATATTATGAGGCATAAATACAAGAAACTTACATGATTGCAAGCTTATGATCTAGGAGATGTGGGAGTTATATGATGTAACTCTTTAGGTGATAGTCTCTTTTAAATTCTTTGTGATGAATTTTGAAGACTTTGTGATTGATTGCTATTACATATCACCTCACATGTATCTCAAGTTTTTGCTAGTTGCACACACTACACCAGTTACTCTTTGCTAAACATTGTACATGTTATTGTGTGTGTTTATGGTCTGACCAACCAAGTTATTGCAAATACTTTGAATTATGTCCAAACTTAATTTGTTGATTGAAAATTTGTGGAGATTGCAAGAAATTTTGTTTTTGGGAATTTTGGGCTTAATATCCTTGATTTGAAAATCATATCATCTCATACTCATGCATTTTTGTTCTTAAATTTCAATGCTTTGAGTTAAATCATTTTGTTTTTCAAAAATTGTGTTTTTCCTCAAATATGGTGAGCCTCTGCCTAATTCAATCGATTCATTCTGTTTTTCGACCGATTGAAATTTTTAAAATTTCAGAGAAGGAGTCTCTGTCTGTTTTGACCAATCGAGGTTGATTTTCGACCGATCGAAACTCGTGAATCAGTTTTTTTTTTTTTAAAAAGACAGATTTGGGCTTTTTCAAAGTTACTTTTCAAATAGTTCTTTTCTTTTCTCTCTCTCCGCGTTGGCTCTAGGCTCCACCATCCAATTTTTGTCGTTTTCCTTCAAGAGTTTTGCAAGGTTTTTGTCCTTGGAGGCCGGTAAGTCCCTTTTGCCCTTCTTTTTCAAGTTTATTTCTTAATTTCATGCATTTTTCATGCATTATCATGGGTATTTTCAGAACTTTCATCATATTGGGGTTTTTGATGATTCAAACCTATTCTTGTGAAATTGATCAATGGGTTTTTGTGCTATGATGCTATAATGATGTTCCCTATAGTTTAATTTGATCAATTTTGTGGTTTTTGAAAAATTGAAAATTCTAGGGTTTTGAATTTGATCCGAATTGGGGATTTTGTCAAATTGGCTTAAATTGATGAAATTGGCTTATCAAATTGATGTATTTGGTCATTATTTTTGTTATTATATCATGTGTAATGATCAATTCGTCAATATTTTTCAAATTGATCAAGTGGTTTTCCAAATTTAGGTTTTTTGTGTTAAAACTCTTAATGTTCAAGCCAATTTTGTAATTTGAACCTTTTGGACTTAATTTGATACATTAGAACATGCATCATGACATTTAAACTTGTTCATGCATCATATAGATTTTTATTCTATATTTTGTTTTTGTGCTAACTTGTGGTCTGCCCTTGGTTCTGGTTTTGTGTTTTTGTTCTTTCGCTCTGTGTTTTGATTCTTATCTTAGCACCATGCCTAGGAAAACTAGAGCTCATAGGATCACTTCCACTTCCTCTGAGTCTCCCACTAGAGTTGAGCTGTTTAAGAATGATAAGTATAGAGAAGCCTATGACACTTTGAACTGTAGGCGTAAGATCTGGTCTGAGCGAGCTGTTGTGTTAGATGCGCTTGATCTGGCCATTAGGGCTAATTTTGAGTCTAGAGGTTGGTTGCCTCTCTTAGAGATAGATCATCCCATCCCGACCGCCCTAATTAGAGAGTTCTACATGAATCTCTCTTGCCATATCTATGATTCCAACACCCTAGTTAGGAGTTGGATACGAGGTGTAGAGTTCACCATTACCCCTCGGGTAGTGGCTGAGGCTCTTGGGGTGCCGGTTGTTCGGGATGCTGATTATCCCTATGATGAGTCACCTTCATTAGACGTTGTCATCTCTTACATCACTAGGTCATCTATCCAGTGGGGTTCTGATCCTCGGATCACGTTTGCTGAGCTTACTGAGACTGCCTATCTTTTCTTTCGGATTGCGTGTCATTCCTTGCGGCTTATCTCTCACTTCCACACCATCCCTTTAGCGCGATGTGTGTTTTTGTATGCCTTTGTTTTTGGAGTGTCTATCAGTTTTCCTCACTTGTTCCTTCGTTCTTTGAACGAGGTTCATAGGAGTTCTGCCGTAGGGTATGCACTGATTCATCATATTTTCATACATAGGATTTTGCTCTACTTAGGTCTAAATGGTTTTCCATCTGGTGAGCCTGTTCATGTGATTGCTCCCATAGGTGCCACATTTCTTCGTCAGAGGGCTGCTTAGTTGAGAGTTGCTCCTTCTCGTCCTAGAGGTGCATCATCTAGTGGTGTTCCCCCTTCTCCCTCTTCTACAGGTACTGTTGCTGCTAAGACTTCAGGTTTTGCTGCTGATGCTGATGTTCCTCCACCAACTACTTCGGATGATTCAGACATTCGTCGCATGTTGGATCATGTCTTGACCGTTCGGGCGGCTCAAGGATAGATTTTGGTGGATGTGCTTGATGAGATCTGTGCCTTACGTGCGGAGTTGGCATAGTTTAGACCACCTCCCTTTTGATGATGGATGGCTTGTTTGCCCTTTGGCATTTCGTCACAAAAAGAGGGAGTACTTTGTAGGGTTTTTGTTTTCAGGGGGAGTTTATTTGTTTTTGGTTGGAGCTTGTGGAGTTTTAGATTGTATCTAGGTGCTTCACTTTGTACTTATGCATTTTTAGCTCTCACCTTGTTTTTGATGGGATATTCTTGTTAGGGGGAGTTTTATGTTTGATTGGAACTTTATTTTTTTCTTGTTTCAAACTGCTTATTAATTTATATTTATGAGTTATTCATTGATATATGTCTTTATTTGTGTGTTGTTTGAAATCAAGAAGTTATTTTGTTTACTTGTATTATTTCCACACATGCGGTTATGCATTTTGTTTAGTGTTTCAGGAAATATACAGGTTGATTCAATTGAGCTGCTGTCTATACTTGCAACTGATGGATAGTAGTTAGAATTGAATTTGTTTTATGAGCATTATTTTGTAAAGGGCTTTTTATTTTGTAAACTTTGACCTTTTAAGTTGTGTTTTGTCACAAATTGCCAAAGGGGGAGTTTGTTAGGTTCTAAAGTTTAGGATTTTACGTATTTAGAACTCTAATGTGTATTGTTGGCAAACCATGATCAAAACAATGTGTTTAGAAGTGTTTAAAGCTAACTCAAAGTTGTGTGTCAATGTAAAGTTGGAATCGAGTTAAAGCAAGGAAGCATTGTGCCTTTCGAACGACAGGCTCGACCGATCGAAGCTCGGGCAGAATGCTTTTCTGCAGATTCGTCTAACTCAGCCCTATTTGTTTTAAAACGTTTTTAGGGTTTCTTATTTATCCTAAGTATAAAAGGCAAACCCTAGCCACGTTTTAGGTGAGCTCATATTTGTGGTTTGTGTAAATCTCTTGTGAGATCTAGAGGAGCTTTCCTTTACACAAACTTAGGGTTTTCAAGGAGAAGATTTATCTACACCTTGATGATCAATTCAGTTGCTGCCATTGAAGCTTAAAGAAAACACAAGCGGGTGTGCTTGTATTTGGTGGAGAATCCAAGAAAGAAGGAGTCCGTGGATTCGGAGCTTACACGTGGTCGTGTCAGTAAGTTCTACTGGTTGGTAGCATTTGGAAGTTGAGCGTGGGTGCTTGTAAGTCCTTTTGTATGAACTTCGATTCTTTCAAGATAGTGGATTCAGGTTTACCTTGAGGATAGCTAGGTCAAATCCTCCCCAGGTTTTTACCGGTTTGGTTTCCTGGGTGATCATATCGTGTGTTATTTATTTTCCGCTACTTTGCATGATTTGATCTTTATTATTGTGATAACCTAGACTTGTTTAATTGGACTAAGTAATAACTTGGCTAATTACCTAGGTTTAATCAATTGTTTAAGGGGTCTAAAAACTGTCAGAAGATAGATTTCAGGTGCGCAAGGAAGTGATAAGGACACAGAAATATCTTGGGGAAAGCTGCTACCATCGTATTAAATGCACTGCAACATCTTTCCTGGCCGCATTAATGTGGAGAAGACCTCTGAACAGTGTTTTCAACCACTACCGCTTACAGAAAGCTAGAAAAGCTGCTCAATAGGACAGATACTTGAGTGCAAGGTTAGATGATAAACAAGTGGACGATGGAAATGGCTTGGAGGGGACTATATAACATGAGAAACCCTCCATAATTTGGGGATCAAAAGATACGAGAAAAGAAATATTGGAAGAGAATTACTGTAGCATAGTGAAGAACTAACTTCCAAAACTAGCAATTTCATCTTAAAACTTACTCCTCGGACTTATATTCCATCTAGAATTATGTATCCTTTCCTGCTCGGACACATTTGAAACCTCTATTAACCGTTAGACAACCTATTAAAAGCCCAGTTCTTTCACCCACTTTCTTATAAATTTATTGTATTGGGCTCATTGGGCTTATAACCCAGTTCTTTTGGGCTTGGGCTGCGATTTGTGACCCTACAATTGGCGCCGTTTGTGGGAAAAAACTAGTGCTTGAGTGGATTATAACGGTTATGGTAGGATTAGGACCACACCAAACTAGTCCGCACCATACAGAATCAGCTAATGTTCATCAACAGGGTGAGCTTCACGACCTTGAGCATGGAGATGACATGGACAACCAACAGGAAGGCGGCTTACAGATGCTTCACACAGGTGGAAGTGGTTATTGAAGAAGAGGTCACGCAATACATGAGCAAGCTGATGAAAAAGTTATGCAACGAGAAATTGATGATCTAAAAAAGCGACTTCGTCGAGCACAACGAAAACAGACCCCTTCCAGTTCTAATGTTTCTTCTAATGACGAGGAAGATACAAGCTATAGATAACGATCGTGAACTGCACCTAGTGAATCTTTTTCCTGCGAGGAGGAACATCCTCACAAGAGGAGGCGCAGAAGTCCATCTGGGAGGGAAGTAGGAACTAATGTTATGAAGAAAGCTCTGAGCCAGATTTCTAAATCACCCTTCACCTGGAGAATAGAAAAGGCAGAGCTTCCCAGGCGTTTCCATCAGCCCACATTCGCCATGTATAACAGTCGCACGGATCTTGTAGAATACGTGAGCTAGTTCAAACAAAAGATGGCTGTCCATTCCCAGGACGAAGCCCTGTTGTGTAGGGTATTTCCATCCAGTTTGGGACCGATGCCGATGAGATGGTTTGATGGCCTAAGGACCAATTCCATCAGTTCTTTTAAGAAACTTACCCAATCATTCTGTTCCCGATTCATTACATGCAGTAGGGTTCCTCAACGTCTAGATTCTCTGCTGTCCATGTCAATGAGGGAAAGGGAGTCTGTGAAGGCATATGCCGAAAGGTATTGGGAGATGTTCAACGTAATTGATGGCGATTTTGATGAAGTCGCTATTAGAACTTTCAAGGTTGGTCTTCCATCCGAGCACGGTTTGAGGAAATCTCTGACAAGCAAGCCTGTCACAAGTTTGCGCTAGCTAATGGATCGAGTTGATAAGTACAAAAGGATAGAAGATGATCAAAAATAGGGAAAAGGGAAAGCTAAGGTTATCCCTTAAGAAAGAAGAGATTTTAGGTCGGATCGATACAACAACAATCGGCCGAGAAGGGATTACGTGGAGCAATCGGGGTCAAACAACACCCAAGTTGTCAGAGCTGTCTTCTGAGAGCTAGTGCATCAAGTATTAGAAAAAGTCAAGAACGAATCCTTCTTCAAATGGCCCAATAAGATGGTAGGAAATCCTGAGAAGCGAAACCGTAACCTTTATTGCCAATATTATCGGGATCATGGCCATACCATAGAGGATTGTAGGAGTTTGTGGGATCACTTGGACCAACTTGTCCGAGAGGGCAAATTGAAGCAGCTGCTGCATCATTCTAGCGATTTGGGTGGACAAACCAATTCTCGGTCTGAGAGAGAGACTCCTTCAAGACCCCTTCTAGGAACTATTAATGTTATCTTCGCTACACCAGGCAGAACAGGGTCGTGCCCATCTAGGGTAATGTCTGTAGCTCGCCTGTCTTCCGAGGGCATTGATCAGGAGTCGAAGAGAGCTAGAGTGGAATGGCCACTGATCATGGGGTTCTTGGATGAGGACAAGGTTGGAACCATTCAGCCACACGATGACGCCTTAGTGATTACCCTCCGAATTGGGGGCTACGACGTGAAAAGGGTAATGATGGATCAGGGCAGCGCGGTTGAGATAATGTATCTTGATCTTTACAGGGGGCTAAACTTAAGAGCTGAGGATCTAACGCCTTATAGTTCTCCCCTAGTGAGTTTTGAAGGAACAGTTATTATCCCAAAGGGTCAGTTTCGATTGCCTGTGCAGATCGGCTCGGAGACGGTGGAAGTAGATTTCATCGTCGTGGATGCATACTCTCCCTATACAGCAATTGTTGCCAGACCTTGGCTTCATATTTTGGGAGCAATTTCTTCCACTCTGAACTAGAAGGTTAAATACCCGTCCGAGGGTTAGATTGAAGAAATACTGGGAGATCAAGCCATGGCGCGGCAGTGCATGGTTGCTGCCATTCGGCATAAGCCTGAAGTTGAATCTTCGGCTCGCAGAGAAAAGGATTTATAGCAGTTAAAACCCCCGGTGTTATCCATCGATAAGCCAACCGAGGAGGCAAAGTGTGAAGATCTTGTAAAGGTTACTATAAGGGATGATCCAGAGAAGTTTTTTCAAATCGGATCCCAGCTACCTTAACAAGAGAGAGAAGAGCTGATAAAGTTCCTTAAACAGAACATTGACGTCTTTGCTTGGAATACTTACGAGGCCCCAGGAGTAGATCCAGAATTCATTTGTCATCATTTAAATATTAATCCATTAGTCGCCCCCCAAAAGCAGCCCCCTCAGTGTCCATCCAAAAAGCATGTCGAAGCAGTCCGAGAGAGGTGGTTAGACTTAAGCAGGTCGGGGCTATCAAGCAAGTTTTCTATCCTGAATGGTTAGCGAATACTATTGTGGTGAAGAAAAAGAGTGGGAAGTGGGAAGTGTGCGTTGATTTCACGGATTTAAATAAGGCTTGCCCGAATGATCCATTCCCTATGCCCAAGATAAACCAGCTGATAGATGCTACTGTCGGCCATCCTCGGATGAGTTTCTTGGATGCCTTCCAGGGTTATCATCAGATACCTTTGGCCTTGGACGATCAAAAGAAGACGACCTTTGTTATTCCTGTTGGGAACTACCACTACAAAGTAATGCCATTCGGGTTGAAGAATGCAGGATCCATTTATCAAAGAATGATAACGAGGATGTTCGAGTCGCTATTGGGGAAAAATATTGAGATTTAAATAGATGATATGGTGGTGAAAAGCAAAATGGTTTCGGAGCACCTAGAAAACCTTCAAATTATCTTTGAAATTCTTAGAAACTACAAATTGCGCTTAAATGCTTCTAAGTGTTCATTCGGCATAGGGTCAGGCAAATTCTTGGGTTACATGGTCACTCATAGAGGAATTGAAGTCAACCTTGACTAGATTAAAGCTATTAACAACTTGTGATCTCCTCGGAATCCCAAAGAAGTGCAGAAATTAACTGGACTAGCCACCGCTTTGAACAGATTCATATCTCGGTCAGCAGATAGATGCAGACCTTTCTTCCTGTTGATCAACAAATGGAAAGGTTTTGAGTGGATAGAAGAATGTGCCGCAGCATTCCAGCAACTCAAAGATTATCTAGCTTGGCCACCGATCATGTCTAGTCCTGAGCCAGATGAAGTCCTTTTTGCCTACATTACTGTAGCCCATATGCTGTAAGTTTGGTATTGATACGAGTTGATAGTGGCGTACAGTGGCTAGTTTACTATGTGAGTAAGTCATTGCATGAAGCCGAAGTGCGTTATCTACCATTGGAAAAAAATATCCTAGCAGTAGTGCTGGGCACACGTAAGCTACCCCATTACTTTCAGGCACATATAGTTGTCGTTCTTACCCAACTTCCGCTTAAAACCATACTCCAAAGTGCTGATTACACAGGAAGAATAGCCAAGTGGGGTACACTTCTAGGGGCTTTTGACATCAAATACATGCCTCGTACCTCTATAAAGGACAAATTCTCGCAGATTTGGTGGCTGAATTCACCAAACCCGAAGTAGAAGAATCACTACCGGTTGGAAATATGGATGAAAAATTGGTTGGCACGATTTCCCAAGGTCGCCTTCCGACGTGGGAAGTATATGTAGATGGAGAATCGAATCACAAAGGCTCAGGGGTTGGGTTAGTGTTGATGTCTCCTGAGAAAGTTATCATTGAAAAAGTTTTGAGATTGAATTTTTCAGCCACAAATAATGAGACCAAGTATGAAGCTCTGTTGGTAGGAATTGCTATGGTTCAAAGAATGGGGGGAAAGTCCATAAAACTCTTCTCAGATCAAGGCTTGTTGTCGGTCAAGTAAGAGGGGAATTCGAGGCGAAAGATGAAAGGATGCAGAGATACTTGAATCAAGTTAAATGTCTACAGTTAAATTTTGACTCCTTTGACTTGTTACATGTCCTTAGAAGTGGTAATGCGCACGCTAAGTCTTTAGCTATGCTTACAACCTCCTCGACACAAGATTTGCCTCGAGTAATTCTCGTTAAGGACTTGTACAAACCCTCAGAGACAAGAGAGATGGCTCAAATCCATCAAATTAGAGCAGGGCCGAGTTGGATGGACTCCATCATAAGATTCTTGAAAGAGGACGTTCTACCTGAGGAAAGAATAGAAGCAGACAAGGTATGAAGGAAGGCCACTAGTTATTGGTTATTCGAGAACCATAAACTATATAAATGTTCCTTTTTAGGACCTTATTTATTATGTGTCCATCCTGAGTTGACTGAATCACTTCTGGAAGAGTTGCATAAAGGAATCTGTGGAAACCACACTGGAGGCAGGTCCTTAGCACATAGGGCTATTACCCAAGGTTATTGGTGGCCAAATATGCAGAGAGAGGCTCTGGAATACGTCAGAAAGTGTGATCAGTGCCAGCGGTTTGCGCCGAGCATACACCAACCAGGGGGAATCCTTAATCCATTATCTAGTCCATGGCTGTTTGCTCAGTGGGGCTTGGACATTGTAGGACCATTTCCCAAAGTAGTGGGAAATAAGAAATATCTTCTGATTGGCACAGACTATTTTACTGAGTGGGCTAAGTGGGTTGAAGCGGAACCCCTAGCCAACATTAGGGATGTGGATGCGAAAAGATTCGTTTGGAAGAATATTGTCACTAAATTTGGAGTTCCTCATGTGCTCATCTCGGACAACGGCCTTCAGTTCGACAGCAAGATGTTTAGAAGATACTGTGGTGAGTTAGGAATTACTAATAGGTATTCTACTCCTGCTTATCCCCAAGGGAATGGACAGGCAGAAGCTGTAAATAAAGTTATAGTAAGTGGACTGAAGAAAAGGCTAGATGATGCAAAAGGCAAACAGGTAGAGGAACTACCACATGTACTCTGGACATATAGAACCACGCCTCGTAGGTCTACTGGAGAGACCTTTTTTCGATGACTTATGGAGCTGAGGTTGTCATCCCTTTGGAAACTAGTTTCCCAACATCAAGAACTAGTTCATTCAACTCGAGGGATAATGATGAGCAATTAACAAAAAGTTTGGACTTGATTGAAGAAAAGAGAGAAAATGCGATGGTCTAGTTGGCTTATTATCAGCAGAAACTGAAGTAAGGTTAGATGCCAACGTAAAGCTAAGACCTTTAGCTCCTAGTGACCTAGTGTTATGTAAAGTTGTGGGTGCTGTAAAGAATCCAGCTTGGGGAAAGTTAGGGCCAAATTGGGAAGGACCTTATCATATCACTTCCAAAGCTAGCATTAGAGCATATTTTTTAGAAGATCTGGACGAACATGTAATACCACGTCCTTGGAATGTAAACAACCTAAAGAGGTATTACTATCAATAAGTATTTTCATGATCAATTTATGCATTCTTCATATAAAGTGTTTATACTGTTCATCTTTTAGTCTTTGTAAGTGTTTAAACCAAAACCCAATCATGCCTGGAGTCCTCGGACCAGATGATTTGGGCTGGTTAACACTCGTTCGCAGTTCTTTTAAGTGTTTAAACCTAAACCCAATTGTGCCTGGAGTCCTCGGACCAGATGATTTGGGTTGGTTAACACTCATTCGTAGTTCTTTTAAGTGTTTAAACTTAAATCCAATCATGACTGGAGTCCTCGGATCAGATGATTTGGGTTAGTTAACACTCATTCTAAGTTCCCTTAAGTGTTTAAACTTAAATCCAATCATGACTGGAGTCCTCAGACCAGATGATTTGGGTTAGTTAGCACTCATTCTAAGTTCCCTTAAGTGTTTAAACTTAAATCCAATCATGACTGGAGTCCTCGGACCAGATGATTTGGGTTAGTTAGCACTCATTCTAAGTTCCCTTAAGTGTTTAAACTTAAATCTAATCATGACTGAAGTCCTCGGACCAGACGATTTGGGTTAATTAACTTAAGATTCAATCATACTTAAAATCCATAGATCAAATGGTTTGAATCAATTATTGTTACCATGTCACGTTTGAAGATGCTTATGTAACTTTTGCGTTGTGCTTAAAGTCCTGAGCCTTTTAATTGAACTTAACTTATAATATGTTCTGTTTACATGATATAACAATATACTCTATTCAAGTTAAGTAAAAATGGCAGCAGATCAATCTTGCATTACTTATCATGACGTATGAAGCAAAAGAAAGACATCTTCATTGATAACAAAAATGTGATACATTTCCTTAACAAAAAGGTGATACAAAAACAGTAAACATAACGAAAAAATAAATATACTACAAAAGATAAAAAACCTTAGCCTAAGCTTTTGCCTTGGGAGCCCCTGGGTCAGCAGCTTGCTCGGGCTGAGAGATAGCAGTGTCTGAGGCCTTTTCGGTGGGCTTGGAAGAGTCCTTTTTTTCCTTGCCCTTATCCTTGCCCTGGAGAGTTTTAGCCTCTTTTCCTTTGCCAATATCTTGGTGGGAGTCTATTGAAACTTCCAAAGGAGCAGGATGGACTTGGTCCACTTTTGGCAGCTCAGACATTGGGGTGATTTGTTCAGGGAGAGAGGAATTAGGATCTAAGAGCTTGCGAATCTCTGGGTCATAGTAGATTCTTTCAGGTCGCCTCAAGCCAGAGTCAACAGAGACCCCAGCAACATCAAGGGCCTTACCCTAAAAGATATCACAGTAGTCCCTAACTGCAGCAGAGAACTCCTCTATAAGTCTGGCTTGAGTCTCCTCCACCCCAAGCGTGTACGCAGCTTGCTTCTCGGCCTTGGCTGCCTCTTTAAATAGTTGGGCTGCCTCCCTGGCCTTGCGAAGTTCTTCGCGAAGTTCTATCACCAGCTGCTTCTCTGTTGCCATGTTTATTTCAGTGTAGTGCAGTTGCTTTCGGATATCTTCAAACTGCTTCTCTGTTGTCTTCAGGCCCGCTTCAGCACTATTTCTCACCTTAACAACTTTTTTTAGCTGCTCGTCCATCTTAGAGTGGTTTTCTTTCAAGGCGCCTATCTCCACGTCCACCTAAGACCAAGAATCAAAAGTCGCCCTGGCCTCGCTACGAGCATTCTTCACCCATTCTTCGGCTACAAAAACCTGTTGTGTAACCTAAAAAAAAAAAAAAAAGTGTTTTACCTTTAGTATAAAATACAAGAAAAACTTGGGACAATGGCCAAGTATTTAGATAGAGTGATAAGTTAAGTCACTTACCATAGCCAGATCCCTTTTAAGTGACAGAAAGAGCTTTGGGTGAGAGAAGATCCTGTAGGCCTCTATGTCCTTATGGAGGAGGAGGGGCTGCTCCAGGGCCTCAGCTATATGACCTGCGTGCCCCCCACGGTAATGCTTGAGGGAGGCATCCCAAGCAATGGGTGCACCGTCCACCTCCAACTTAGGAGATCAAGTGCGAGTTGGACGGCGCACTTGAGCCATAAGAAGCTCCTCTCGGCTGTCAACAGAGTCAGACCACCTGCTTCTTTGGTCCTGTGTTTGCCTCTACTGCTTGCTTCCTTTGGGAAGGCCTACCTCACCTTCCTCAGGAGCCACTTCGTGTCTTTTCCTCCTTAAATCAGGATTGGGCTTTAGCCCGAGGTCGGCAGGAAGCTGAGGAGGAGGAGGAGGATTCACTGGAGGCTTGGACTTGCTTTTATCTTGGGGAGAAAGCACCTTGTTTCTTCCTTTCATGAGTTCCCTCAAGCTTGGGCCAGTCTTAAGGGCCATCCTTTCTTCCTCATTATTTGAAGAGTCACCCACGTAAGTTATAATCGAGGCAGGAGTCTGAACGCACGAGTACTCGTCCGCTTCTTCCTCGGCCTTTGATATAACAATGGTTTCCTCCTCAAATTGGAACTTGTCAATTTCTTCCTCAAGAGAAGAGGAAGATGCAGCTCCTTCCTCGGCTACAGCTTGTGCAAGCGGCACTTGCTGAAGTGGCTGGGCGGCATAAAGAATTCCTTGCGGAATGGGATGATCAACTCGTGGAAGGTCGTGTGGAGCTAAAAAGCCTGGCCGAGACACGTCTATACGAGCCAAACGGTAGTCGTTTGCCCTGATAGAGTTGCCGACGTCTAGGAAAGTTCTTAAGATTGGTTCGTAGTCTAGAATTAGATGAAGGGCTCGGGGCTATCCGTTGTCGTTCACAAAAATTTGAGACCTTAGCAAGTAGTTGAGTGTGGGTACATTGATTAAGCTGAGCCGAGGGTTTGTTTGTGTTTTATCTGTTAAATAAAAGAATCAAACAGTTAGAAACCCAAAGTTCAGTGTAAAAAAAAAAAGTGATGATGATGATAAAAGGAAAAACAAGACTTTGGTACGACAAAGCAAGGCCGAGGACAAATGCCTTAAATCTAATGTTAGAAAACCTAAATCTAAGGTACTTCACCTGTCTCTCCGAGCTGGGATTTAAGATAAAACCCCACCCGTGCTTGTTAGTGGCCTTTGTATAGATGGGCTACTTCGTACCAAGTTAGCCCCAACCCTAAGTGTCGGTCCAGAGCATCAATTGCTCTTAGAACTCTAAAAAAGTTAGACGCACACTGTTGGGGGCAAAGCCTATGGGCACGTAAGTAGTCTCTCGTAATCCTACCCATAGGGATAGTCATTCCTCCTTCTATGAAGGCAATCATTAGGATTGTGACCTCTCCCACCTCTCGATCAAACGCTAACCCCTCTGGGAACAGTATCGTATTGATACCTCCTGGGGTATGTGATATTTTTCTTTGAACTATTCTATCAAGGCAGGGTTCTTCACTAAACGCTCAAACCTACCCATTCCGAATAGGTAGAAGAGAAAATGAAGGGCCAATGAGGTTGTCCGAGGGGATAAAGAGAGATTCGAAGTAAAAACTTACGTAGACTGAAGCAGGAACTGATCTTTGAAGTTCTTGAATATTTTTGAAAACTTTTTGAAAGGGCGATGAACGATCTGATGGTTAGTGAGTTTGGAGGTTTGAATGCTCTGAAGATTCTGAACTGCGATGAAGAAAATAGAAAATGATATTCGTGAGCCTTTATATAAGAGACTAAAAACGAGGGGGATTTTATCTTGCCCAAATCTTGAAGAGAAATATGGACCGTTGGATCAAAACCCCACCATTGGATGCCAGGAGCATAACGCTACCCAAAATACTTAATGACGTTTCGCGAGTTCTGAAGTGTCGGAAACAGTAGTGAAATGACTAGAATGACCCCTCCACGTGCGTAAGTTTGAATGTATTTGCAGTTTTAAAGCACCAATCTAGTTTTCGAAGTATTCAAATAGTTCCAAGTTTTCAAAATGGTTAATTAAAAGAAAAAAAAAAAAAATTGAAACCCATTGTGCTCCATCAATTATCCTCAACTATCAGATATATGGAGAAGTTCCACTTCCCAACAAAGAACGCCAGGCCCATGACAAAAGCTAGTATCATTGAAAAAAAGATGATGCATCTTTTTTTCATGTGCTTCCCCGTAGAGGACACCCCATCCCTCCTCCCATATTTTCCTTTCTCCATAAAACACATACATCCACTCTAACAAGTGCATATCCACCCAATTTGCTCCAGGTTTCATTGTAGATATTACACCATTGTGTGCATCAAGAACAACCTCTAAACCACATAAAATTGGGTAAGACTTAAGTGAGGAGCTATCTAAATTTTATTAATTGTGGATCAAAAAGTCAAAGCCCAAAGGTAAAAAATTAAAATTAAGAGTATAGACAGACCAAACACCAATAATACATGCTTTTTGATAGAGATATCCAACACAATTTAAGGATGATTCTTTCATGGAATAATCTATTTAAAATTCTAGTATCTTTATCAAATTCAACAGCAAATGAATAAACTTATGAATGATAAATGATTAACAAACTAAACTGATTGGTAAAGTTAAGAAGAACTATCAGATTGAGCTGGCTCAAATGGCTTATCCTAGTTCAACAGAATCTGAAATTTGGCTTGGAAGTAAATTGTACTAATTAACTATTTTGTAGCCCCTAATTAATTCACACCAAACATGTAGGGTGTACGAAATTAAGATAAGCCAAAGGCAAAACAAAAAGAAGATATTAATCAAGCTCAGTACATAATACAATAAACCTCCACAGTTTATTGTTTAACTACCATAATAGATAAAGCTTCACACAAAATGAGCAAGTCACTTAATATAAATAACACAATAGATCAGGCTTCACACAAAATGAGCAAGTTAGTGGGGCCAAGAGAACCAGTGCACTACAAATATTGATAATGTAAATGAAGTCAAATTGGCTCAATAAAATACCAAGGTTTCTGGAGAATAATTTATCTTAGATCAACCTGACTTTTCTTTGTTTAGAGAAACGGTCATACTCCACATGATATGAAATATAAATCACAATAGCCTAGAACCCAAATAAGGATGGTTCAAAAAACAAATGCCATGAATTAACACTCACGATGAAAATGATCTATAAAAAAAACACCAAACTCACCTCTGTTTTAATTCCAAGTGCCAATGACAATACAACAACTATGATCAAGATGATAAGGTTTAAATCTTGCCAAGCTTCCTAAAGGAGCCTCTGCAGGAAAATAACGAAGCATGGAAACAAATAAAGAAAAAGAAAAAGAAAATGACAGAATTTAAGTTTACATTAACTCAAATCAAAGAAAAAGAAAACCCATACCCAAAAATTTTCTTTATTCCTTCTTGCTATTTCTTTTATTTTACAATGTCTATCACTTTGTGCTTGTCTCATTTATATGCATTGGTGACCTTAACCCAAGTAGGAATAAAGCAGTTACTTCTTTATTTGCTAGCTACAACTAAAGAAATGTTTAAATAGCCATAAAAATTTATATTCCTTTGTATAGTTTATTTAAGATTGTATTATTCCCTTAGGGTGCTTTAAATAGGCAAAAACTTGTCTTAAGTTGAAATGATTACAGACCAACTAAAACTATTGAACAATTAAGTACAAAATCTCTAAAAATAGAAAGGCAACTACCAAAAAGTGCAAAATACTACAAGCCATAAAACATTGACAATGGCATGGTCAAAATACAAGAATAATGCTTTAGGGTGCAGAGGAAAGGCAACAATATAGGAAACTATTGAAATAGAGAGAACAGACGTGTATGAATACTTAATTTGTATATTGCTACATGTGTATTTTTGTATATAGATGGACAACATATATAGGCCCAATGCTAGTTGACTAAAGGGGACAAAGGATCCTTGATTGAGACTAAAATCAAGGACTTCCAGTGACTTTAACAAAGAGCTTGATGCAAAATGCCTAATTAGCTAGCTAACAAATAACAATGCCACTAACCTATTGGTGCGGACACGAGGTACAAGCTCCCAATTACACGCACATATAGGAGGAAGAACAAAAAGAAGACGGCCTAACCTGTGGCCTTATGGATGGAGCATACTAGTTATTGGGCTTGACATTAAGCAAGCCCGAACATTTAATGATTAGGGTTTCTTTATGCATTTTTTATTGTTGGCTATTTAAACACTTTTTCAGACTATTGTAAGACAGTTTTGAGAATTATAAAAAAGAACGTGTGTTTTCTTTCACTGGTGCCGACTCCAATTTGCTTGGTGTTGACTCCAAGCAACCCTTAAGTGCTGACTCCTAGGGTTTATCTTTTATTCTATTGTTAGTTTGGTTGTCCTACGTCAGTTTTGGTATCAGAGCAAACTTCCGGTCCATACAACATAACCGTAGACAACCAATAGAAAGCAAAACCATCAAGCCTAAACCAGCCAAATATGTCAGTACCTTTCAAGTATTTGCCCCATGAGATCTTGAACAAGCCTAAACCAGCCCCGGCAATCCGTGTATACCCTGCAACCCCACATGAGTTTTTCATCCCCAAGCCAGCAGAGAAGCCAGTGACACCACCTAAGCCGGTGACCACCATCCGTGCCCGCCTTTGATCACAGAACCCACACTCACAAACCCAAAAAAAAAAAAAAAAAAAAAAACCCACATCGAGACCCGTCGGCAACGTCGACCCACCACCACCGAGATCGACCCACTAGGTCGAGATTGACTCACCAGCTGCCGAAACCCACAGACTAGCACTTCGCCGCCACCGACGCTATCTTCACCATCAACCGCCGTTGCTGAGTGCGTCGACCACCACCGATACCAAGACCCAAGGCATTGCGCCGCCTTCCACGACTCGAGCCGCCGCTGTCTTCCCTGTCGTCTTACGCCGCCGCAGTCGTCGACGAGTAGCACCGCCGTCCATCGCCGGGCCGATTTCATCCTCTTTTAGCTTCTGTGTCTTTTTCCTTTAGAGTAGTTTGAGTTCCTGTCTGTCGTTTGAATTTATTTTAAAGTCTGTAGCTTCTTTAGTCCATCACAGTAGTGTAATTTTATTATTTTGCAAAAAAAAAAAAAAATTTGCTGTTACCGTGACACAGCCCATTGCATGTATTGGGCCTCCTTAAATTGCTCTTTACAGGTTCACTGTCCAAGTCAGATCCACTTACTTGAGGAGCTAAGCCCGTGACTATTTAGTGTGAAAGGTTGGCCACTGACTAGGGTACAACTCTTACTCTCTTTTGGTGGGTTCAATTTTGTCTCATTGAAAAATATTATCTTTATATTTTTTGTGTGCATATCCCACCATACCCCATTGGCCTACCCATTTTGTGTTCAAGTTCGCTATTTTATTATTTGTGCTTTCTTTTGGTATCCATTCTAAAATTCCAAAAAAAAAAAAAAAAAAAAAAGCCAATTTCTTTGAAATATTTGATTCTCATTATTAATTGTGAAGCTTATTGGAAATTGACTTTTATTTGGGCTATCTTTCAGTATTGTGAACCCTGTCACTACTTGACTGCAATTTACTCATTTGATTCATTGATCTAATCTCTACATGCACTCTTGCTTGACCTTAATTTTACATTGAGAATTAGTTACTTGAATTTTTGTGAATCTCATTTGCATTCAGAAATATAGTGTGCATGCATTTATGTAGTGGTCGCATCATGTCAAATTCTGAACATCAATCCACTTCTGAACCTAGGCCCTTATTAGAGCAAACCATAGATGACCTAGTAAAAAATGTCCGTAGTTTAATGGATAGGGTTGGGCAAATTGAAGCGTCTCAAAGAGAAACTAGTAACCATGAAGGAGATAACATATTTAGGCAAAATCACCACGGTTACTTTAATAGGGCTCCAAACCTTGAACATGATCACTACAATCACAATGACCCTAGGGATTTTGATGATAGGATGTTCAAGGAAAAGATAGAAGCACCCACCTTTGATGGCTGCCTTGACCCATGGGTCTTCACTGATTGGTTACGTCAAATGGATAAATTCTTTGACTACTACCATTGGGCTGAGAATAAGAGAGTGAGGCATGCCAGGATGAAGTTAATTGGAAGAGCCGACCTCTTCTGGGAGGACTTTGAGGATACCCTTAGGCGACGGCATGAGCCCCCCGTTACTGATTGGCTTGAGATGAAGGGAGTGCTCTCAAGGAATTATCTTCCTTCAACTTATAGGAGCTCCCTCCTTGAGGAGTGGGATCGCCTGAAGCAAGGCACTGCTCCTGTGGTTGAATATATAGAGAAGTTCAAGGAGTTCAGGAGGCGAATTCGAATAGTCGAGGAAGAGGTTGTCACACTCAATAGGTTCAAGAAAGGTTTAAATGCTAACCTACTAGGCGAGATTATCACCCGAGGAGTCACTACCTTGACAGAAGCATATGACCTCGCTAGGAATTGTGAATTGGCATCCAAATCTATCTTTCGGCGACGTTCTGAGCTCCGAAGTGTTCCCACCAACCCTCAACCTTTTGGTAGCAAACCTAGGCTTGCCTTACCCCCTAAGGCCAACCCCAATAGCACCCCAATAGAAAAAGAGGACAAGGGAAAATGTGTGGTCAATGAGCCTTCAAGATTAGGCTCTCGCCTCCAATGCTTCAAATGCAATGGGGTTGGACACATCGCAGCTAGATGTCCCTCTAAAACCCTTGTTATTCAAGAGGATGATGAAAAGGTAGACAATGTTGAGGAGCTGGTGTATGATCCAAATGTGGAAGAAACCCAAGATGTTGAAGCAAAATGGGAAGATGATCCTAGTTACCTCGCATGCATTAGAGCCATTTCTCCCCAGGTTGATGATTTCAAGAATTTTGGTGTCCCTAGAGTGAATGTGGTAAGGTGTGCTTTGGCAGAGCAAAGAGGCACTGATGATTGGCGAAGGAGTGCCATTTTTCAAACTTACACTAAGTGTGGAGACAAAACCTGCAAGGTTATCATAGATAGTGGAAGTTGCATTAATGCAGTGTCTTCTAGCGTTGTTTCCCGCCTAGGCTTGAAACTGACCCCACACCCTAACCCATATAAAGTTTCTTGGGTAGATACCTCCTCCATAGCCATAAAAGAAAGATGTGTTGTCCTACTTCAATTCCTCACCTACAAGGCTGAAATATGGTGTGACGTAATTCCCATGGATGTAGGGCATATCATCTTAGGTAGACCTTGGCTTTATGATTTGGATGTCACCCTTCATGGGCGAGCCAACTCTTGCTCATTTATGTTTGAAGGTAAGAATATTGTGCTCAATCCTTTGAAACCTAAGCCAATCGACATGAGCAAGAAGACAGAAGCACCAAAGGCGAAGGGCCTGAACATCATAAGCCCAAAGGCATTTGAAAGGGTAGCTGTCCAAGAATCTATTGTGTTTGTCTTAGTTGCTAGGTAACTTCATGGAGAGACCCGTGAGGAGCAACCTGAAGAGGTGAAGTCAGTGCTCCAAGAATTTAAGGATGTTTTCCCTGAGGAACTCCCCGACCATTTACCACCCATGCGTGACATACAACATGCAATAGATTTTGTGCCCGGGGCGACCCTACCTAACTTGCCCCACTATAGGATGAGCCCTGCAGAGCATGCCGAGTTGCAGAGGCAAGTAGAAGAATTACTTAGAAAGGGTTTTGTTCGTGAAAGCATAAGTCCTTGTGCAGTCCCTGCACTCTTAACTCCAAAGAAAGATGGAACCTGGAGGAAGTGTGTTGATAGTCGTGCCATCAACAAGATCACTGTGAAATATCGTTTTCCTATCCCTCGATTGGATGACATGTTGGATATGATGGCTGGAGCAACGATTTTCTCCAAGATAGACTTGAAAAGCGACTATCATCAAATTAGGGTTCGTTCTGGTGATGAGTGGAAAACTGCCTTCAAGACGAAGGATGGTTTATATGAGTGGATGGTCATGCCTTTTGGATTGTCCAGTGCTCCTAGTACCTTTATGAGAGTGATGACTCAGGTGCTCAAGCCTTTTATGGGGAAATTCTTGGTTGTATACTTTGATGACATCCTCATCTATAGTAAGTCTAGGGAGCAACACTTCGACCACCTAACTCAAGTTTGTGCTACCCTTAGGAAGGAGAGTTTATATGGTAACCTTAGGAAGTGCTCTTTCTTCACCGATAGAGTCATCTTCCTAGGTTTCATAGTATCCTCTGAGGGAGTTTCTGCCGAACCCCAAAAGGTTCAAGCGATTGTGGAGTGGCCCGAGCCCAGAAATATCCATGAAATTCGAAGCTTCCATGGGCTCGCTTCCTTTTATCGCCGATTCATCAAGGGGTTTAGCACCATTATGTCCCCCATCACTGATTGCATGAAACAAGGGGAGTTTGTTTGGACTAAAGCTGCTGTTAAGGCTTTCAATGAGGTAAAGCAAAAGATGATTGAGGCACATGTCATGCGTCTCCCTAATTTTACCAAGCCTTTTGAAGTGGAATGTGATGCCTCCGGTATTGGTATAGGGGGAGTACTTAGCCAAGAGCGTTACCCAATTGCTTATTTCAGTGAGAAGTTGAATGACGCTAAGCAAAAGTACTCCACATATGACAAAGAGTTTTATGCCATTATTCGAGCTCTTTGGCATTGGCGCCATTACCTGTTGTCTCAAGAATTTGTTATTTACTCTGATCATGAAGCCTTGCGCTATCTCCATTCCCAAAAGAAGTTGAATTTTAGGCACGGTAGTTGGGTTGAATTTCTGCAACGCTACCACTTTGTAGTGAAGCATAGAGCGAGAGTTGAGAATAAGGCTGCTGATGCACTAAGTCGAAGGGTGTCTTTGCTATCCATCATGAGTGTTAAGGTTACTGGGTTTGAACGACTTAAGGATGATTATGAGTCATGCCCAAATTTTGGGGAGCTCTACATTAGCCTAAGTAATATCCCACGGCCAATCTTGGATGATTATACCCTTCAAGATGGATACTTGTTCAAGGCCAACAAGTTATGTATCCCTTGATCTTCAGCGAGAGATTTCCTAGTTTGGGAGATACATGCGGGAGGTCTTACAGGTCATTTTGGCCGAGACAAGACAATTGAGGAAGTGGAACGTCAGTTCTATTGGCCTGGTCTTAAGAGGGGTGTTGCCAAGATAGTTGGTCAGTGTCGTACATGTCAACTAGCCAAACATCGTAAGCAAAACACTGGCCTGTACACACCGCTACCTGTGCCAGACCGCCCGTGGCAGGATGTGAGTATGGACTTTGTGTTAGGTTTGCCCTGCACCTTTAGGAAGCATGATTCCATTCTAGTAGTTGTTGATCGCTTCTCCAAGATGGCTCATTTCCTACCATGTTCTAAGACCTCTGATGCTTCTAAGATTGCAAAGCTCTACTTTGATGAGATTGTCAAACTTTATGGTCTTCCCAAAACCATAGTGTCTGATAGGGATGTTCGCTTCATGAGTTATTTTTGGAGACCTTGTGGCATTTAGTGGGCACCAAATTGAAATTTTCCACGGCATTCCATCCTCAAACTGATGGTCAAACTAAGGTGGTTAATCGTAGTGTAGGCAACCTCCTTCGGTGTTTAGTGGGCGAAGCCAATCGGAATTGGGATTCCATTCTTCTTGTAGCCCAACTTGCATATAATAGCTCTGTCAATAGGTCTATAGGTGCTAGTCCTTTTGAGGTTGTGCATGGATATACACCTAGGAAGCCCTTAGATCTTTTGCCCATGTTCCCACATGTTAGGATTTCTGAGTCTGCTGAGGCATTTGTACGACATATTCATGATTTGCATAATGAGATTCGCAAAAAAATTCAGGCAAGTAATTCTCAATATAAAATTCATGCTGACTCTCATCGACGTCATGCAGAGTTTCAGGTAGGGGATTATGTCATGATTCGGATTCGACCTAAGCGGTTTCCCTCTGGGACCGTTAAGAAATTGCAGGCTCGTAGTGCCGGACCATTCAAGGTATTGAAATGAATGGGCCCAAATGCATATGTCATTGACCTTCCTCATGATTATAGTATTAGCTCCTCCTTTAATATTGAGGATCTAGTGGCTTATAAAAGCCCCACAGCTATTCCTGATACCCCTTTTGATGAGTCTTTGCCTAATCCTATTGATGCCCCTATTCCCACTCCTTCACCCTTAAATTTGCCCTATGCACATAAATAATCTATTAATGCTATTTTAGATGAGCAGATTGTTTCTACCAGGGATGGAAGAGTTCACTGTTTCTTAGTTCGATGGCGAGGGCGACCAGATTCTGATTGCACATGGATTACTCGAGGTGAGCTACGGCGACTAGATCCCGATTTGCTAGAGTACTATCAGAGCTCTTCAAATTTCCACTCGACAGGGTCGAGTTCTTCTCACCGGGGGGGAGTTGGTGCGGACACGAGGTACAAGCCCCCAATTACACGCACATATAGGAGGAAGAACAAAAAGAAGACGGCCCAACCTGTGGCCTTATGGATGGAGCATACTAGTTATTGGGCTTGACATTAAGCAAGCCCGAACATTTAATGATTAGGGTTTCTTTAGGGTTTCTTTATGCATTTTTTATTGTTGGCTATTTAAACACTTTTTCAGACTATTGTAAGACAGGTTTGAGAATTATAAAAAAGAACGTGTGTTTTCTTTCACTGGTGCTGACTCCAGTTTGCTTGGTGCTGACTCCAAGCAACCCTTAGGTGCTGACTCCTAGGGTTTATCTTTTATTCTATTGTTAGTTTGGTTGTCCTACGTCACCTATTGATGGATTCCTTACACTCTGACTTTAGGAACGTACTACTCCAAATTGAACACCATCATGTATTTAGGAAAGCTAACCAATGTGCTAATGCATTGGCCAAGTTGGGTTCTTACCCTCCACCATTTTTTATGGGGCAGGTACCCTTTAAGCTAAAACTCATTAGCGATCATGATTTGGTCATTATTATCCATTGAATCGGTAACTGTTGCAATATGGATGAAACATGTTATCACAGGACACTTTCATTTCATCGCAACAAAAATGGATGGTTGGAGCTTCGTCATCCATTCCATGTCAGTTGCATTAGAGAACACAGGAAATGCAAATGTGTCAAATATTACAGTGAATTGTTACGTAGGAAACTTCCATTTTCTACCACCTTTTCCTATATAACCAAGAAGGCATACAATGATGTGATGTGGGGGAAAGGCAAAGGGGACACCAATAAAGAAAACAATGTCACAGGAAAATCCTTTCCAATAATTACTCATAAACAAACCTTGACCTCATAATATAAATCAGTTATAATATAAAACAAAAATTCAAATGGTGACTATGAATATTATCAGGAGTTAACATGCAGCTTATACTTCACAAAGCAGTTATAATATATTACAAAAAAGTTATTTAAGGTCAAATTTTCCCTACACTATTCCCAAAGAAGAAACAAAGTATAACTTGTTGTTCATCAAAGCAAGGACGAACAACATGGTTAAGCAAAGTAAGTTATAGACAAAAAGAATATGAAATGGAGAAAATAATGTTTTGATAATCAAACCTAGTTGTAGTGAGCTTTAATTCTTGTTGTTAAATGTGTAGATGTTGGAACTTAATGTTATAATGCCCCTAGTTTAAAGCTATTTGCAAACCACCTTGATTTGGTGCCTATTGTTTACAGAACCCTTAACAGGTTTATATTAGGGGCATTGGTTCAAATTAACTAGTTTCTAACAAGCTTAAAAAAGGAAAATTTTCATCTTTGCAAGAATTAAGCAAAAATCTCTCATTCATTTTAGCATTCAATAACAGCTTCAAGTCCAAATCACCAAATCAGCTAAGAAGTCTCACATCTCACATGGATCAACTAAGAAGTCTCCCACATCACACAAGGCTCGACTAAGGAGTCTCTTGCATTCATTGAAGTTGACTAGTATTGTCCAACATCTAAGGCTCTAGGGTTTGACAAAGTCTTTTTTTTTTTTTTTTTCTTGAAAGTCACAAAAAGGTTTTCAAAAAAATCCAATAAGATTTTTAGAAAATTCTTAACTTTTTTCAAGGAAACCTGAAAGTTTTTCAAAATTCTTACAAATTTTCATCAAAACCCATCAAGGTTTTCATACTTTATTTAACAAATTTTCAAAAAAAAAAAAAAAATCTCAAAACCCGACAAGGTTTGTGAACAAAATTTTCAAAAAACCCAACAAGGATTGTCAACAATTTTTCAAAACAAGGTTTTCATGACTTTCTCGAAAAATCAAACAAGATTTTCAGAAAGTTTTAGAATCTTTTTCAAAAGTCGAGGAAAATCCTACAAGATCTTCAAACATCTCTCAGAAAAAGAACGCTTGACAATGTTACACAGTTTTGACAAAAACCCAATAAGGTTTTTATCAAATTTCCAAAAGACATGACAAGATCATTCCAAGAATGCCCAAAATGTTTTCACAAATACCAATTTTGATAAGAGTATCAAAATTTTCAAAAGAAAATTCAACAAGATTTTCAACAAGTTTCAAGTTCAAAAATTTTCAAAAAACAAACAAGTTCTTAGAAAATTTGCCAAGATCTTCATAAGAAAACCCAACAAGGTTTTTATCAAATTTCCAAAAGACATGACAAGATCATTCCAAGAATGCCCAACATGTTTTCACAAACACAAATTTTGATAAGAATATCAAAATTTTCAAGAGAGAATTCAACAAGATTTTCAACAAGTTTCAAGTTCAAAAATTTTCAAAAAATAGACAAGTTTTTAGAAAATTTTCCAAGATCTTTACAAGAAAACCCAACAGAGTTTTCAAATAAAAAAAGCCCGACAAGGTTTTTTTTAAATAATTTATAGGTTCAAAATTTTCGACCCAAAAAAAAAGTTTTTTTTGCCAACACATTTTGGATAAAAAAATTTTGGAAACCAACAAGTTTCCAAAATTTTAACAAATTTTCATCACACATCGGTTAAATTTCAAGTTGCAAATTTTGGTGTCTTTCTTTTACATTGACATTCACTTTTCAAGCTCTGTCAATGAGGGTCATTCTGTAGACACTCCATTTTACAACTTGCATTTAACCAATCGGTAGATTTTCAAATTTGTGATACAAAAAAAATCTTGATACTCTAACGATCACTATGGTATGTCATGGGTTTGGATCAGATCACTTGATCAAAAGTTATCATACAAACAATTTTCAATAATCATGACTCACTTACACGATGGGCCCAATCATGTCCTATTTGAAACACTTAATTTTGATTGGTTCTCACATGAATTAATTTAAAATTAATTAAGTATGATTTTTTATTGGATTTCATTTTTTTTTTCATTTTTTTAAGAAATAATAATAAAAAAATTCCTTTATGGCATCTTATATGCTCTTTTGAAAAAAAAAAAAAAAAAAATTGGAGATAGAAAAAGATATGATCCATGAAAAATTCAAAAAAAAAAAAAAAAAAGCTCAAAAAACGTCATTATCTTCAGCAGCAACTTGAATCGCATTTTTGGTCTAAAAAACGTTGAAATTTGGTTTTCTCTATTTCAATAAAAGTTGTAGAGAATTGAATTTCCTTTATAAAAAATTAATCCCGAATCAATTGGAATTTTGAAAAAAAGGTTATGGCCAAAATATGAAACAGGTGCAAAAGATAACACAAATTCAGCAACATCTTCAATTTTCTTTCAAAATTTCAAATGGGAATCAACATCAAATCTGTTCAAGCTTATCTAATAGGCTTATCCCTTCCCTTAGCTTCAGATGAAAGTTTTTTGAAAAATAAATTGGATAGAAAAACAGATACATCCCGTGAAAGCAGAAAAGAAAAATTGTTGTGCAACCATTGTTCTTACTTTGGTTGTAGTTTGGTACTTTCTTGCTTTCTCCCTAGCCCTTTAAGTGATCACTTCTCCCTTTTAATTTATGTTATATGCTGGTAAGTAGTTAATTATGTGTTTAACTTTCTACTCATGCTTGAATAAATGCTTAACAAGTCATTATTTGTTTCTTTCATGATATGCTTGGATGAACATGCTTATATGTCTCATTTATATTCCTTTTACATGCTTAGATGAACACTTCTAAGCTAAAGCACAACTTTTTCTTGAATGCTTAGATGAACATGTCTAGGTAGTTGTTTTACTTTTTTTAAATGCTTGAACGAACATGTCTAAGTATTTTGATTTTCTCTAGATGAACATGTCTAAGGGATTTTCCTTTACCTTTTTCATAATTGCTTGGATGATCAAATATGCTTAAATATATATATATATATATATATATTTTTTTTTTTTTTCTTTTTGCAATTATGTTGATGACAAATAACATGACAACTTTGTTTTTTCTTCACATACTTAGATGAATATGTCGAGGCTAGAAATTCTTTATTTACATTGATTTCTTGGATGAACATGCCATTACCTTCATGCTTTCTTTACATTAAAATTGTTATCTAACAAATTTCACTCTTTGTTTCTCTTTATGTCAAAGTCCCCTACCACATATTTGTTTACAATTATTGCAAATTAACGTGTTTATATGACATATTGTTTGTATTTGTTTGACATGATGTGATATTGGCCACCTTAACTTAGGAGACCGGTTTTACTGAGCGAGATGGGTGCTTAATCCCTTCTCATCTCGTAAATTAGCCTCCGAACCAAGATCAAGGGTTCTAGACTATGCTCTTGTATATGCAATTTTACATTTTTTAGAATGTAACTAGGAAATAAAGCAATGTAATTTACTTTCTTAGATTGTATCTAGGACAAAAAAGCATTGTAAATTTTTGTTACAAAATTGATGTAAATTGTCATGTACATTAATACAACAGAAGCATTTTTTATATTGAAGGTTTTCTTATTTTTCCGTTTAAATTAAATAAGTGGCGACTCCATGTAAAATCCTCGATCTAGGGGGGAGTACATTTTACATTGAATTCGACATTTTGAGCATCACGATCCCACCCGTTTGCGCGGATTAGGCCTAGTTTGAGAAAAAATTGGTAGGCATAGGTCGCCGTCGCTCACACTACCCAAACAATCTCAACAGTGTAGTTTTAAAATCCCTACTTGTAGTTTGTTAATTGCCCAGTTAGGTTTATCATCGTAGCTTCAAACATCTCTACTAAGCCAACATTTTTTTTTTGAACATCTTCCAAACTCTCTTTGTGAAATAGCACTCAATATACAAATGATTTCTTGTATAATATTTTGGATTGCTTTGATTTCTTATCATGATGATGATAAACTTAGAATCTAATGGCTGCTTAGTAGATTAGTTACATAAATGGTTTGTTTCACTTAGATATCCAAAAATTAAAAATAGACTACAAAATTGTTTTCATCTCTAAAGTTTACTAAAAGTTCAATTTTAGTAAAGTTCAAAATGTTTATTTTTTCCCCCTTGAACTTTTGTAAACAATTTTACTTCATGTCACTTTGTCTATCTATGTTAGTTTATATACTACTTGGTCTAATTGAGTTTCAAGGATTTTGGCAATCTAAATCCAATATCCTTCATCATACTCTACGTCATTTTTGGGTTGGATTACATAATTGTTTTTTTTTTCTAAGACTTGAATTTTTGAAATCGTACATGTATGACAAAACTAGTAATTGTGTTGACTCATTCAAACCATTAATAACATAAGTTTTGTCATGTGTGACAAAACCTATGATCATGTAGACTTATTCAAATCCAAATTATTATTTTTCTCAAAAAAAAAAAAATATATATATATATATATATATATATTCGTACCATGATAGCGCGACAAAAAGTTTGTTCACCGCTTGTTGATATTAGTTTTGATCATTGCAACAGAATATTTTGATACCGATCTACTATTTTAGGATTACTACAATATATTTTAAGGAGAAAATGGGCAAATGCCCCTTTAAAAAAAAAAAAAAAAAAAAATCTAGCATTTTGCCCCCCTTTCCCAAACTAATTAGGGAAATGCCCATTTTTTGAAACTCGATTATCTCAAAATCGAGTTATAAAAAAAAAAATTTTTTAAAAAAAATCTGGAGTCCTGTAGTGATGTTTTCAGGAGCCTATAGTGACGTTTTAAGGAACTATATTGACATTTTGTAACTCGATCTCCATGAAGTCGAGTTACATGCATTTTTTTTTTCTTTTTTTTACCTATAACTCGATTTCATGGAGATCGAGTTATAAAACACCACTATAGATCCTTAAAACGTCACTATGGGCTCCTTAAAAACGCCACTATAGGACTTAACTTGATTTTGAGAAAATCGAGTTTCAAAAGATGGGCATTTTCCTAATTAGTTTGGGAAAGAGGGCAAAATACTGGATTGTTTTTTTAGAAAGGACAAAGGCCAATTTTCTTTTTCTATATTTTTATATAAATATGTATAATAAAAATATATTATCACATATTATTATTGAGTTAAACTTTAAATTGATAATGGAATAAACAAAAATTCTAATGAAGTTAATTTTTTTAGAAGTGGTTATGGTTAATTGCACACATCATGCATTTGTCCTCACGTATTGTATTCAATAAAAAAAAATGGCACTTCTGTAAATAATATGCATGCAATGGTGTTTGTAAGTAAGACAGCTTCCAAGAAGTTTCATTCCAACTTAACAAATGAAAAGCTTACTGGCTTCTTGTCTTTATTTCCCAATTCTTTGACACTACATCTTCGTCGTCTTTTGTTTGTACGGTATATATATATAGTGGTATGTTTTCTTTTTTTAGTGTTTAATCTGTCGATTGGAGCGAATGGATGTGCCAGTAAAAGACAATGAGTTTACGAGTGAACATTGAAGACTTTGTCAAATTGCGCGTTAGAGCCAGTTTGTTCGAAGGTTTATACCATGGAATCCTCGTGGAAGAATTCCCTACTTTGATGAGCTTTAATCCCATCGGCCATCACCTCACAATTTACAGTTTGGCAAAGAAACACATTGGGATAAATTGTACTAAACATTTAGAGGTTGTTTGGTATTGTTGTTTAAATAATAATTTTCAGTATTTAAATAACAATAACACTTCTGACATGTATTTCTATAACATTTAAACACATATTTTCACAATACTAAAAATTGAACTACAATATTTAAACACTACTACTCAACAGACCCTTAGACCCCTTTTGGTAAAGTATTTTAAACACATATTTTCAGTTTTTAAATAACATTACATGCATTTTCACACACTTTTTCACTCATACATCTATTAAAAAAATACAAATAACATTACTTAAATTCTTCTAGCAAACCGGCCTCAACATCCTTTACGAAATTTCCTCGAATTTTCCAAGTAACGAAAGCCAAACACCCAAAAAAGGAAAAAACAAAAAGAAATAATAATAATAATAATAATAATAATAATTTCCCTGAAGTTACTTGCTTCACTTTGATTACCTTTTCATGTTTTTCATGATGCGGAAAAGCATAAAAATCAGGAAAGAAGAAGAAAAATTTCCACGGCCTCCTTTCTTGACTTGACCAACACCAACGCGTCTTCCAAACCAACAAGTTTTTCTTGACTTGACTAAGTCATCATTCGGTGTGCATATATCCCACAGCTCAGCTAACACAACCATCCAATTCCAATTCCAATTCCAATTCCAGCAAATGGCAAGGCAAATCTCAGCTTGCTCCTACTTGTATTTCTCATCTTCTTCACCCCTTTACTCTCTTGTCCCAGTGAAGAGGCCGCTGGGCAATTTAGAATCATGGAATTCTAGCTTAAATTCCAATCAATGGGACATGGTCAATTGTCTCTTCAATATCTTAATATGCTATTATCTTTTCTTGATTGTGCCAAAAACTTGGCAAGCATATTTGGATAATCAATCCCCCCTCCCCTTTGATATAGATCATTGTGGTCATTTTGTATGACTGTTTGATTAAGTTGACCATCTCTTTATTCACTTGATCGCACTGTTCTTATACTTTATATTTGTCTAATGTCTGTTGTGCAAGTATTCCAGGTAAAATAGGATGAAGACTCAAGATGTTGCAACATTTTTAGATTGTGTGAGTGAATTGTTTCCAATATTCCAATTCACATTTAAATCTAGAGTCTATATTACGGTGTTTTGTCGTACAATTGGCTTTTATTAACCTATTACAAAATTTAGTTATAAAATTGGTTAAACAATATCATTTTTATTAAATGTGAATTTTGAAAAATCCATCATTGGATTATATCTTCTTCTTATATTCTCTATGCTTGCAAAATTTCTAGAAAATTAAAGATCAATAGCTATGTCATCAATAAATTGTTTAAATTACAAGTTTTTGTAGTTTAAAATTATGCATAAAATATAAACTTATAGATTATAGAATAAATAATATCTGATCGATATAAAATTTAACATGTATATTAAGAGTGTAAAGAACATGTAATTTAACGGTTAGATTTTTAAAATATGTAATAATATTTATTCTATTGAGTAAGATTGTAGCTAGACTATAATTTAACAACTTGTTGTGGTCCTACTATAATAATCACTTTTCTATGCTTTTATTAGACAAGTGGAGTGTCACTCATTTTTCTTAATCCCGCAAAAGCAAAAGGGTATTTTAGAATATTATTTTCATTTTTTTTTAGAGAGATTTTAGAATATTATTAATGCAACCTTAACAAATAAAAAGGTACACTAATGTCTATTATCAAATGCCAAATATAAATATTTTCTCTAGAAAAAGTCATATTAACGAATGCCTCTAGGCATTTGTTATTAGAACTTTTTAAGAAAATTTTAATACCACTTTTATATAAAATATAAAAATTTATTAAATAAATTAATTACTCTTTTCTAAAAATATTCATTAAACCAATATCTTAAGCCATTCATTAACTTAAAATAATAATAATAATAATAAGAAGCCAATGATAGATGATAAGATTTTTTTTTCATCAATAAATGATGAGATTTGTAAGGTGGGCGACCATACAGATCAAAAAGCAACTTTTGATTTTAGACTGGCGACAGTTTTTGGCTGAAGTCAACAAAGCTGCCTTCAAATTCGTCTTTTTAAATGATATTGATGCTTACCAAAATCTTCCAACCATTGCTTTAACTTTAGAGGTTAGTCTTTTACGTTTGAATACTTTGATTGACCATTCTTCATTCGACAATCAACATGGGTCCTTTTTCTTTAAGAAAAATGTAATTTCGTTTTCTTGTAATGAGGATGCAAATTTATCGGTTACAGTCTTTGGTCTATCACTACTCTTTTTTGTCGATGTTTCTCTCTTTTTTATTAATTTATGATGGGCTTAAATGTAGGACATTGTTGTTCTTACTCTTCTTCACCTTCTTCTTGTCTTTCAAATCTATTTCTCTTGCGCTTCTTCTTCCTTTGGAAATTGGAATCGAATCAGCTGAACACCAACAACACTTACTTCTTCATTATCTCTCTGAACTTTTAGGCTGTGTTATATTCTCACATCACTCTCAAAATTTGTTCTCATATCTAATATCTCATTCCTCACTCTCAAAATTTTGAGCAATGTAGTGAACTTGGGCTGGGGTTTTAGTCTACACGTAGAAATCACTCCAACTCTCGCTTTTCTAGCTGTGGCCTCAATTATTTCCTTGCTTGTGGAGTGGCTTTCCACAACTCTCTCTCTCTCTCTCTCTCTCTCTCTCCATAAGTCTAAAGGTTCTTTTTAGAAGCTGAAATGGACTTCAATGGCAAAATTTCCACAGCTTCCTTTCTTGACTTGACTAACGCGTCTTCCAAACCAACACGTTTTTCTTGACTTCTGTGCACGCATATAAACCGACCAAGGAGTTGACAAAATCCACTACTACAAGAACTCTTCTTCCTTAATTTTCTCTTATAAATTGCCACCCAAGCCATAACTCACACTACTTTATGTTCTCTGACTTCACAGTACACAAAAGAGAAAAAAACTTTTGGACCCTAAATACCTCTGCTCCGCTCAACTTAAAGCGCTGGTTCGAATCTGATCCATTGTGTCAGAAAAAAATTTGTTCTCATATCTAATATCTCGTTCCTCGTTCTCAAAATTTTGAGCAATAACCCAAACATGATTTTTAGACTCAATAAAACCCACCTCTTTCTCCTCATTTGCCTTTCCCTCCTCCTCATCCTCATTCATGCTAGACCTTATGTTCCAAAACAAAATGTTGTGGATGAGGAATCAGCTAGAAACAAAGCTACTTCTGCAAATGAATTTGCACAATCTCCAAGTGCTCTAGCTTCTCAAAAACATAAAAATAGAAAAGGGAATATACGTGCATTGATATTTACATTATTGATTGGAGTACTGGGTGGAAATTCGCTTGGATTTGTTACATTATTGATTGGAGTATTGTGCGGAAATTTGCTTGGATTCATGGAGGGAGTGGTGGTTTTTGGTAGAGGTGGAAGGAAGCCCTCAGGCACGACAATCTTTAGCCCTTTGATAAAAAAGAAAGAGGACCTAGCTTTCTTGGCCATCAAAGGTGGCCTAGCTTCATTGGAAGTCATTGGAAGAGGTGGGTGCGAAGAGGTTTTAAAGGCGGAATTGCCAGGAAGCAGCAGGAAAATTGTTGCGATCGAGAAGATAGTTCAACCTTCAATGCATGCAACAGAATTGATCAGGGATGAAAGTAAGAATCTAAACAGTAAAATGCGTCAAATTCGATCAGAGATAAATATTGTGGGTAAGATTAGGCACCGAAATCTTATTCCTTTATTAGCCCATGTGAGTCACGGTGATTGCCATTATCTTGTATATGAATTCATGAAGAATGGCAGTTTACAAGACGTGTTAGATGAAGTTTCTAATGGGACTAAGGAATTGGATTGGCTTACTCGGTACAAAATTGCATTAAGAGTGGCAATCGGGCTTGAACATATGCACTTTCTCCACAACCCATGTATAATTCATAGAGATCTGAAGCCTGCAAATGTACTATTGGGCGATGACATGGAAGCTAGAATTTCAGATTTTGGGTTAGCAAAAGTAATGCCTGATGCTAATATCTATATCACAGGCTCCAATGTGGCAGGGACTATAGGTTATATAGCACCAGAATACCTCCAAACGCAAAAGTTCACAGCCAAATCTGATATCTATAGCTTCGGTGTGTTGCTAGGGGTTTTGGTGATAGGAAAGAAGCCAACTGATCCGTTTTTCCACGACACAGATGAGATATGCTTAGCTAAATGGCTTTGGAATGTAATAGCATCAGATAATCCTAAACAAGCAATTGATTCCAAGCTTATGGGAAACGGGTTTGAACATGAAATGCTGTCAGTTTTGAAGATTGCTTGCTTTTGTACTGTAGATGATCCAAGTGATAGGCCTAGTAGCAAGGATGTCAGGTGCATGCTGTCTCAGATCAAGGATGAAATACATGAGAGCAGGCCCTCAACCTAGTCGAGTCTTGAGTTATCAAAAACTATTCTAAGAGAAGGTAAGGGTAAGTTGGTGGGGAATGGGAATTCAATTTGTATTAGGGAGGAAAACCCGTGGTTACTCGACAAGTCGGAGTGGAAAGACTTGATATCCCAAGAGGAAGAGCATAGGTGGGTCCAGTCAAAAAAATCAGCTTGCAAGTTAGCGGCTTATGCTGGGCCCCACATAATTATCTCTGAAATTCGAAGCAACATATGGAAAACAAACCTTCCTGAAAGATTAAAAATGCTTCTTTGGCGTACTGCATCAGACGATCTCCCTACAAGAGAAAGACAAAGCAAGTTTATGACCATTGATAATACTAGCTGCTTGCTTTGCAATATTGGTGCCATAGAGTCCTCATTCCATTTGGTTTTTCACTGTCATTTAACAAGGTTCCTCTGGTTTGGTAGTAAATGGAATATTAGGCTTCAAGGGTTTCAAATTGACTCTTTGGAAAATTGGTTTAAATTTATACTTGATCCTCCAATCTTCTCTCCCATGGAAGCTGACCAAAAAGCTGAATTCCTTCTGTTTGGAGCATTGGTGCTAGATATGGTGTGGAGGGCTAGAAACTCTGTCCTTGATGAGGCAAAAGTTATTTCTTATAAGGATGTTCTACTCAAGGTTTTTCAAGAGCATCGGAATTAAAAGATTTCTGGTCCGGCTAGCATTAAGATTACAAATTTACTTTTGTCTGGCCAAATGTTAGGGGGTGTTTTGTTTATGTTTTCAAACAATAATTTTCAGTTTTTAAACATATGTACCAAACAAGCCAATATTTTTGAATACGTTGATTTACTTACAAGCTAAGAGTCATCCATTTTTCTATTGGTTAATTGACTTTCTTAAATTTGTTTTCCATTCAATGTGATCTGTTGTACTTATTGTGCCAACTTTTTTTTTTTTTTTTTTACAAGATAAAATTTTTACTCTAATATAATCTAAATGTATATGTGTGCAAATTTCTTCCTGAAGACTTGAACCCCGACTCTTATCTTCTATACCCCATAAGCACTTATACTTATATAATGACCATTGTATTAAAAGTGCGTGGTAGAGTTGTACCACACTTTTTTTTTTTTTTAAAGACTTGCCGAATGTTAATATTGGTCCAATAATGACCCATTGTATTAAAGTCTGTCCTATATGCGATACACTTTGTCCAATATGCGATACACCTCCTTTTTCTTTTCTTTTTTTTAAGAAAAGGGAATCAACTTATAAGATTTTCTCAGCACTATTGGACACAGCGAGCATATATGCATGCAAGCAAATTCTTATTACATTCCTCATTATTGGAAATGTGAAAACAGTACATATCTTTAGTATCATGGTAAATCTCAATTTTTTTTTTTGAAAAATAAAAGTACACAATAAGCCAATAATAAATTTCATGTTTTAATTTTTAAATTTACATTCTACTTTGAGTATAGATCAAATATTTATATTTTACACTTAAAATTGTATCATATTTTGATTGGAAAGTGGAAACTAACATATAATTTGCAATCAATTTAACATTCAAAGGCAAATAATAAATAATAAAGAAGTACAATGACACTTGTGTTATCTAAAGTTCCAACTAAGAGCTAGGACCTTTTAGACTGGCAACAGTGTTTGGCTGAAGTCAACAAAGCTGCCTTCAAAGTCGTCTTTTTAAATGATATTGATGCTTACCAAAATCTTCCAACCATTGCTGTAACTTTAGAGGTTATTCGGTTGCTCGTTCTAGTGAGGGTTCTTCTCTGAAAACCTCTCCCTGCCTCGTAGCGCTGCCGTTCCTTTTCTCTGAGGAGTTATCATCCCTGTGAATAACACTGTTATTCAAAGGCTAGCTAGGTTTTTTTTTTTTTTTTTTTTTTTTTTTTTAATTATTATTATTTTTTTAACTTGGGTTACAGGGAAACACTTTCTCTTTCTCCCCTACCCGCTCAATCTTTTACGAATTCAACATGGGTGACCTGTTGAACCGGTGGAAATCCCTCTCTCTATCAGAAAGGGAAGGTCCTGGTTTGGCTCTGAAGTCTAACCAAGCCACTATAGAAGTTTCTATGGTGGCGCGATTCCTAACAAAGCGCCCTCTTAACCTAGACGCCATCACACATACCTTCAACCCCCTATGGAGAACCAAAACGGGGTTTAGAATGAAGTTTATTGGTGACCATCTTATATTATTTTCTTTTGACTCCAAAGACAATGTCGATAGAATCCTAGCAGCAGCACCATGGAGCTTTGATAAGCACATCATGGTAGTATAAAGATATGAGAATACGGCAATTGTTAGTAGCTCAGACATGAACACTGTGCCGTTTTGGGTGTAGGTACACGATATTCCATTACACTTCAGAAACAGAGAAGTGGTTGAACAGATATGTGAGGCTATGGGTACTGTGATATGTTAGAAATACTGAATGAATGTATTGTATTTCTCGATGAAAGAATATACATCAGTGTCTTATATAGGAGGCATAAGTATGCGATACAAGTAAAGTGTAGTACAAGTACAAGTATGCTATACAAGTAAAGCAGTTGGGCCTAAAGTCCATAACATAACATAATATACATTAACAGATAACCTGTAGTGGACCTGCGGTCAGTGGGATCCCTTGCCCAATCAGCATCAGAGAATGCATGGAGTACAAGAGGAGACTGAGTTGAGTAGAAAAGGCCATGGAAGAGAGTGCCCTTAAGTATCGAAGAATGCGCAGAATAGCAACATAGTGAGTAGATCGTGGAGCAGACAGATACTGGCTCACCTGATGAACAGCATAGGAGATGTCTAGACGAGTGACAGTAAGATAAACTAGGCTGTCAACCAATCGTCTGTAAAGAGAAGGATTAGACAATGGTTTCCCTCCTATGGGAGTCAGATACGCATTAAGTTCAACTGGAGTGTCAACAGTCTTGCTATCAGTGAGTCCAGCTCGAGACAATAGTTTAGAAGCATACTTGGCTTAAGTAATATAAAGTCCATCTGTAGAATGAGTGATTTCAAGACCCAAGAAGTAGCTGAGATGTCCAAGATCTTTCATCTCAAACTGCTGATTGAGAAAAACCTTAAGTTCTTGAATGCCATTAAGGTCATCACCAGTTATGATCATATCATCCATATACAAGAGAAGCAAAATAGTGCCTTTGTCAGTACGACGAAAAAATAAGGTAGAATCATAATGACTGGCCATGTAACCCAAGCGAGAGATGGTAGAGTTGAATTTGGCAAACCAAGCTCGTGGAGCTTGTTTAAGGCCATAAAGTGCACGTCGAAGGTGACAAACCTTGTTTGATTCAACAGAGAGACCAGGAGGAGGTTGCATGTAAACTTCTTCACTTAAATTTCCATTAAGGAATGCATTTTTGACATCCATTTGAAAAAGGTCCCATTTACTGGCAGCAGCAATAGCTAAGAGGGCACGAACAGATGAGATATGAGCAACCGAAGCAAAGGTCTGTTCATAATCAATCCCATACTCCTGTGTGAAACCTTTTGCAACAAGACGAGCTTTGTAGCGCTCAATGGACCCATCAGAGCGAGTCTTAATCTTATAGATCCACTTACAACCAACCACAGATTTCCTAGGGGAAAGAGTCACCAAGTCCCAAGTATGGTTTTTAGATAATGCATCAAGCTCCTCTTTCATTGCAATCTGCCATAAAGGGTCAGTGGAAGCCTCACGATAGGTGTGAGGCTCGTGCAGTGTAGTAAGGGCAGTGTAACAATGATAGTCAAGTAAATATGTAGGAACGGATCTTACCCGAGTTGAGTGATGAGGTGGAATGTTTTGTGCATGATCGTCAGGTGGAGCAAGAGCAGGGGATCCAAGCTCAGGGTTGGGTAGCTCGTCTTCAACCTGTTCATCTTCCACATGTTCATTAAATGGTGAACTAGGAAAGGGATCAAGGATATCTGGTGGTTGGACAGAAAAGTCTACAAGAGAATCAGGAGCAACTACAGGAGGATCATGAGCAACTACAGGAGGATCAGAAGCAATTACAAAAGGAATATATGCCTCATTTGGAAAAAGATCTAAAACAGAGGAGGAAGATAGGGAGGCACAGAAGTGAGAGAGCTCAACAAAGGAGCGATGTTCCCAAAAGATAACATTGCGGGAGACACGAAGACGATGAGAGACAAGATCATAACACCGATACCCCTTTTGAGTTTCGCCATAGCCAAGAAAACAACAAAGCCTTGACCGAGGCTCAAGTTTGTTATGCTTATGTGGTTGAAGAAGAACGAAACAAGTAGAACCAAAGGAGCGAAGGTGGCGATAATCTGGAGGTGATCCAAAAAGGCGCTCATATGGAGTTTGATTATGGATAACAGGACTTGGAATGCAATTAATAGCATGAACAACATGAAGAGCAGCTTTGCCTCAAAAAGGAGCAGGAACTTTGGCAGAGAGAAGGAGAGCACGAACAGTGTCAAGAACATGACGAAGTTTTCGTTCGACTTTACCATTTTGCTGAGAGGTACCTGGACAAGTTAAGTGATGAACAGTGCCATAGGAATGCAAAACAACTTGGAAAGCATATTGAGTGTACTCAAGAGCATTATCAGATCGAAAAATTTTAATACGTTTGGAAAATTGAGTTTCAACCATTTTTGCAAATTTAAAATATACTTGCAATAATTCAGAACGATGTTTCATATGAAAAATCTAACTATAGCGGGAATAATCATCAACAAAGACAACAAAATATCGAGATCCACCAATACTAGAGACCGGGGAAGGCCCCAAAACATCAGAATGAATAAAGTCAAAGATATCAGTGGATATTGATTCACTAGAATTGAAAGGCAAAACTGGTTGTTTTCCTAACTGACATGAGACACAATCAAAATTTTCTGTAGACACTGAACCTAACAAACCTCTAGAAGCCAATTGTTGTACCCGAGAGGAAGATGCATGACCAAGATGAGCATGCCAAATTGCAAGGGAAGGAATTGAAGAAACTGCAGTAGCTGCAGTAACAGAAACAGGAGCAACAAGTGGAAGACAAAGGTTGTCCACGGGAAACATACGCCCAAATCTGGGACCGGTCCCAAGTTCCTGTCTCGTCCTCGGATCCTGCACAATACACCCAGAATAATCAAATATAATGCGATAACCCAACTCAGCTAATTTTCCCACAGAATATAAATTGTAAGAAAGGTCAGGAACATTAAAGACCCCAGGAACCAAAAGGTTAGAAGTCGAAACAGAACCGATATTATAACTAGACATTGTGGAACCATTTGTTGTGCGAATATTAAGAGGGTGTGGTGCAAGTTTGAGTTCAGAAAATAAGGACGAGTGAGGTGTCATGTGATTGTAACAAGCAGAATCCATAAGCCAAGAGGAGGGAGACATACCAGATAAAGCTGAAAGAGAAGAGGAGTAAGATGCATTACCAGCCATACGAATGACATTGGTGATGATATTTTTAAGGTCATCTGTAGATATGGTGAAAGTGCGTTCTGAAGACTTAGAATGTGTAGAGATGGGAGCCATTGGTTGGACACTCTTAGTGTTAGCAATAGTAGCAGCAGAAATTGAAACAGCTGATTTGTTACGATGATAACAAGTCTCAATACTGTGGCCAAAATGTTTGTAAAAATTGCAAAAACGTTTTCTGGATTGTCGACGACAATTATTGCAACAAGAAAAAGACCTGTCCTTATTCTTCATTTAGAAGCAAAATATGTAAAAATGAAATCTACGCGAAAAACTGGGTAAGGAGCACCTGGACAGAAAAAGTCAACCCTGGAGAAAAGTCAACGTTAAAGTCAACTCTCGGTCAAAGTCAATGGTCAGCCTAGAGGTCAATGGTCAACGGTGATGACGTGATCGCTGCTGAGTGTTGACGTAAGCAAGCTGGCATGTTGCTAACGCAAGCAGTGATGACATCACTAGGGCTGACGTGGCGAATATGATGACATCAGTGGACTGAGTTCTGGCATGTGGAAGCGCGTGTAGGCGTGTGATGGAGAGTGAAGGCACGTGATGGTGCGTGAAGAGTATTGGCGGCGCGTGAAGGTGCGTGCCAGTAACGCCGAGAATTCTAGTGGCACGTGGAGGCGCATGGAAGGTTTGATGAAGACGATATTTCATAAAAAGGCAGATCGAAGAGATTACTTTCCGATGGTGCAATCTGTGGTTTGATCGGAGAAGCGGAAGCAGTGGTGGCGGCAAGGCAGTGGTCTTTAATGTACTGAAGTCGCGGTGGAGGCAGTGGTGCTGCTCACAACAACGGCTGCATATGACACACAAGAAGACAAGACTGCTTAAGTGCGGCACACCAAACGATTAGAGCAGTGGCTCTGATACCATGTTAGTAATACTGAATGAATGTATTGTATTTCTCGATGAAAGAAAATACATCAGTGCCTTATATAGGAGGCATAAGTGTGCGGTACAAGTAAAGTGTAGTACAAGTACAAGTGTGCTATACATGTAAAGCAGTTGGGTCTAAAGCCCATAACATAACATAATATACATTAACATGATACAACTGAAGAACCTAAACGAGTGCGATAGAGGTAGTTTTATTCATGTACGTGTGGCCTTAAACATCACCCTCCCCCTGTGTCATGGTAGGCTCTTCACCCTTGAAAACGACGAGGCTCATTGGGTATCCTTCAGGTTTGAGTGCCTCCCAAATGTGTGTTGCTGGTGCGGGTGCCTCACCCACCCTGATAAAGTTTGCAAAAAATGGATCGAGAGTAAGGGATCACTTAGAAAGGAGGATCAACATTTTGGCCCCTGGTTGAGAGCTGCACCTTTCACGACCTCTAGAAAGGGATTCCTATCGGTTCTGGGCTTTTATGCCCACAAGAAAGCTGAAAAACTCGATCTAAACTTGACTGGAGCACATCACCAGGGTCGGAGCACTCCAATAGCGATGGCGTGGGAATCCCCACAAAATTTGCTGCCGAAACACTTGGAGAAAGAAGTAAACCACATCTCTGACAACTCTGGAGAATTGACAACTTCCAATCCAGCCTTTTTTGAGTCTTCCTTTTTGGTTCCCCCACTGCAACCTACCAAACCTATTTTGTTTGATCAATTGATTGTTGAAATTGACAGAGATATCCACTATTTTGACAGGGTGGCTCCCGAGCAAGTTGCTTCACATGCCTTTTCAGCCACGGAAAATCCAGATCGGTGTCAGCGTGGAGATACTTTCATGGCAGCCCCTTAGATTAATGATGGTGATATCAAGAAAGGTGACGACAAAAAGCATGGAGGCTTTACAGAGGTGATTGAGAGGTCAAATCACGTCCCTTTATGTGGTAGTGTTCAGACTAAAAAAGGTGAGGGGGGTCTGGGAAATGGACCGGGCAAGGAGAATCTTGTTGGGCCAAATGCTATTGGGCCCAAACTAAACACTAACAATTTACCTAGTGCTGGCTTAGAAGTGAATAGGCCCAGATCACCTCTAAAGGACTTAACCAACACACTCAAGCCGTTAGACACTCAACAGGGTAGCCTAGGGAGCAAGTGGACTAGGCTGATTCGTCCAGCCCATGAGCCGAAGCTAAAGGAAGCTATTTCTGAAAAGTTAAGAAAACGTCCAGTAGTTGAGCCTTCAGACTCCCATGCACTGAAACGCAGAGCTGTGAGTATTAATGAAGTCGATCAACTTTCATCGGTGGTGGCTGTCTCCCAGCCCCACCGTCAGCCATGAATTGTTTAAGCTGGAATTGCCGGGGGCTTGGGAACCACCGGCGAGTTCATGAGCTTTCCGAATTAGTGAAGGCGAAAGTTCCCAGGGTGATTTTCTTGATGGAAACCAAGAAGAAAAAGTCATATTTGGAGAGATTGCGATGTCGTTTGAAGTACGATAATATGTTCATCGTCCCAAGGAGGAATTTGGGGGGGGTGAGCTGGCTTTGCTGTGGAACAATGATCTTAATTTGCATATTAGGATGTTCTCGCCGCGGCATATCAATGTTGTGATAAACCCAGGGATTGATGACGCTTAGCGCTTTACGGGGTTTTACGGAGCTCTTGAAGTGGCCAACCGGGAAGATTCTTGGTCAGTGTTGCGACACCTTGGTTCTCAATTTGTTTTTCCGTGGGTGTGTATTGGGGATTTTAATGAAATCACAAGAGTGGATGAGAAATCGGGAGGGGTTGTCCGTCCAGAGAAACAGAGGCAAGACTTCAGAGATTGTTTGGATGTTTGTGGGCTCAAGGACCTGGGTTATTCGGGCCTGCCTTTTACCTGGTGTAACAGAAGATATAATGAAGCTTTAGTATGGGTTAGCCTTGATAGAGCAGTGGCTACGGCAAATTGGATTCTTAAATTTCCCATGGCTCGTCTCCATCATCTACCAAGATCGTCCTCTGATCACAAGCCTTTATGGCTTGTTTCAGATGACCTTGAAACCCGGTTTAATCGAGCTCAGAAACCTTTTAGGTTCAAGGCCATATGGCTCAAAGACTAGCGATTCGAAGGTGTGGTCCACTCAGTTTGGGATAGGAATACAGGCGGAGACCCAGTGAGTATGGTAATGAGGAAGTTTGGCGAGTGCCAAACTCAACTTAAACTTTGGGACAAAAACGTTTTTGGAAATGTCCGTATGGCTTTGGCACGAAACAGAAAGCTGCTGGTTACGGTAGAAGGTGATTCCATGGCTGGAAGGAATCATGCTCTGGTAAAATTCCTCCATAAGGAAATATCAAGGCTAATGGACTGTGAAGAACGTATGTGGAGCCAGAGGTCGAAAACAGAATGGCTAAGGTATAGAGACCAAAATACAAAGTACTTCCATTGTAGAGCAACTGAGAGAAATAAAAATAATTTTATGTCGGGGCTAGAAAATGCACAAGGGGAGTGGATGGAGGGTGAGGAGCAAATTGGGGAGATGCTTATTAGATACTACTCAAATCTTTTTTCCACGGTTAACCCAACTGAGTTGGATATAGTGCTTAGCGGAATGCAACCAAAGGTGTGTGATGCAATGAATACTGAGCTGCTCAAACCTTTTAGAATGGAGAAGGTGCACATAACTCTCAAGCAAATGAAACTGGATACAGCCCCAGGATCGGACGGTCTACCCCCCTTATTCTACAAGACTTTCTGGGAGAAAGTGGGAGTGGAGGTGTCGGAAGTAGTCCTTTCAGTGCTTAACTCAGGTACCCTTCCTCCAAACCTAAACCACACTTTCATTTCTCTAATCCCAAAAATCAAAAGCCCCAGGAAAGTTATTGAATTCCGGCCGACTAGCTTGTTTAATGTGTTATATAAATTGATTGCAAAAGTCTTGGCAAACCGGTTAAAACCCATGCTACCTATTCTGAGCTCAGAGACTCAAAGTGCCTTTATGTCTAAAAGGCTTATTATAGATAATATTCTCATAGCGCATAAGACACTGCATTACTTGAAGACCAAAAGAACGGGAAAGATGGGTTACATGTCCATGAAGCTTGATATGTCCAAAGCTTACGACCGAGTCGAGTGGGTCTATTTAGAAAAGATAATGGAGAAAATGGGTTTCAACCGCAAATGGATCAACTTGATTGCTATGTGTATTGGTTAGTTACGTACTCAATCATGCTTAACGATCAACCCCATGGCTTGATTACTCCAACTAGGGGGCTGCGTCAAGGCGATCCACTATCGCCTTATCTATTCCTACTAGTGACGAAAGGATTACATGCTCTGTTTGAAGAAGCTAAGGAAAATGGAGAAATAGGGGGAGTCTCTTTATGCCTGGCTGGTCCGCGTATTTCTCATCTATTGTTTGCTGATGATAGTTTAGTCTTTTGTAGAGCCATAGTTGCAAAAAGTGTGAAGGTTCAATCCATCCTCTACAAATATGAGCATGCTTCTGGATAGAGCATTAATAGAGCCAAGACAAACCTTTTTTTCAGCTCCAATACTCACCTAGAGGTTCAAGTAGCCATTAAAAATTTCCTGGGTATATCAGCAATTCAGAGGTATGAACAGTATTTGAGTTTACCATCCTTAGTTGGTAGAGCAAAGAAGAAATCCTTTAGTCTCATTAAGGAAAGGATTTAGAAGAAGTTGAAGGGATGGAAAGAGAAGCTCTTATCGCAAGCTAGTCGCGAAATCCTTATCAAGGCTGTCATCCAAGCGATCCTTACTTTCACTATGTCTTGTTTTAAGTTGCTAAAAGGTTTGATCATTGAAATTGAGACCTTAATAAGAAAGTTTTGGTGGGGGTATAGAGGGGAACAAAAGAAGATCCATTGGATTAGTTGGGTATATCAGCAATTTAGAGGTATGAACAGTATTTGGGTTTACCATCCTTAGTTGGTAGAGCAAAGAAGAAATCCTTTAGTCTCATTAAGGAAAGGATTTAGAAGTAGCTGAAGGGATGGAAAGAGAAGCTCTTATCACAAGCTAGTCGCGAAATCCTTATCAAGGCTGTCATCCAAGCGATCCTTACTTTCACTATGTCTTGTTTTAAGTTGCTAAAAGGTTTGATCAGTGAAATTGAGACCTTAATAAGAAAGTTTTGGTGGGGGTATAGAGGGGAACAAAAGAAGATCCATTGCATTAGTTGGGGAAAATTATGCCAACCCAAAAATGAGGGAGGGATGGGTTTCAAAGAGCTGATCAAGTTCAATGATTCTCTGCTGGCCAAATAGATTTGGAGGCTTGAAAATAATGGGGGGTGTCTTTTCCATAGAGTGTTCAAGGCTAAGTTTTTTCCCAATTGTTCAGTCTACAATTGTGAGGCCTTTACGAAGGGTTCATACGCTTGGAAAAGCATTATTCATGCTAAACATGTTATGGATTTGGGCTCGGTTTGGAGGATAGGGAACGGACAATCAATGAAGATTAGGGGAGATAGGTGGCTTCCACAAAATTCAACCTCTAAAATAGTGTCCCTAGCCTCGAGCTTGCCACCCCAGTCAAAGGTTTGTGATCTCATTAATCAGGAAGAGCATCAGTGGAAATCTGAATTGATCACACAAGAATTTTTACCCCACGAAGCCAACATAATAAAAGGTATCCCACTAAGTGACCAAGATATCCCAAATAAACAGGTGTGGCATGCCTCAACTCACGGTGTCTATACAACTCGGTCTGCTTACATGTTGCTGGCTTTGGCTGAGAGAAATAATGTCCCAACATGTTTAACAAACAAAAGTTCCAGCAAAATTTGGAAGTGCATTTGGAGTTTGCAGGTTTCGTACAATGTCAGGCACTTAATTTGGCGAGCAGCAAATGAAGCACTTCAAACCTTGTACAATCTGCAGAGAAGAAGGGTTGTACAAACAGCTTACTACCAAAACCGTAAGGCTGTTGGTGAGGATATCGTACATGCTTTATAGGGTTGCTACAGGCTGGTGGTTGTTTGGGAGTCGGATGTGGAACTAATGAAGTGCACAAGACATAAGTTCTCCGCTTTTGCTGCTCTGCTGGAATTGTTATTCTCACTTAGGGACCAAACTGATGTAAATCTCTTATGCATAATTATGTGGTTAATTTGGAACAGAAGAAACTCGGCTAGAGTTGGGGACTCTATTGTTGAGTATCATCACATTCGGGCTAAAGCAGAGGCGTTCTTGCTGGACTTTCAATTGGCCCAGGTGCTTGCGCAACGGGTGCCAACAGCTTGCACAAGTGCAGTTAGGTGGAGGGCCCCCATTTCCCCACTCTACAAAATTAATTTTGATGCGGCTCTGTTCAGCGGACTCGGGGTTGCCGGCTTAGGTGTGGTGATTCGTGACTCGCGTGGGAAGGTGGTAGGAGCATTGGCTAAACGCATCCCAATCCCAAAGTCTGTTGCTATGATTGAAGCTATTGTGTGTCCCCGAGCCCTTTATTTTGCAAAGGAGTTTCGCATAAGTGAGTTCGTTTGTGAAGGTGACGCGGAAGTAATCATTAGAGCTTTACTATCAAAGGAGGTTGTTCATCCTAAGTATGGCCACGTGTTGCAGGACTCTCTTGTCTTAGCAAATGGTTCTAGAGTTTGTAATTTTGCTCACATTAAACGTGTAGGTAACTCGGTTGCCCATTTTCTTGCCAGACGTTCTAAGTCAGGCAATGAGCTACAGGTTTGGCATCAGACCATTCCTGAGGATATTGCTCCCCTTATATCGAGGGATTCTTTGTAATCTCCCTTTATTTCTTTCTTAATATAGCTTGGCCTCCAGGTCTGGATTCTCACCAAAAAAAAAAAAAAAAACTTTTAGAGGTTAGTCTTTTACGTTTGAATACTTTGATTGACCCTTCTTCATTCAACAATCAACATGGGTCCTTTTTCCTTAAGTAAAATGTAATTTCATTTTCTTGTAATGTGGATGCAAATTTACTGGTTGCAGTCTTTGGTCTATCACTACTCTTTTTCGTAGATGTTTCTCTCTTTTTTATTAATTTATGGGCTTAAATGTACGACACTGTTGTTTTTGTGTCACGGAGTTATTCACCAGCAACAATGACGATGAATACACAATTAAGGACGTCAAACATGCCTAGAAAAACAACATGTGTTATATCATACCTTTACCAAGTGTAAAATAAGACAAAGACCTGTCCAAAAATATGTCTAATTCCTCTATCAAAATTATCCATTGACTGTATACCTTTGTACAAAATCAGTTCTTTGCATACAAAAGCTCCTTAGCAACCACCTATTATTTTGTAATACAACTCTGCACAAAGTTCAGCTGATAATCCACTTCTTAAAATTTTCAAAAATCAAATAAACTAATAAAAAAAAATAGATTTGGCTTACCTCCCGTATTTTTTTAATTGGAATCTTTTTTTTTTTTAATGAGAAATTGCCACATTTCCCACTAACTAAATAAAATGTAGAGATTAAAGCCTACTAATACTTGCTATTGTCTATTTAAAACAAAAGGAGACCTCTAGTTAAAAAAGTACTAGAGGTAAGCCAAACCTATAAAAAAAAAATCTAAAGATTTTCTAAAACAAAACTCAATAACTATATGGCACCAAATCAACCGTACCAAAATTTTTTATTGAACCCCATAAAAATAAAAATAAATAAAATAAATAAAAAAACTATCTACAACACACAGGCCATATATATCACTGAAAATTCTGAAACCACAATTTACATCAATACATCAACTTCAATTTTTTTTTTTTTTTTTTTAAAGAAGAAAAAGAAGAAGAAATAAGAGACAAAACAAATGGAGAAGGAGAGTGGTAGAACTTGAATAGATTACCAGTCTAACGAAATAAATTTAGAATGACCCTCCAATGAAATAAATTTAGCCCAAACAATCCATTAAAATTTTAAATTTAATCCAAATAATTCAAAAAAATTAATTACCAAGCCTGTTCTTAGGCCTTTTAAAAACATAGAAACAAAAAAACCATTAAAAAAACACAGTGGCTTTTGCCAAAACCTACTGCATGAACTCCAATGGCTTGACCAGCGTTGGCCTCTCTACATAGGCCAAACATGTGATAAAAATAAAGATTAGTGCAACAACGAACTCCTCCACATGGGCATCAAGAGTCTAGGTATTATCAACACCATTGGCTTATGTGCTTGGTGCATGTAATTCTAGAACTAAAGTGGCCTATCTAAACTAAGCTAAATCAAATCTGCTAAAAAAACCTATATAGCAAAATAAAGCAAAGCTTGAAGCTAAAGCAGAACCTGTAGGATTGTTATTAGATTTTAAGGGTTGGGAGGCTCTTCAATACTATCTCCACAACAAAACCCATCCATTTCCACAATATTTCTTACCAAACAAGTAGAATTTGATTTTCTCTAAGTGTTTCCCTGACTTCAAAAATAAATAAATAAATAGAGAGGAAAAAAGGGTAGGAATTGGAATCCCTAAATTGATAGAAAACCTAATTGAAGACATAATTAAAACTCAACTTTCAGGCTCTATTCTATTTAAAACAATTTCAATTTGAATTTTAAGCCATATCAATAAAAGAAAATTGAAACTTGAAAAAGATCATATTGGAATTTTTCATACCTGAAAAATCGTCCAACATCAGAAAAGAATCCAAATTCCTCAAGTCAGTCTTGAAAATCAAATGCCTAAAAAAGGGGGCCAAAAAATAATCAATACCTAGATGATAAAAACTCAAGAACAAAAGCCACGGTGAGTCTTGAATTTCGAAGCTTTGAATTAATTGAACACAAATTAGTAAACTAAAGTGCTAAATTGGCCCCAAAAACCACAATTTCACTCCCACTAACAAATATAGAGAATGGGTTAGGGGAAAAATCTTAAAATTTAAGTAGAAATATCACTAACCATTCCTTAAAACATCAAGAGACAGCCTAGGTAAAATTTAATCTTTTATGGTGTTTTCTGGGAAAAACATAAAAAGTACAAAGAGGGAAACATATTAGGAATTGAAATCTATAATTGCAGCAAACCCTAATTTGGAATCCCCAAATCTCAAAATTAGCTATTTTCCAGTGTCCTTGTTTGTTATCTAAATTTCCTACAAACATTTGAGGCTCAAAGTTATCTTGTCTTTTGTCCTAATTCAAGAATGTTCAGAATGGAAACAAAGAACCAAAAATTATTCATTAGCAAAATAGATTAGGACTACAACAACAAAAAAGGAGGAGGGTAGTGAAGATTGAGGATTAAGTAGAGTAGAAGAAAATATGAAATAGTAAAATAGTGGGATTACATACTTTTTTTTTTTTGAAAAATGGAACTACAAACATTACTTATCATATTAAGCAGAGAAGTGGCCACAGACCTTTAACCAGATCTGTATACTTGGTGTTTGCAAATATCACATGTGAACCTCAATAATAGTTCTATTAGTTCACATGAGAAAACTAAAGGTTTGTTCATATCTTGATTCTTTATGGTCATATAATTTTATGTCTGGCTCACATAATTTGTCATGTAATTAGGGGATAAGAAAGTATACTCCACTTCAACAAAAGGACTTTAAATCAAATCTTCACTAGATTTTTTTGAACATAGAAACAATAACGTTAGCAAATTGAATTTCTACAAGCACGGATTACACCATTCAATTGAATTTCTACAAGCATGGATACTACTAAAACTCTATCATTCAATTTACTAACTACTAACACTCCTTTTACAGCTTCGCACAAATTACACCATATAAACCAATAACGTTACAATCTCAAACATTAAAAAAAAAAAAAAAAAAAAAACCCAAATCAATTTTAAACATAGAAACAAAAAATCATATATTAGTACAAATACCCAACCCAATTACATAAAAATCCATATATGACCCACAACACAAAAGAGGTAGTAACAAAATTATTAAAAAAAAAAAAAAAAAAAACAACAACAACAACAATACTATTAATCTAATCCTTACATTGTACTATTATGCAGAGCAATCACAAGAATAGAGGTCAAGAGAAATTGGGATTTAGAGCCACCTGAATAGCTTCTCAGTATTAATATAGTGTGAGTAGAGGAAGAGATGAAGGAGATAGATAGCCAAAGTTTGGCGATAGGAAGCTATTCAGGGCCCATTAAGCAAGAAAGCCAAAGTTAGGCTCGGTAGTGGATTCTCTCTTAGTCCTTGATTCTCGGTTACCGACTGTGCTTGGACTGAATGTCTGGGCCCTCCCAGTGCTCGGCTAATGGTTGGGCCTAATGTCTAGATCTCTTAGGTGGTCCTTTTGCTATTTCCATGGCTCATCATGCTCAATGGGCCCTGGGCCTCATGCTGGTCCTTATTCATATGGTCGGCCCAATCCTCCAAGCCTGGTCCACCTACACCTATCTATCGAGATTTATGAAAATTAGTTTTTCAAATCTGATTTCACACATATCTATGTATATTTGTTTAGGCTTTCTTTTCTCACAACTCTAAACATATATAGGGATTATTTTAAGGGCCGTCACACTTGATGCAACTTGATGCAAAGGTTTTATGAAAGCATATTGTGATCAGAGACATATGCTCTAGTTCATCTTTCTCTTGAAGAAGCTACTGCGTTTGTACACCGTAGGGTTTTGTAACCAAGTAGCTTCATGATCTTCATTGTGTTGATGAATTGAAGAATTTTGCAACCAACATCCTTCTCAAGTTGGTGGTTAGTCACATACTTGGATTCGTGCATCGATTGGTTAGTCACGTACTAGGAGCCATGCATTGAAAATGAGAGATTATCACTATAGAACAAGTCCAATTGTGTATTGGGATAAGGGTTCAACTGTAGGTTGGTATAAGGTACTGGAATTCCTTTACTTGTAACTGCTTGTTGTGATAATATTGGATTCTTGGAAGTTGTGACCTTAAATTCACCCGATGGGGATTTTGTCTTGAAAGTTTTCCCATTTGTAAACAGATCACCGTGTCAACTTTATTTTCCACTGAATTTTAACTTAGTTTGTGATTTGTTTATGCTACCATGTGTATTGCATGTTAATTTAATTAATTAATTAACTTGGCTAATTAATTGGTTAATTTATCACAAGAGGTCAATACATTTTGACCTATCAAGTGGTATCAGACTGGGCACACTCTGATTAGGGTTAATCTTTGCCATGTGATCCATTGACCCCTGTTTGTCAAGATAGAGGACAGTCTCTAATTATACCTCTTTTATTTAATGTCACTAACTATGCATACTAGAAAGTACACATGAGAGTTTTCTTGTAGTCATTAGATGAAAAAGTGTGGCAAGCTATGGAGATAGGCTGGACTAAGCCAAAATAAGCGTTGGCTGATTGGGATGATGCAAAGATCAAGGCGGCAAACTTCAATAGCAAGGCATTGATTGCTTTATTCAGTGTGGTCATGAATAAGGAGTTTAAGAAGATATCCTCTGCTGAAACTACGAAGGAAGCATGGACTATCCTCCAGACAACCTATGAAGGAACTAAGGCTGTCAAGGATTCAAAGTTTCAAAGGCAAGCTTTGAAGAGATCAAGATGAAAGAGGATGAGTCGTTCGATAAGTTCTATACCAAGTTCAAGGACATAGTGAACTCAGCCTTTAATCTTAGGGAAACCAAGATCATTGACAAAAATTCCTTTGACAGAGTTGGTTAGCAACCTGCAGACCTATGAGTTAGGTTTGACAAGGATTGGGAAATCTAGTAAGGATAAGAGCATGACATTGAAGGCCAAGAGCAGTGACATGGATGAGTCTTCTAATGATGAAGATTCTAAGATGAAATCTTATATCACAAGGCAGTTCAAAATGTTTATGAAGAATGCCAACATGGTTTTAAAAACCAAACTGGGCATCGAGCCGTTTTTAAAAAAAATTTCGGTTCAACCCCAGTTTTTGACCGATTTTCTAGTTTTTTATCGATTTTTACCCGATTTTGTGGGTTTTTACCAGACCGGACTGACTCCCGATTCTCGGTTGAACTGGTCGAACCAGCCGATCCGGTCCGGTTTTTAAAACAGTGAATGCCAATGCTAAAGGATTTGACAAAGACCACAAGTTGTCCAATTTGTCTCAGTTCAAGAGCCAAGATAAAGGGAAGAAGGATGCTAGGAATGGTGGTCAATACATTGTTCCCTTCGAACCTAAGTGTTTCGGATGTTAAGGCTTTGGACACATGAAACAAGAGTGCCCAACATATCTTAAGACCATCGAAAAAAGCAATGCCTTTGCTACTACCTTGAGTGACATCAAGCATGAGAATGACTCAGATAATGAGGATGATGGAATCCTAAATGCCTTCATTGCCACTGTAAATCCTACTGAGGGGATTGATGAAGAAGTGGATGAAGAAAAGGACTTAGTGGAGTCTAAGTTTGAGAAGATGGATGAACAAGATGACATCCACATAGCCTATGCAAAATAGTACAAGGTCTCCGAAAAGCATGAAAAACTGTATAGGTTGGCCACCAAGAAGCTTAGTGATGTGGAGCTTGAACAAGAAGAAATCTCCACAAAGTTTGATAAAGCTAATCAGACTATTGAAGCACTGTGGTTTGAGAATAATTTCTTAACTGAGAAGACCAAGAAGCTTAAGGTAGAGCTATTCCAAATCAGAGCTTAGTTGGAGAGGACTTCAATTGCAAAGCTTGACGAGATGCTTAGCTTTCGGAAATCTGCTTTTGATCGAACCGGTTTAGGGTATGATTTTTCTTGTCCTAGTATTACTTCTTCTAGTACTACTGTTTTTGTTTCCCTTGCTAATAATGTTGAATATGAGAACAATGATGTGAAAACAGCCTTAGCTAGTGAGAACATAGAGAAGGGTAAATCTACCTTAGAAGCACCCCCTAAGCTTGATAAAAAATAAACTAAAAACCCTAGGGCTAAGAAGGGCAATACTCAAAAGTCTAAACAAAAGAAGTAGCATCTCCGTCATCACTGTAGAGCGACTGGACATACTCGACCTAATTGCTATAAGTGGTTAGCCACTCAACAGAGCAACAGTATGATCTTATTGGGAAATCAAAATCAGTTTCTATCCTCTTTTGCTCCTCTTGGAGATCTTCTTAGAGCCCTCATGTTTCTTACAAACTTGAACGGTTTCAATTCTTCCCCTTCACTGTCGAATCAAGGGTTTGCTAAATGGAAAATTTTTTCCAAGGTGTGGAAGGAAAAAATCTCTAAGTGATTTAGTCACGTCTCTCTCTCTCTCTCTCTCGATTAGTTTGCTCATGGCACCACAGAAGAGCAAGTCTACTCCGTCCTAGAACTTTCTTCGTTCCGGGGCATCTTCTTCTTCCTCTGTTAATCATACTCCCTCTTATGTTTGGTTTTGTGATGAGAAGGCCCGTAAAGACTTTTCGGAGAACTTTTCACGACGAGGCATTCATTTGGAACGCTAAGTCATTCTTTCGGATTTTTTCGATACTAACCTTCCCACTGTCATCTACAGTAGGGGTTGGGAGTCCCTTTGTGACATCCCGGTCATTTGTCCCTCCGTGATCATATAGGAGTTTTACTCCAATATGCACGGATTTGATTACTTTGTACCTTATTTCTCCACTCGTGTTCGAGGTACACGCATTGTAGTCACTCTGAATCTTATATCCGAGGTGCTACACGTTCTAAGGGTAGCGCATCCTTATTACCTCGGCTGTCGTCATCGTAAGACTATGTCTAAAGACGAACTCATGTCTCTGTCATGTGTGTCATAGATGTGACGACTGTTAGATGAAGCGAGGCCTAACTTCGATCGAAGCTGCCATTGACCAAGACGGTGACTCCTTTGACTTCTTCTGCTCCATCCACATCCACTTCTTCTACCTCCGTGGGTGGTATGACCCTCGAGGCTGTCATGACGCAGTTTCAACGTATAGATGCTTTCCTTGATACACTTACTACTGAGATGTATCAGGTGAACGCCCGTGTCAGTCGTATTGCACGATGACAGGCTCGCCTTGGTGGCTTCGTCAAGTCTCCCTCTCCTTCTTCAGAGGCTTCTGAGGACGAGGACGATGGTGGTGACTTTGATGGTGATGGTGATGGTGATGAGGATGAGGCTTCTAGCTCTTTCGATGACAAGGAGATGACTGCTTTTCAGTAACTTACCCTTTGTCATTCGTGACAAACAGAGGGAGTAGTTTTGGGTATGAAAGTAGTCATGTACTTGGGAGGAGAGTTAGTATAGGAGATATTTTTGTTAAGGAGAGTGTTTACCTTTATGAGGGATGTAGTGAGGACTTTTTGTATCTTTTCTTTTCTTTACTTTTTAGATACATTGTGATAGCAAACCTTGTACTTCTTGATATATATATATATATATATATATATATTGAGGTTGTTATTACATTCTTTCACCTATCTCTTCATATGTTGCTTCTTTTCTCTCTTTATGCACATACTTCTTATTTTATTATATGCAATTGTTTATTTCTGTTTCACACTAAGATGTCATGATGAGTTTTGTTGAAAGTGTTTCAGAAAAACAGATTGTCAAAGTCTTTCTTGCCATGAACTCTCTTCTTGTAAAGTTTTTCAAGAGTTTGTATTATGATAGATTTTATTGTATTCAACAAGTGAGTATGAGTCGAGTGATTTATGACTTCTCTCATATGTTCATTTGTTTGTTGTGGTTTTGTCATAGATTGCTAAAGGGAGAGATTGTTAGGACATATGTAAATCATGTTAAGAACATATGTAATTTAGAATTGGCTAATCTTTTGACAAAACACACTTTACTTGTAATTGGATAGATCTAGGATGGTTTAAGTCTTCAAGAAACATGTTGTTCAAGTTAAGAGTTAAAGCCATGCAAATCTGTCCAAGAAACAAGTGAAGAAGTGCTGTATTTTAAAACTCGACAGCTAGTTCGACAGATTGCATCTATCGAGGTTTAAAAGGTAGTTTTAGCCCGATGCTTGATAGCTACTCGACAAATAACCTATCTATCGAGATTTACGAAAATCAGTTTTTCAAATCTGATTTCACACATAACTATGTATATTTGTTTAGAATTTCTTTTCTCACAATCTTAAACATACATAAGGATTATTTTAAGAGCCGTCACAATTTATGCAACTTGATGCAAAGGTTTTATGAAAGCATATTGTGACACGAGACATATGCCCTAGTTCATCTTTCTCTTGAAGAAGCTGCTGCGTTTGTATGTCGTAGGGTTTTGTAACCAATGAGCTTCATGATTTTCATTGTGTTGATGAACTGAAGAATTTTGCAGCCAACATCCTTCTCAAGTTGGTGGTTAGTCACGTACTTGGATCCGTGCATCGATTGGTTAGTCATGTACTAGGAGCCGTGTATTGAAAAAGGAGAGATTGTCACTACAGAACAAGTCCAATTCTGTATTGGGGTAAGGGTTCAATTGTAGGTTGGTATAAGATACTGGGATTCTTTTACTTGTAACCGCTTATTGTGATAATAGTGGATTCTCGGGAGTAGTGATCTTAAATTCACCCGGTGGGGTTTTTGCCTTGGAGGTTTTCCCCATTCGTAAACAAATCACCGTGTCAACTTTATTTTCTGCTGCATTTTAACTTAGTTGGTGATTTGTTTGTGCTACCACGCGTATTGCATGTTAATTGAATTAATTAATTAACTTGGCTAATTTATCACAAGGGGTCAAGATTGATGGAAAAAATTGTCCAAGAAAATACAATTCAAAATCCCAAATAACACAAATCAACCATTTTTGAATTTGGACAAAACTTAGGTATTGTTCTTTAGATTTCACTCTTAAAATTCTGACATGTAGCTTTTTTCATATGGAATAGAAGTGTATTTTCTCATATGACTGAATTTTAAGAGAAAAACCTCAGGTAAGATTTTATTCTCACAACACACATGTTTTAGGTGTCAATTTCTAAAATATCCTTAACCACTTGCTAATGACAAAGATCAGTTTGTAAAAATGCAACAAAAACTCTCACAGGTTCACCTCTCCTCAAATATCAGCTTCTCGGTGCAAGCTGTAGCAAATGGTGGAGAACGTCATTGTAACATAATTTTCGGTGGTTGTTACATTGGACACATTGGGTAGGAGTAATATACCTAAAACACATAAGGAAAAATCATCTCTAGGCTTCTGAGCCAGACACACATTTTTATGAACAAATGCTCGTATCTCACCTCCCCTAAAAAATATTGTCAGATGCTTTACTTTATCTCTCTGGGCAAAACCTAGGTTTTTATTGTGGCTTAGGTTAAAGACATTTCTTTATTTGTGGTGTAACCTTGTAGGGCTTCTTAAAAAAAATTTAATGTGGTTTAGAGAAAGGGCATTTCAGTAGGGATTATAAAAAACAAATCGGAAAAGCCAATCCCTGAGTCTTGTTTACAATTAAGAAAGATGACAAGATATTAAAAAAAAAAAAAAATGACAAGATAATCTTCATAGAACGTTAAGTCCTTTCTAATAATTTGTATTGAAATAGAAATTTCAGATCAATAGCTCAATTATCAAATTGCAATATATCAAATGTTATATTGTGATTTTTCAAACTGTGTTTTCAAAAGGCAAATTTTAAAGTCACTAATTTTTAATTAAAAAATGCATTTTTTTTTTAAATAGACAGTCGGGTAGTGCTTGCTTAAGTCTTTAGCTAAATTTTTTTGGATTTATATTATACATTCTGTATATACGCATATTCACTAAAATAATATTTGAATGCTTTATTAAACATGATTAATGTAATAGCTAAATGTGTTGAATGAACTCATAGTTTATGCTTTATTTTTTTGCTAGGCACTATGGATATATTTCTTATAAGGAATTCATTGTATTACAAGACTCATCTTGTAAGAAAATTTGTATGGACATGAATAATTTTCCTTCGGATCCTAAGCTATTAGAAAATGTCTCATCTTTTCAATCTAATTAGTCGCAGCCCTGTGCGTTGCACCCAATAATTTTTAGGCAAAATACTATTTTAGTCTCTAAACTTTATAAGAGTGTTCATTTTTTTAAAATTAGTTTTATTATATTTTTCACGATTTCATTTGTAACATTTTTTCACCATTATCATATATTTACTGGTTGATGATTTACATAACAATGATATTAAATGAGAGGTAGAATTGGTCATTAGATTTTTAAAAGTCATGGTGTATGGATATTATATATATATATATATATATATGGTTAAATGAAATGTCAAAAAATAAGATTATAAAATTTTCCAACTTTATTCTTATATAATTTCTATTATTGGAGAACATCTCATTTTTAGTTATGATAGGAAATATAATTTCCCTAGTTAGAGTTCGATTAGTTTAAGTTTGAATTTTGTATTATTATATTTAATTGTTTATTATTGATTTAATTAAGTGAATGTAATTGTGTGGGGGATTTCCCATGCAAACTATTTGTCCTCTTTGGGGAGCCAAGTTCGCAAGGTTTTGTTCTTGAGTGACATGAGTTTCCTCCTTAGGTTCGACCCATTTTTGGGAAGCCTTTGGATTCTGTCCCACATCGGCAAGAGATGCGGCCCACTCATGCCTTATAAGCTCTTGGGCAAAGGCATGGTGTACCACTACAACACTCATGATGTTGTAGTGGTAGATGCGTGCCCTTCATGGGTAACGAAACCGTGCGGGTATCATGCGATGTCAGACATGGCCAAGCCAATCCCATCCTTGCCCCAAAGCGAACAATACTCTTGATGGGCACTGTCCCTCAAAAGCGCCTTTTTGTGTGGGGGATTTCCCGCACAAGCTATTTGTCTGCTTTGGGGAGCCAAGCTCGCAAGGTTTTGTTCTCAAGCGGCATGAGTTTCCTTCTCGGGTCCGACCCATTTTTGGAAGCCTTTGGATTCTGTCCCACATCGGCAAGAGATGCGCCCCACGCATGCCTTATAAGCTCCTGGGCAAAGGCATGGTGTACCATTTCTCTCACACAGATTTGAGAGTGTCAATTGCTGATTTGGCAAGATTAAGACAAAGGCCAGATGAAACTATAGAGCAATTCATTATGCCTAAGTATGAAGTAGACATTGTAGAATTTATAGGTCATAATCCCTAAGTATGTGATGTACTAGATAAGAAAAACATTAAGGCTAAGTCAGCATATAAACTTTCAGCACCTATAAGAGATTATTCATTTGACATAGAGAAGTCTGATGAAATTTTTGATTGGTTGTTAGAAGCCAAGTTAATAAAGTTGGTAGGTAGACACAAAAAATACCAGCCAAGGCAGAAACACGTGGTAGGGATTACTGTAAATGGCATAATGCATTTACACATCAAACAAAAGACTGTGTAACCTTTAAGAATGTTATTCAAGATAAAATTGATAGAGGAATCTTGAAATTCCTTGAAAAGCCTAAATAGCAAATGAAAGCAGATATTGATCCCTTTCCGCCTTTGCATGATTTAAATATAATTTCAGCTAATTTTGAATCTTTAATTAGTAGCTTCAAAAATGACTCAATGTGTTAATGTGAAGGGTAAACAATCATTGCACTTCAACCAAGGGATGAAGAAACTAAAAATCAATGAAGGATCTTCTATGCGAGTAAATAAATATGGCTCGCATGGTAAAGAAAACTTTTTTCAGGGCAAGAATGTCCAAACAAATAAGGGAAAGGCTAAAATGGTAGAACAACCAAGGCCTACAACTTATAAAGAAACATTACAAAAGCATAATTCTTTCTCAGATGATCAAGTTTTTAATTCTGATGAAGATGATTGCTTGTGTGAGCGGTGTAGTCGCATAATGGCGCGAGTTTTTGGAAAAGTGGCTGTTAGGATAGAATCTCCTCTAAGTGATACTGATTTTGGGCCAATTGTTGAACCTAAAAAAGTTGAATTAGTGTATTCAAGAGTAGAGAAGCCAAAACAACTTCGCACTTTCAAACCTCCAATAGGGGAGCCAAATAAATGGTACTCCATGGAATCTGTTAGTGTTAAACCTCCATAAAAGCGTCATTTTAAATATGGATATAACCCATATTTCCCACAAATGACAAGAACACAAAGGAGACGTTGGCTTAGACAGCAAATGTATAAGTCTCAAGAGCCAAGACAAACTCCTAAAAGTTCTAATGATGCACCACTTAACAAGGCAAAAGCAATTAAAGTTGAAATACAACAAAAAGGAGGCATATTAACTTCTAAATATGTGAAGACATCACCAAGTGCTATTCAGTTGATAGGAAGTGAAATGAGTATGCAAAGAGCCAAAAGTGGCAATAATATGCAGCAAAGAATGTTTGAATCAACGCAACTCGCACAAAGTGAAATGGTTCAGAATTTACCTAAAAAATAGAACCAAGAATTAGTGCGACAAGATCACAAGAAGTTAGAGAGATGTACAAGTGATTTGGGATCTAATCGAATGGAGGATACCATAGTAACTGTGTAAATTGCAAAAAAGCCAAAAAATGAAATAAAGAAAAAGAAATATCAAAAGAAAAAGAGATGCAAGAGGAGAGATTGGTTGAAACAGAAACTGAAGAAAAATGCGAAGGTATAATCAATTTGATCATTCCATTTGAGGAGATTAAAGGAAATGAGTTTTTGGAGGAACTTGGAGATGCAGATATGATGGAAGGCCTTGAAGATATTTAAGGTTGGGATGATTTGGAAGCATTCAATGAGTTTGGAGAGGAACTCGAATTGGAACAAAAATAAAAAATTCCAGTAATATGGAATGTAATGTGATCACATTGCCAATAGAGTTTATGGCAAAACAGAACATTATTGAAGATGAAGAGCATAGTTCAAATGGCTCAAATGCTCAGGGGGCATGTCATATCCTATTAACAGATGAAGAGATGGAGAATTTAGAACCTAAAGCAGAGGCGGAGCTAGAATTTCCACTAGGTAAAATTATCTTTAAGAAACCATCTAAAATAATGTCACAACATTTAAAGCCTTTATTCATTAAAGTTCACATGGATGGAATACCTATTAATAGAGTTTTAGTAGATAATGGTGTTGCGGTCAATATTTTGCCTTAGGGAATGTTGAAAAAAATCAATAAAATAGAGGCAGATTTAATTCAGTCAGATGTTTTAGTCAGTGGCTTTGCTGGCGAATCTACTAAAACTAGAGGTATTATACCTGTAGAATTAAAGGTAGGGAATAAAATTACAAATATTGCCTTCTTTGTTGTTCATACTAAGGCAGCTTATAATGCTTTGCTAGGAAGGGAATGGATACATTCAAATTGAGTGATACCTTCCTCCCTACATCAATCTCTAATGTTTTGGAATGATGATAATTCTGTTGAGATAGTGAAGGCTGATAATAGGCCATTTGAAGCATGTAATAATACAATTAATGCTCAATTATATAACAAAAATGTTGGAATTTTGAAACTAACAGGATTTGATTACAATGGCAAGCCAACAAGAGTGGAAATGGCTGGAGAACAACCATGTACTGCTGAAGAAGATATTACTGACCAAGAAATTGGCAAGGAATGGTTTGACAACAACATCGTAGAGCCACAAATGACAAATATAGCTGTGGAACTTGTTAGTGATGAGTGGTTCATTTACTCCAAGGAAATTAAGGGCCATTAAATTGGCTGGAGACAAAGTAATAAGTTACATTCTTGAAAATAAAATAGAACAAAGTATGTTCTTGGCAAAACGTGTATTGGAAGAAGAAAGAGACATTGGAAACCAGGTTGAAATTGGTTTAAATTCTCTAAGTAAAGCTCCTATCCAAATGGATGACCTGAAAGCAGAAGTTCAAGATCCTTTGATAGAAGTGAATCTTGGAACTAAAGAAGAATAGAGAGTGACGTATATTAGTAATCACCTTACACAGGAACAATTCAATGAAGTGCTGGTTGTGTTGAAAAGGTTTAAGGATTGTTTTGCATGAGATTACACTGAATTGCCAGGTTTGGACAGAACACTAGTAGAGCATAAACTTCCAATCAAGAAAGAGCACATTCCACACCAACAACCTCCTCGCAGGAGGGCGAATGAGGTTTGATACTACACAGGATCAGTGGGTTGAATACTCCGGCTTCGGTGGGCTACGAGTGGTGGCGAAAGACCTGTAAAATGAATACAAAATCAGAAAGGGGGCCGGAGTGAACCGACCAAACACTCTCTGACGGCTAAGTTAGTCTCACAAAGATTAAATTCTAACTTATTTAAGAAGTCAAGTGTTCCAGAGATTTTTCTTACCCTTGTTTTGTTCAGACCGGTCCTTTATATAGGGACATTGGGGCGGTTATTTCCTCAATAACTTCCCCAAGGTTCACGGAAGCCAATGAATTCGGAGATTACTTCCTCAACGGCTAGAAACCGCTACTGGAGATCAACTGCCCCAACATGTCAGATTTTCCCAAGTGTTGCATGTTCGTCCGTCTGTTGTATGGATGATGGAATCGTCCATTCCTCGTCATCGTCCATGGACAACGTCCATAGACGACTTCACTGTAGTCTATAGGCAACTCCCACGGACGACCTTATTATCGTCCAAGGAGGACCTCGCCAATGATTCCTGGCAGTCCACTCTTGGTAATGGACGATCCCTATGGACGAATTGGAGATGTACTAATTTTTCGCTATCCTATCAGTTGCCCCTTTGTTCAAAGGGTCGTCTAGGATATCGGCGTAATTTAGAGCTAATCCATATGGGTCTTTGTGAGCCACATGTTGTAAAGTCATTGGTTGACTTTTTGTGTCCTTTTGTTTTTCCAAAAAAAATGCCACGCGTCAATTCTTGAGTGGTGCACGTCGTTCCGTATTGCTGCGTCGATTGAGTTTACTGACAGCATCGCCACGTGTCACTTGCTGAATAGAGGGTGTCGCTTCTTTGTCCCTACTTCTGGGCCCTATATATATAGTGCATTCTCTCTCTTACCCCTCACCTTTCTCATAATCTCTCCTGTGCCATATCGTCCAAGAGCCTCGTCTAGTCTTCGTCTTCTAGTCTCGTCAGGTATTTCCTCTTCTCTTCCTTAGGTTTTTGCCTTAATCCTTTTTCCAAACATTATGTCTAGGTCTAGTAGTAGTCTGGAGAGAGAGATAGACGAGTATCAGGACGTCTCATCTGGAAATGGAGGTAGTTATGAGAGTGGTGAGGGTAGTACAAGTGGTAGTGGTAGCAGTTCCTCAGACGAGCATTATTCGTCTGGGGTTCCTGGTTTTTCTTTAGAGGAAATCCAGGAAATGCAACGTAGGACGGCTTCTAGGACGGGGGCCAGCTCGTCCAGAAGACCACTTAGCCCTCTTCCAGACGTAGAGGAGGAGGAGGAAGGAGAGGATGTAATTTATAGCTGTGCCCATGAAGTCGCGTCCACTTTAGACGAGCCTAAGTTAAAAACTCTTGTAGATAGATACCAGATTCCCAAGGAATTTAAGCCTCGTCTTCCTAATAAAGGGGAATGGTGTTGTTCCTCTTCTTCTGGTTTAGGTGTATATACATCATATCTTCTAGCAGGTCTTAGGTTTCCTTTGAATTCCTTTTGTAGAGCCCTTCTCCATAGGTTGGGTATTGGACCTAACCAGCTCAACCCCAATGGTTGGAGGATGATAGTTGCCATGCAAGTATTATGGCGTGAGGCGTTAGAAGGGAATCGTCCAATTACAGTGGACGAATTCCTTTACTGTTATAAGCCCTCAGAGATAAAGGAATCTGCTGGTTTTTACCAGTTCTCGTCTAGGGGCCTCCATTTTAGTCTTATAACGGGCCGTAGTTCTTTTGACAGGCTTTGGAAGACTGAATTTTTTATTATTTCTGGAGATTGGGCTGGGGATCCAGTAGATGTGAATAGTGCCCCCTTCCCTCCTTTTACCAATCCCCTAGGTCCTCTTCGTCCTGAGGGTAAGTATTTCTTCCAGAAAAATTCACTTCCTTTTTTTTATGGGTTTACTTTTACTTATTCGTCTAATCCTTCCTCCTTTTTTTTGTATTGATGTAGCTGTCATCCGTCCCCATTTGGACAAATTTTATTTAGACCGTATTGACCGAGTACGCTCCTTCTCTGACAGGTCCTTCCACGGCCTAGTGACTTTTAGTTGTCTAGCCACTTGGGGACTTGGCCCTATACCTACTTCAGATAATCTTGTACACGAAGAGACCACTCGACGAAGTAAGTGTCGTGCACTCCTCCTTTTTTTTTTTTTTTTTTTTTTTTTTTTTTAACCCTGAGTTCGTTTTCTTTGTCATAGGAATAGCTATTATGAAGGAAAATAAAGAGAAGGCTGTTACCAGTGGTGATGAGGACGTCCAAGTCCAGGACACCACCACTCCTGTCGTCCAGAAGCCTTCTTCCCAGACAGGGAAGAGGAAAACCATTTCTAGCTCTGTGAACCTTGATGACCTTCCAAGTCGTCGAGGTTCTAAGAAGCCAAAACCTAGCAAAAATCCTCCTCCAAAGGTTCCAAAATTTACCTCCCAGACGGTAGACCTAGACGAACCAGTGATCAATGTGGTGCCCGTCCAGACTGATCCTCCCCCTCCAGCTAAAACTTCACGCAGAACTCATCCCTCTGAGCCGTCTAAGGAGCCTCCTAACCTGGTGCTGGACGAAGGCTATGCGTGGAGGACGTTCAAAGGGATAATCACTGATAATGAAGTAAATTCATGTTACAACATGTCAGTGAAAGACTTTGAACGATCTGCCATTCATGACCTTTTTAAGGTATATAAACTCCACTCACTTTTACTTCATTCCTTAATTTTATCTAATATTTCTAACTTCTTATCGTCTAAATGTAGGCCATGTCAAAGTTCTACACGGCATCCACCTAGGCTAAGGAGTTATGCGAGGAGACTAAGACGGTTAGAGAGAAAAACAAAGAGCTGAACAAGGAAGTTCTTTTGAAAAAGGGGGAGGTGATTAGACTGACTGAGGATCTGAACCGCTTGTATGGAGTAGAGACGAAGCTAAAGAATGAAGTTGAGGAACTCAAGGCAGACTCTGTGGAGAAGGAAACGCGCATTGTTCATCTGGAGGGTCAAGTCTCAGGGTTCAACTCGTCCTTGGAGAAAGCTCGTGAAGAAGCCGTAGTAGCTTCTAAAAAGTCTGACGAGTACAAGAACCGTCTAGACAGTCATTACGCAGCTGGCTTCGAGGACTTCCGTGCTGATGCCAAGGAAGCCTTCCCTGATTTAGACTTTGATTCTCTAAAACTTCCTCTTGCTGCTGAGAGTTCTCTACTTCCTACAAGCTCTGAAGATATCAACGTGGTGGACGATGCTTCTAATGAAGTGACTCAAGATGCCACTGTTGTCAGCAGGGACGTGCCAAAGTCTGGTGGGGATATCACTAAGGACGCGCCATAGAAAATCTGTTCCTCTTTAAAATTTATGTTATGTCAATCTTTTTCTTTTTGGGAATGCCCGTTGTTTTGGGCTTTATATGTTTTTTTTAAAAAAAAATTAATTCAAGTACAATTTCTTCGTCCAAGTTTATGGACGAGGTACATATTTGCCTTTATTGGCATTTCATAACCAAGGGTTTTTGGACGATGGTCATCTACCCTTAGTTTTTATAAATGAATATCTGTTTTCATTAAGTGTTAGATCATGTGTTTTTGCAAGACTTTATTTTCGTCTTTAATTATATGAACGAATTTCTGCTTACATCGTCCATGTTGGAACAATCTTACATGTTCAATATTTTCCCATTCTTTTGGATGGTATTTATTTTGCTAGCCTTATTCGTCCAGAGAATTGACTTAGCTATCATCATCTCTTGTCCATAAGTTGGACGGGCTTTTAGTAGCCTTGAGTGAGACGTTGCCAGTATTTTGCTCGTCCAAGGATTGGATTGTTTGGCTGGCGATATGCTCAAATGTGCATACATGAGTACTTTGACTCGTCTATGTGCTTAGACGAATGTAGTTAAGGTTTTATCTCGTCAAGCGCTTAGATGGATGTACCTTCATCCTTATTTTAAGGAAAGCTTATAGACGTTATACCCCTGCGTCCAGAGGTTTTATTCGTCTTTGGCTCTTGCCTTTTCACAGATTAGTTTGAATGAAATCACACAAAATAAGACTTTCAGGAAATTTTCACAACATAAAATACACTGAAAATTCATACTAGATGTGCGTACACAAACATCGTCCACAAACATGGCACATGCTTAAAAGCTGGTGCCTTAGGGAATTAAAAACAACTTACACAAACTAAGTATATAACTTCGTCCATCCCAACTTCGTCCTAAAAGAGCGCAATAGTCAGAAACTAATGCGTCCATTTAAGGACTTATTTAAAACACTAATAATAGCAAACATAAACAAACACAAGAAAAACATAACCACTTCGTCCATAAGTCTCGTCCAGAGTGATATCCATCCAGGCTGACTTCTTATTGGTAGTACCTCCTTAAATGCTCGACATTCCAAGGGTGTTCCAGCTTTCGTCCATCAAGGGCTTCCAAATAGTACGATCCCTGCCTTTTGAAGTTAATCACCCTGTAAGGTCCTTCCCAATTAGGCCCCAGCTTTCCATGAGCTGGGTTTCTGGTTGTCAAGGAGACCCTTTTAAGGACGAGGTCTCCAATGTTGAAGTGCCTGAGCTTCACCATTGCATCATATTGCCTAGCCATGAGGCTTTTGTATCTTGCTGTTCTCTATTCTGCGTCCATTCTCACCTCATCAATAAGATCAAGGTTAAGACGGAGTTGTTCTTCATTCTCCTCGCCCTGATACTTCATCACCCTGTGGTTAGCCATGAGCACTTCCACAGGTATGACTGCTTCACTTCCATAGGCCAGCTTGAAGGGAGTTTCCCCTGTGGGGGTCCTCACAGTCGTCCTGTAAGCCCATAGAACTCCAGGTAGCTCGTCTGGCCATACTCCCTTTGCCCCCTCAAGCCGAGTCTTGATTATTTTCAGCAAGGATCGGTTTGCTACTTCTACCTGTCCATTGGCCTGTGAGTGGGAGGGTGAGGAATAATGATTGTTGATTCCAAGCTGTTCACAAAAATCCCTGAAAGGTGTGTTGTCAAATTGTCGTCCATTGTCGGACACAAGCACCCTTGGTACTCCAAACCTGCATACGATACTCTTCTAGACGAATTTCTTAACATTTTGTTGTGTGATTTTCGCCAAGGGTTCAGCTTCTACCCACTTGGTGAAGTAATCGATCCCTACTACCAAAAACTTCATTTGTCTGGTTCCTGTTGGAAAGGGACCCAAAATATCCAACCCCCACTGTGCAAAGGGCCATGGGGCCATCATTGGGGTAAGGTACTCCGACAGTTGTCTAGGGACGTTACTGAATCGCTGACATTGATCGCAGACTTTAACATAAGCTTTAGCATCAGCTTGTATGGTTGGCCAGTAATACCCTGCACGGACGACCTTGTGGACGAGTGATCTAGCTCCGGAATGGTTGCCACACACTCCTTCGTGGACTTCTCTCAGTACATAGTTCACTTCATCCGGGGCTAAACACCTTAGGTAAGGTTGTGAAAAACCCCTCTTGTATAACACCTCGTCTATCAGGACATACCTGCCTGATTTGATCCTTAGTTTACGGGCTTCGTCTCTTCCTTGTGGGAGCTTTTCTTCCTTTAAGTAGTCAATTATTGGGGTCATCCAATTTTCTTCACTCCCTATTTGTTGTACTTCTGGAAGATCTATACTAGGCATGTACTGAACTTCCTCGAACTCGTCCACCAACTCATTCACTGAGGCTTCCTTTGCTAAAGTATCTGCTTCCACATTCTCTTCCCTTGGAACTTGGACGAAATGAACTTCACTGAATTTCTTGGTAAGGCGTCTCACCTTATTAAGATATCTCTTCATCCGTTCTTCTTTGGCTTCATATGTTCCATTCACTTGACCCATAACCAACTGAGAATCTCCTCGGACGAGTACTGACTCCGCCCCTAAGGACTTAGCCAATTCTAGCCCTTTCAGGAGGGCTTCATATTCGGCTTCATTGTTGGTTGTTTGATAATGCAGACGAACCTTGTACCTCAACTTATCCACTTCTGGGGATTTCAGAACAACTCCGATTCCACCGGCATGTAGCGTAGACGACCCATCCACATGGACGACCCATGTTTTGTTACCTTCAAGCTCGTCCAAGTCGTCATAGCTTGGGGTAAATTCTGCAATGAAATCTGCTAGAGCCTGAGCTTTTATTGTATTTCTTGGTTGATACCTGATATCGAATTCACTAAGTTCGATAGCCCATTGAATCAGTCGTCCTGCAGCTTCCATCTTGTTCATTGCCTTCCTGAGTGGATGATCGGTCATAACAATAATTAGATGAGCTTGGAAGTAATGCCTCAACTTCCTGGAAGCCGTTATTAAGGCAAAAGCCAGTTTCTCCATTAACGGATATCTTCCTTCTGCTTCCCTCAGTGCCCGGCTTGTATAGTATACAGGCTTCTGCACCTTCCCTGCCTCCCTGACCAACGCTGAGCTCACCGCATGTGGAGATACTGCTAAGTATAAGTATAAATCCTCACCTAGTGTAGATGGACTTAGCAGCGGAGCTGTGGTAAGGTAGACCTTAAGGTCCTGGAAGGCCTTTTGGCACTGGTCCGTCCACTCAAACGTCTTCCTGAGAATTTTAAAGAAGGGTAAGCATTTATCTGTAGCTTTAGAGACAAACCTGTTCAGTGCTGCAATTCGTCCTGTTAAATACTGGACTTCCTTGATGTTCTTTGGAGGTTCCATGTCCAATATTGCTCGGATTTTGTCCGGATTTGCTTCAATTCCCCTTTGTGAAACCATGAATCCGAGAAATTTCCCTGAGGAGACTCCGAATGCACATTTGTTTGGATTCAGCTTCATCTGATGTCGTCTGAGCGTATCAAAGGTTTCCTTCAGGTCGTCCAGGTGCTTCTTCTCGTCCAGGCTCTTGACTAGCATGTCATCAACGTACACCTCTACATTCCGTCCTATCTGTGGACGGAACATTTGATTAACCAACCTCTGATAAGTTGCGCCTGCATTCTTTAATCCGAAGGGCATCACCTTGTAGCAGAACAACCCTTGACTGGTGACGAAGGATGTTTTCTCTTGATCTGCTTCATCCATCTTTATTTGATTGTACCCTGAGAAGGCGTCCATGAAGCTTAGCAACTGATGACCTGCTGTTGAGTCTACCAGTTGGTCAATGCGTGGCAAAGGATAGCTATCCTTGGGGCAAGCTTTGTTCAAATCGGTGAAATCTACACACATTCTCCATTTGCCATTTGCCTTCTTAACCATCACTACATTGGCTAACCAATTTAGATAATAAACCTCTTGAATAAATTGCGCTGTGGTTAACTTCTGGACCTCTTCTTTGATAGCATTGTCTCTCTCAGGAGCAAAGACCCTCTTCTTTTGACGAACTGGCTTGGAAGACGGGTACACATTCAAACGGTGAGTGATAATACTTGGATCGATACCCGGCATGTCTTCATGACTCCATGCAAAGACATCAACGTTCTCTCTTAAGAACTGGACGAGCTCTTGCTTCGTCTCCTCCTTTATACTTGTTCCAATTCTGGTAAACTTCTCGGGGTTACCCTCTTCCAGTGGAACATCTTCCAATACCTCAGTGGGTTCAACCACAAATCTTCTTTCTTCTATGCTCATCATCTGCACCTGCTCGTCTAAAGCCATCATGGCTAAGTAACATTCTCTTGCTGCCAACTGATCTCCTTGTACTTGCCCTATCCCATACTCCGTGGGGAATTTGACTGATAGATGGTAGGTAGATGTTACCGCTTTCCAACTGTTTAGGGTTGGTCTTCCAATAATGGCATTGTACGAGGACGAACAATCCACCACAATGAAATTGACTGACTTGGTTATTTGCTGTGGGTATGACCCCACCACTACAAGCAGCGTAACGGTGCCTATAGGTTGCACCTTCATTCCTCCGAATCCTATCAACGGTGAACATGCTGGACGAAGTAAGTCTCGTCCAAGTCTCATTTGCTGGAAGGCTGGATAGTACAATATATCCGCTGAGCTCCCATTATCCACCAACACCCTTCTGGTTGCGTAACCTGCAATGAGTAAGGTGATGACGATTGCATCGTCATGTGGATGGTGGATTCTCTCAGCTTCCTCATCACTGAAGCAAATGGTTGGCTCGTCAACTCCTATCGTCTTTGTGGATCGTCCAGAGAGCTGAACATTCTGTACCACTTTAAGATACGTCTTCTTTGATTTGGAAGTTTGTCCGACTGAGGTTCCTCCGACGATGACCCTTATCTCTCCTAACGGGGGTCTTAACGACTCTTCCATCTTTGCCTTCAACTTCTCATCTTTGTGGTCCCTTCCAACAAAATGTCTCAATTTTCCTTGTCTGATAAGATTCTCAATCTGCTGTTTCAAGTCAAAACATTCATCCGTGTCATGCCCATGGTCCCTATGGAAGCGACAATATTTGTTTTTATTGCGCTTATTAGGGTCTCCTTTCATCTTCCCTGGCCACTTCAAGGATGGATCGTCTTTGATCTGCATGAGCACCTGATCAAGTGGGACGTTTAAGGGCGTATAATTCTGATTCCTTGTTGGGGGGCCTGCCTTCCTACTATCCTTGTCTCTCTTATCTTCCGTTCGTCCCTTCTTTAGACGAGGACCTTGTTTGGAGTGTCGTGCAGGATTGGTTTCCATCTTCTCAGCTCTCTTCCTCTTTTTGGCTATAATTGCGTCTTCTGCATTCATGAAGTTTTGAGCCGAATGGACGAGTTCGGCCATGGATTGAGGTTCCTTCTCATATAGCTTGTGGATGAATAAATCAGAATTAACCCCGTTGTGGAAGGCCGCTAAGAGCAACTTGTTATCAACCTTGTCCACGGTCAAGGCTTCCTTGTTAAACCGAGTAATGAAGGAGCGCAGGCTTTCATTTTCTCCTTGCTCTATTGTTAGCAGGCTGGACGAGGAACGTTTGTGCCTCTGCCCTCCGATAAAGTTGTTGACAAATAACTTACTCAACTCTTCAAAAGAACTTACTGTATTAGGGGGTATTTTGCTGAACCACACTCGCGCTGGCCCTTTGAGAGTGGTAGGGAAGGCCCTACACATAATCTCGTCCGGGACTCCCTGAAGGTGCATGGTGGTCTTGAATGTTGCAATATGATCAAAGGGATCGCGTGCTCCATCGTACGAATCCAGTGAAGGCATTTTGAACTTTGGGGGCAGAGGGTGTCCGTTGACGGTAGCCGTGAAAGGAGAATCTGTTCGGTGGACTAGCTCTTCTACTGGGTTCATCCTTCTCATATTTTCCCTCATCTCAGCCATAACCTTTCTCATTTGATCCATCTCCTTTTCCAGTTGTGGCACCCTTCTAGATGTGGTACCCCTTGATTGGCTTTCTGGTTCAGCGTCTCCCCCATCTTCCTGACTTTGAGCCTGACTTTCAGCATTCCTTTCACGGTGTTGTTTCTTGGAATTAATCTCCCTGATCAATTCTTGATTCCGTCGTGTTAACTCCGCCATAGCGGCTGCCATAGAATGCATGTGTTGAACCGAGGATTGTGGCATCACTGGGGCTGACTGACGGTCGCGTTGGGGATGGCTTGAAGCATCCCTACTCTCTTGATGGCCTGGGCTGGTAGCCCTTGACCTAGTTCGAACCATTCAACCCTTTGTCCAGGAAAGACAAACAAGTGTAATATGTCCTTCCCACAGACGGCGCCAACTGATACTACACAGGATCAGTGGGTTGAATACTCCGGCTTCGGTGGGCTACGAGTGGTGGCGAAAGACCTTTAAAATGAATACAAAATCAGAAAGGGGGCCGGAGTGAACCGACCAAACACCCTCCGACGGCTAAGTTAGTCTCACAGAGATTAAATTCTAACTTATTTCAGAAGTCAAGTGTTGCAGAGATTTTTCTTACCCTTGTTTTGTTCAGACCGATCCTTTATATAGGGACATTGGGGCGGTTATTTCCTCAATAACTTCCCCAAGGTTCACGGAAGCCAATGAATTCGGAGATAACTTCCTCAACGGCTAGAAACCGCTACTAGAGATCAACTGCCCCAACATGTCAGATTTTCCCAAGTGTTGCATGTTCGTCCGTCTGTTGTATGGATGATGGAATCGTCCATTCCTCGTCATCGTCCATGGACGTTGTCCATGGACGACTTCACTGTAGTCTATAGGCAACTCCCACGGACGACCTTATTATCGTCCAAGGAGGACCTCCCCAATGATTCCTGGCAGTCCACTCTTGGTAATGGACGATCCCTATGGACGAATTGGAGATGTACTAATTTTTCGCTATCCTATCAAGGTTATTTTGAAAGTGAAAGAAGAAATCGAAAGACTATTGCAAGCAAGATTCATAAGGCCAGCCAGGTATGTAGAATGGCTTTCAAATATAGTTCCAGTTCTTAAGAAAAATGGCAAATTACGTGTATGCATAGATTTTAGGAACTTAAATACAGCAACACCCAAAGATGAGTATCCTATGCCAATTGCAGATGTATTGGTAGATGGAGTGGCAGGACACAAACTGTTATCTTTTATGGATGGGCATTCAGGTTATAACCAAATCTTCATTGCAGAAGAGGATGTCCACAAAACTACCTTCAGATGTCCAGGTTCTATTGGAACATTTGAATGTGTAATAATGCCATTTGGCTTAAAAAATGCTAGTGCGACTTATCAACGAGCCATGAATATAATTTTCCATGATATGATTGGAAAGTTTATAGAAGTTTATATAGATGATGTGGTGGTTAAATCTCAAGACTTTAATACCCATCTAAAAAACTTAAAGAAAGCCTTTTTGAGGATGAGGAAACATCAATTAAAAATGAATCCTCTTAAATGTGCCTTTGGGGTGCAAGTAGGAAATTTTCTAGGTTTTCTAGTGCATAATAGAGGAATTGAGATAGACAAAAACAAGGCCAAGGCAATCATGCAGGCCAAACCTCCTTCTAATAAAAAAGATTTACAAAGGTTCTTGGGCCAAGTTAATTTTTTAAGAAGGTTTATTTCTTATGTTGCAGGTAAAACCAAAGTGTTTTCCCCTTTATTAAGGTTGAAAGACCATGAAGATTTTACTTGGAATGAAGAGCATCAATTGGCCTTTGATACAATTAAGAGATATTTGTCCACACCACCAGTGTTGATTCCTCCAAGAAGTGGGAAACCTTTAAAATTATAAATATCTGCAACCCAAGATTCTATTGGAAGTTTGCTAGCTCAGGACAATGATAAGGGCCTTGAACAGGCTGTTTTTTATTTAAGTAGATTATTAAATAAAGCAGAATTAAATTATTCAATGATAGAAAAACTATGTTTGGTTTTGTATTTTACTGCTACTAAGCTAAAACATTATATGCTTTCTCATGTAACTTATATTATCGCACAGACTGATGTAGTGAAATATATGCTATCTAGAGCTATTTTGCGTGGTAGAATGGGTAAATGGAGTTTAGCTTTAGTGGAATTTCATTTAGTTTATGTACCACAGAAAGCAATAAAAGGTCAAGCCTTAGCTGAGTTTTTGGCAGATCATCCATGCGATGAAGTTACAGATATAAATGAAACCATGTTTGTAGCTTTAGCCCCTTGGAAATTAAATTTTGATGGTTCATGTACCACGTATGGGGCAGGTGTTGGTGTGATTTTAGAATCTCCAATGGGGATTAAAACCCAAATGGCCTTTAAGTTAGAAGGAAATTATTCTAACAATCAAATTGAGTATGAGGCTCTGATCATTGTGTTAGAGATATTATTGGAAATGGGAATAAAAAGTGTAGAGGTTTATGGGGATTCACAATTAGTAATTAGGCAACTCACTGATGATTATAAATGTTGCAGCCTGTCCATTGCACCATACTTTGTGGCTGCAAGACAGCTGCTAGAACAGTTTAGCAATGCTAAGTTATACCACGTCCCTAGAAGTAAGAATGAGGAAGCCAATCGCATGGCATAGAGTGCTTCTGGACATAAAGAGACCAATTAGGTTGCACAAAGTCCCCTATGTTTAAGTAAAAGGATACTCCCATCAGTTATTGATAGGGAATTAGGGACCCAGGTTTTTCATCTTGATACCCAAGTTAATGATTGGAGAAACCCAATCATTGATTACTTAAAAAAACCCAAGTGTTTGTACAAATAATGCTTTAAAACTTAAAGCTAGAAAATTTGTTTTAATGGGAGACCAAGATGAAACTTTATTCAAAAGAGGTGTTGATGGCATCTTATTGAAATGCATTAGTGATGATGAATCAAAGCAAGTCTTAGCAGAAGTCCATGAAGGCATATGTGGTCCACACCAATCAGGCATAAAAATGAAATGGTTGATACACAGATATGGTTACTATTGGCCAAGTGTATTGAAAGATTGCATTAAATATGCACAAGGTTGTGTAGAATGCCAAAAACATGGTCCAATTCCTAGGATTCCTGCTTCAGATTTTCATGCGATAATAAAACCATGGCCTTTTAAAGGATGGGCAATGGATTTAATTGAAAAAATCAGACCAATCTCAAAAAAGAAAAACTGCTTCATAATTGTGGCAACAACTACTTAACAAAGTGGGTTGAAGCAAAACCTTATAAGGAAGTGAGTGAATTTGATGTTATTCAATTTATAAAAGAAATGATAGTCCATAGGTTTGGAATTCCTCAATCTATAACAATGGACAATGGAACCATCTTTAATGGAACCAGGGTAAAGGCCTTCACACAAGAATATGGTATTCGAATTTTGAATTCTACACCATATTATGCACAGGCAAATGGTCAGGCAGAGGCCACTAATAAGATTATCAAGAATAATTTAAGGAAAATAGTGGCTAGAAATCCTACAAGTTGGGACGATTTGTTGTCTGAAGTATTGTGGGCATATAGAACTTCAAAAAGAATGAGCATAAATACTGCCCCTTATTCTTTAGTTTTTGGCCATGATGCAGTTTTACCCATGGAGATTACAGTGAGATCAATGAGGATTACAAGGCAAACTGAATTGACTCATTTGGATTATCAAGATGCGATGTTTACAGAACTTGATGAAATAGATGAGGCTCGTATGGCAACTTTAAATTCTATTGTTGTACAAAAACAAAAAGCATCTTAGATATATAATAAGAGAATTAAGGCAAAGTCATTTTCCATTGGGGATTTAGTTTGAAAAGTTATTTTGCCTATAGGAGTTAAAGACCCATATTTGGGTAAATGGTCTCCTAATTGGGATGGACCTTTCTTAATCAGCAAGGTCTTTGATGGAAACGCTTACAAGTTGATGGATATTAGTGGCAATGAACATGCAAGATCCATTAACGGCAAGTTTCTAAAATTAAATAAGCCAAGTATGTATGAATTGGCTTATTCACATAATTTTTTTTGAGATATGCATGTATGCACGTTTCCAAGGGCCAAATGAATGGCTAAAGTGGGCATTAGTGATTAAAATAATAGATTACTATGCAATAAATATATATAGAAGAAAATTCAAAATAAGGAAGGGTTGCATGTGATGAAAGTGCAGATATGATTTCAGGATTGAAATTAGTCTACTACATTGGTGTTCGGGATAGTGTACCTGGTTCGAAGTTGTTCCCAAACTAAATGCCTTAGAGCATGGTAGTGATCTTGGTGTGCATGTTTCAAAAGATTTAGCTGCTGCTTCTTAAGAGTTAATACAAGCTGAACAAGAACAAGGTTTTTTTCTAAATTTGCAGAGTTTGACCTTTTCAGTGGCTACTCGAACCCAAACTACTCGAATGAAACCTAGAGCTCCCTATTCAGGATGGAGTTTCCTACCTTCATTTCTCAACTAGCCAATTGGTCTTCTTAGGATCAACAATGAACTTGAAGATGTCTTCATTTTGTATGCACCAGCTCCTGGCATCATGCAGAATTATAGTCACGACGCTGTTCAAGCTTCGATTGAGATGAATAATTTCAGAATCATGGACAACCTTCACTTGCATCCACTTGAGTTTTGAAGGACATTTTAGATCAAGGGTTTGCAAATTGATCTTGATAAAACAGATTGAGTGAAGAACTAGAAATTGAAATTTGCAGAGAGATAAAAAAAAATAAATAAATAAGAAGAAGAAGAAAAGAAAAGAAAAGAAAAAGGGAGGTTCGGATGAGTGTAAGTGGTGGAGGTGTTCTAAGATGAATGAATGGGCTTAGATAGGACTTGATAGTTTTTAGACCCTTTAAAACCACAATTGCATTAACCTAAGTAATTAGCCAAGTTGTTACTTAGTCAAATTATTCAAATCTAGGTTATCACAAACAAAACAATCATATCATGTAAAGCAGTGGAAATATAAAAGACACAAGATATGATCACCTAGGAAACCAAACCGGTAAAAACCTGAGAAGGATTTAACCTAGCTATCCTCAAGGTAAACTTGAATCCACTATCTTGAAAGAATCGAAGTTCATACAATAAGACTTACAAGCCCCCATGCTCGACTTCTTATTGCTACCCACCAGTAGAACTTACTGACTCGACCACGTGCAAGCTCCGAATCCACGGACTCCTTTTTTCTTGGATTCACCACCAAATACAAGCACCCACGCTTGTGTGAAGGAAAGCTCCTCAAGGATCTCACAAGAGATTCATACAAACCGCAATATGAGCAACACTAAAACGTGGCTAGGGTTTGCCTTTTATACCTAGGAAAAATTAGAAACCCTAAAATGTTTTAATTAAAATAAGGCTGAGTTGGAATTCTGCAGAAAAAACATTCAGACCTGATTTTCAATTGATCGAGCCTAAGATTCGATCTATCGAAATAGGCTGAATTGCTTTTTTAAAACTTGCAACAACTTATTCCAACTTTACATAAACAAATCAATTTTGAGCAAGTCTAAACACGACTAAACACATTGTTTTGATCAGGGTTTGCCAACAATACAAATTAGAGTTCTAAATACATAAAAATCTAAGTCTTTAGAACCTAACAAACTCCCTTTGGCAATCCGTGACAAAACACAACTAGAAACTCAAAGTTTACAAATAAAAGCCCTTTACAAAATAATGCTAAAAAACACAAATTCAATCCTAACTACTATCCATAAGTTGCAAGAGAAGATAGCAGCTCAATTGAATCAACTTGTATATTTCCTGAAACACTTAAACAAAATGCATAACCACATGTGTGGAGAATACATGCAAATAAAATAAAATCTTAATTTCAAACAACACACAATAAAAACATATATCAATGAAGAACTCATAAACATAAGTCAATAAGCAGTTGAAACAAGAAACATATAAAACAAAAAAATATACTCCCCCTAATATGAATATCCCAACAGAACAAAGCAAATGTGGCAAGAGCTAAAAAAAGTAAAATACAAAGTGAAGCACCTAGATACAGTCTAAACAACTCCACAAGCTCTAACCAACAAAATGAAATCCTCTCCCCCTGAAAACAAAACAAAGTGCTCTCTCAAATCAAATATGTACTCCCCATTTTTGTGACGGAATGCCAAAGGGCAATCAAAACCCATCATCAAAAGGAGGTGGTGGTGAAGAACGTCGAAACCGTGCCAAATCCGCTTGTAAACCACGAATCTCATCAAGAACATCCACCAAAATTTGTCCTTGAGCTGCCTGAATGGTCAAGACATGATCCAATGTACGTCGAATGTCTGAATCATCCAAAGTAGTCGGTGGAGGAACATCAGCATCAACAGCACCAGCACCAGACCTCTCAGCAGCATCAGCACCTATAGAAGATGCACCTTTAGTACCCGAAGGATCAACTCTTAAGTGAGCAGCCCTCTGTCTAAGAAAGGTAGCACCTAAGGGAGTGACAACATGAACAGGCTCACCAGAAGGGAAATTAGCTAGACCAAGAAATAACAAAATCATATTAATGAAAATAGAATGGATAAGCGCATGCCCTACGGCAGAACTCCTATGAACTTCATTCAAAGAACAAAGAAATAGATGAGGAAAGCTGATAGATGCACCAGACATAAAAGCATACAAAAACACACATCACTCTAGAAGGATGGTGTGGAGATGAGAAATAGGCCACAAAGAATGACACGCAACCCTAAGAAAAAGATAGGCAGTCTCAGAAAGTGCAGAAGATGTGATCCGAGGATCAGAACCCCACTAGATAGAAGACCTGGTGATGTATGACATGACAACATCCAATGAAGGAGTCTCAGTATAGGGATAGACAAGCTCTTGAATGACTGGAACCCCAAGAGCCTTAGCCACCACCCTAGGGGTAATGGTGAACTCAACACCTCGTATCCAACTCCTAACTAGGGTGTTGGAATCATAGACGTGGCAAGAGAGGTTCGAGAAGAACTCTCTAATCAAGGCTGTCGGGGGTAGATGGTCTATTTCTAATAAGGACAACCAACCTCTAGACTCTAGGTTAGCCCTAATGGCCAGATCAACCTTATCAAGGATCACAGAGCGCTCAGCCCATATCTTACGCTTACTGTTCAGTTTCTCAAAAGCCTCTCGACAACTGTCATTCTTAAAAAGCTGACTCCTAGAGGGAGACACAGATGGAGTAGAGGGAATCCTATTAGTTCTAGTTTTCCTAGGCATGATGCTAGGATAAGGACCAAGACACAAAGCAAAAAGAAAACAAAAAACCAAGGGCAAACTGCAAGTTAGCACAAAAAGGATATAGAACAACAACAACAAAAAAACTATATGATGCATGAACAAAGTAAATGTCATGATGCATGTCCTAATGCAGTGTAATTAAGTTCAAATTAAGTTCAATTTGACAAAAAATGGCTTGAGCATAGAGTTTCTAACAAAAACCCCAAAAATGCGAAAAAACCACTTGAAAAATTTGTAACAAATTGACCAATTGACCATTACACAAGACAGATTACACAAAATAATAATCAATTACATCAAGTCGACAAGTCAATTTCATCAAATTAAACCAAATTGAACAAAATCCCCAATTCAGGTTCAACACAAGCCCTAGAATTTTGAATTCAGCCCAAAACCCCAAATTGATCAAATTAACCAACATAGATCATAAATATAACAGTATATCAGCAAAACCCATTGATTAATTGCACAAAATTCGGCTTGAAACATCAAAAACCCCAATTTATGCGTAGGCCGAAAATAGCCCTCCAATGCATGAAAAAAATGCATGTAAAACAGAAAATAAGTGAAAAAGAGAGGGTATAATGGACATACCGGCTTAAGGAGAGAAAACCTTGCAAAAATTTGGGAGGAAAACAACAGAAAATTGCTATGGAGCCTTGCCGAGTCAAAGAGAGAGAGGAAAGTTTGAAAACTTTTTGAAAAAGATGCTTTGAACAGGTCAAGATCTGACTTTTAAAAAAGCTCATTTACGATATTCGATTGATTGAAAATTAGTTTCGATTGATCGAAACAAACAAAAGCTCACAAAAAAATTTAAAAGAAATTTCGATTGATCGAAAAACAGATTGGATCAATCAAAAATCTAGAAAAACATCATTTTAGAAAAAATAACCTGATTTTTTGAAAACATTCCTCAAAGCATTGAATATAAGAAATAAAATGCATGAGTATGAGATGAAATGCTTTTCCAAAACACAAGTTTTAAACCCAATTTTCCCAAACTTAAGATTTTCAACCAACCTCCCTTAAAAATCTCAAACACAAAATATGTTTTGCACAAAAAACTCAAAATAATTTCAAACTTAGTTGGTCAAATCAAAAGACACACACAATAACATGTACAATGTTTAGCAAAGAGTAACTTGTTTAATGTGTGCAACTAGCAAAAACTTGAGTTACATGTGAGGTGAAATGTGTATAGCAATTGAACACAAAGTCTACAAAATCCATCATATAGAATTTGAAAGAGACAATCACCTAAAGAGTTATATCATATAACTCCCACATCTCCTAGAACATAAGCTTGCAATTATGTAAGTTTCTTGAATTTTGTCTCATAATATACACACCAATTTTAATTATGTGATTTGGCATCAAGCCTAATAGTACACACCAATTTTGAGTATTAAGCAATTAAACCGAGCCTACACCTTATGTTCTTTTTGTGCATGTGCTATACTTTCTCGAGCACAAAATCTTACGATATGCACTAAGGTGTTCATGATTGGCTAGTGAATAGTGATGAGATGGTTATTTATGCCTTTCTCAAAAGGATCAAGTTTGACAGTCAAATAACATGTGACTTCAAGATTAAGACAAAGTGATAAACACCATAAACATTTTTCCCACACAACATGCACTACAAAGTTTCAACTAGTCAAGTGCAATAAATAAGCTCATCAAAGCTAAACAAAGTACAAAAGACATGTCATGTGAAAATAAATTGATCAACCTTGTTTTCAAAAACAAAGAGAATAGTGCAAAAACACAATTTGCTTCCTTTTCTTTCCTTTTTTTATTTTTTTATTTAGAATAAAAACACCTAGCATGAAATGCATGAATGTTATGCAATGCAAATCCTAGAAACAAAAGGAAAAACACAAAAATCAAAGAACAAAGAACAATGGTTACAAAGGGAAAAATAATGAAACACAAGGACCACGTTAGAAAGACTCAATTAGATCGAGTCTTTTGCATCCAAAACCTTTTAGATGCACCACGAGTATTTGAGTTTGTATTCACATTAGAGTGATTTCTAACTCCAGAATTGGAATAAAGGTTGAGAACTTTTACCAATTCACCAATAAGTGTTATAGGATCTTGTGCTTATGGCACATGCACTTTTGGCTTGTTTGCTCTCTTAGTAGCTTACAGCTTGTAATAGTTTGGTCGTATATATCCAGACTTCCCACAAAAATGACAAACCCAAGCAGGCTTACCATGCATCTTGTCCTTAGAAAGGGTAGACTCCTTAGGTTTAGACTCTTTTAGATCAACCGTAATCTTTTTAGATGGTGAAACTTCTATAGGTTTGACAACCTCACTCACAGGGGGTTTGGCAGTTTCACTCACAACCTCATTCACAAAAGGTTCAGAAGAAGATGAAGGAACAAAGTTTGTGGAATAGAGAGCAGACACAGAGATGCTTTCAACAAAACCTAATCCAGATTTGTTAGAATGAGACTTTTGAACACTCAGCATTTGATCTAGTTTAGAACTAGCAGATCTAGCAACAGATAAATCAAGTTCCAAAGATTTAACTTTATCAAGTAATAGCATATTCTCAGTTTTCACATTGTTCAAAAGTTCATTAGCATAAAAAAGTTTAACAAGCAAATTCTTCTTATCAAGCTCAAGAGATTCAATTTTCTTCAGGCCAAGTCCAACATTCATAGCATCCTTTACAATAACTTTGCAAAGTTTATTGTAGGCCTTTTGAAGATCTGCATCCTCAGAGAGTTCCCCATCAGAAGGGTTCTTTTCAATAGATATGCTTTCATTTACTATAGCAGTAGCAGTGAAAGCAATGAAGTTTCCATCCTCGTCACATTCTGACTCATCATCAGAAATTTTACCATCACTAAGGGTTACAACCATAGTCTTACCCTTAGACTTCAAGTAAGTAGGACACTTAGATTTCATGTGACTATACCCTTGACATCCAAAAAACTGAGGACCCATAGAATTATTTGAAGATTGACCTACTTTTTCTCTAGGTTTATCATTATTGTTAACCTTAAAAGGATTATTCTTCCTAAAATTTCTAAGTTCAGCAGTGTTCGTACCTCTTGCATTTCTATTATTATTCCTGAGAAAGTTTCTAAAGTTCTTGGCCAGGTAAGTAATCTTTATAGCAGAGAGCTCATTATCAAATCCACCAACCTCAACATCATCAACTGACTTAAGAGCCATTGATTTGGATTTGCTAGTTTTGGGTAGGTCCAACTCATAAGATTGAAGTGGTCCTACAAGTTCATCAACAATGATGAAGTCCACATCCTTGTTCTCAGTTATGACAGTCACCTTGGGTCTAAAGTTCTCAGTTAAAAATCTAAGAATCTTCCTAACAATTTTAGGTTGATCATAGATTTCACCCAAATTATAAGCAGAATTAATAATGTCATTAAGTTTAGCATAGAATTCATTAAAAGATTCATCATCAGACATCTTAATGCTTTCAAATTTAGAAATTAATTTATGTAATTTGTTGATTTTGACAGCCTTTGTGCCTTCATGCACAGTTTGGAGGACATTCCAAGCAGTATAAGCAACCTCAACATTAGAGATTCTCTTAAATTCCTCCATAGAAATAATGTTAAAGATAGCATTCACAGTTTTGCTATTGAACGCGGCTGCTTCTTTTTGAGAAGTTTGCCACTCACTAACAGGAGTAGTGGGCTTTACCCATCCGTATTCAACGGAGTTCCAGACTCTCTCATCAATCGATTTCAGGAATGTTTTCATCCTTACTTTCCAATAAGCATAATTATTCCCATCAAAGTGAGGAGGAATAACCAGAGAGTGTCCGTTTTCCATGACAATAGGAGTCAAGGATCAGCTCTTAGATCAAAAGATTTAAAACAAAAGAGCTACTCGCTCTAATACCACTTGATAGTTTTTAGACCCTTTAAAACCACAATTAGACTAACCTAGGTAATTAGCCAAGTTGTTACTTAGTCAAATTATTCAAATCTAGATTATCACAAACAAAATAATCATATCATGTAAAGTAGCGGAAATATAAAAGACATAAGATATGATCACCCAGGAAACCAAACCAGTAAAAACTTGTGGATGATTTAATCTAACTATCTTCAAGGTAAACTTAAATCCACTATCTTGAAAGAATCGAAGTTCATACAATAAAACTTACAAGCCCCCACGCTTGACTTCTTATTGATACCCACCAGTAGAACTTACTGACACGACCACGTGCAAGCTCCGAATTCACAAACTCCTTCTTTCTTGGATTCACCACCAGATACAAGCATCCACGCTTGTGTTTCTTTAGGCTTCAATGGCAGCAATTGAGTTGATCATCAAGGTGTAGAAAACTTCTTCTCCTTGAAAACCCTAAGCTTATGTGAAGGAAAGTTCCTCAAAGATCTCACAAGAGATTCACACAAACCGCAATATGAGCAACATTAAGAAAAACATTCAACAACAACATTCACAAATTAGAAACCCTAAAACGTTTTAATTAAAATAGGGCTAAGTTGCAATTCTGCAGAAAAAACATTCAGACCCGATTTTCGATTGATCGAGCCTAAGCTTCGATTGATCGAAATAGGCTGAATTGCTTTTTTAAAACTTGAAACAACTTATTCCAACTTTACATAAACAAATCAACTTTGAGCAAATCTAAACACAACTAAACACATTGTTTTGATTATGGTTTACCAACAATACAAATTAGAGTTCTAAATACATAAAAACCTAAGTCTTTAGAACCTAACAGGAAGGATAACCTAGTTTTGCAAATTGATCTGACTTAACAGCCCCAATTTTATTTTCCTTTCACCCTTTCGTTTTAACTTATGCACAATTGGCCTAAATTTAGGCCCATCACGCACAGGGGGCATGTGTTAGGCTATAAATAAATAAATAATAATAATAATTGTTCACATGTGTGAGCATGTGACTTAAGGGGTTGGATCTTGATCAATGTAAACCATGGCCCAAATCTTGATTAATGTAAACATTGGCCCAAATAAGCAAAACTTGCAAGACCTGTTATAAAGAGAATATCATAGTCAATTATCCACTAAGTCAGAGTGCAATAGAAGTTACCAAAACCTAAGGAGAAGTACAGTAACTGTTTTGTCTACTATAAATAAAGATTAAAGGTATTATCAGAAGACACAACAAAAAATCTGATAAACTTGATTCACATACCCAGTTAATGGAAGGATAACTTCATGTTTGTAAGTGCGTTTGCCTCACATGAATTATCAAAGTATAGTTTTTGTAATTTAACTTAGGTGTTTGTGTGACTTGAATTTTTTTTATTTGTATGAACTTGAATTTTGAATTAAGATATCTATATATTGTGATTACAATGCTTGTTCCCTTATTTTTCTTAGTTGAATATTTTGTACTTTGGAAGTCCTATTAATTTAGGTAGTGGCAGAGCCCATCAATTTGGTGCGAAGTCTTGTCTAATAAGTAGTTTTTTCCAAGAAAGTTTGTATTCTCACAAACAGAGGATGCTATGGTTTTTTGGATTTGCAGTGGAGGATGATATAGGTTTTTTGGATTTGGGTCTTGATGCTATGGTTTGGCTGGATTTTATGGCTGGTGGTGGTAGTAGCAGATCTGAGGAAGAAAGACAAGAAAAGAAAACTGTAATGGAGGGTTAAGAGGGTTAACAGTGTAAGGGTTTTTTTGTCTTTTAAGAACCAAATTGGTCATTTTTAAAATATCTTGGACTAACTATGATTAACCCAAACCTCAGGGGTGTTTTTTGGAATTTATCTTTAATATTTTTTGAAGAAATTTTTTTTTTTTTGTTGAGAAAGTTTTTAGAAGAATTGGTCATGGTTAATTGCACACATCATGCATTTGTCCTCACGTATTGTATTCAATAAAAAAAAAAAAAAATGGCACTTCTGTAAATAAATATACATGCAATGGTATTTGTAAGTAAGATACCTTCCAAGAAGTTTCATTCCAACTTAACAAATGAAAAGCCTACTGACTCCTTGTCTTTATTTCCCAATTCTTTGACACTACATCTTCGTATTCTTTTGTTTGTATGGTATATATATATATATATATATATATATATATATATATATAGTGGTATGTTTTCTTTTTTTAGTGTTTAATTTGTCGATTGGAGCGAATGGATGTGCGAGTAAAAGACAATGAGTTTACGAGTGAAATTGAAGACTTTGTCAAATTGCGCATTAGAGCCGGTCTGTTCGAAGGTTTATACCATGGAATCTTCGTGGAAGACTTACCTACTTTGATGAGCTTTAATCCCATCACCTCACAATTTACAGTTTGATAAAGAAACACAATTTACATATACCTTGAACGCTGAAACACAATTTACATGTACTTGAACACTGAAGACTAAGTCAATTGCGTGTTGTCAAAAAAGTCAGATTATTCATTACTCTGTCATTCACTTTTTGAAAAATGAAAGAGCCTCGAAAGTTTGCACCATGAAATCTTCGCCGAAGTCGGACTTTACTATTTTCAAGGCCTTCACCTCCAATGTTGAAATCAAGGGGCTCCGTGGCCCAAGATAAATAAATAAATAAATAAAAATTGGCCCCCTGACCCAAAGAAGTGTTTTACTTCTTTTTAGCGGCTTTGCATATATCCCACAGCTCAGCTAACACAACCATCCAATTTTCCAAGTAACTATAGCCAAACATCCAAAAAAAAGGAAAAAACAAAAATAAATAATAATAATAATTTCCCTGAAGTTACCCGCTTGACTTAGACTACCTTTTCATGACGCGGAAAAGCATAAAAATCAGGAAAAAAGTAGAAAAATTTCCACAGCCTCCTTTCTTGACTTGACCAACACCAACGCGTCTTCCAAACCAACACGTTTTTCTTGACTTGACTAAGTTAGTATTCGGTGTGCATATATCCCACAGCTCAGCTAACACAGCCATCCAATTCCAATTCCAGCAAAGGGCAATGGCAAATCTCAGCTTGCTCCTACTTGTATTTCTCATCTTCTTCACCCCTTTACTCTCTTGTCCCAGTGAAGAGCCCGCTGTGCAATTTAGAATCAGGGAATTCTAGCTTAAATTCCAATCAATGGGACATGGTCAATTGTCTCTTCAATATCTTAATATGCTATTATCTTTTCTTGATTGTGCTAAAAACTTGGCAAGCATGTTTGGATAATCAATTCCCCCTCCTCTTTGATATAGATGATCATTTTGTTTGACTGTTTGATTAAGTTGATCATCTCTTTATTCACTTGATCACACTGTTCTTATACTTTATATTTGTCTAATGTCTGTTGTGCAAGTATTTCAGGTAAAATAGGGTCAAGACTCAATATGTTGCAACATTTTTAGATTGTGTGAGTGATTTGTTTCCAATATTCCAATTCACATTTAAATCTACTGTCCATATTACGGTGTTTTGTCATACAATTGACTTTTATTAAACCTATTCTTTTATAGATAAAATTTAGTTATAAAATTGGTTAAATAATATCTTTTTATTGAAAATGAATTTTGACAAATCCACTACTGGATTATATTTTCTTCGTAAGTTTTTGTAGTTTAAAATTATGCATAATATATAAACTAATAGATTCTAGAATAAATAATGTCTGTTCGACATAAAATTTGTCATCTTTATTAAGAGCGTAAAGAATATATAATTTAACGGTTAGATTTTTAAAATATGTAATAATATTTATTTTATTAATTAAGATGGCAGTTAGACGGTAATTTAACAACTTGATGTGGTCCTATTATAATAATCACTTTTCTATGCTCTTATTAGCCAAGTGGAGTGTCACTCATCTTTCTTAATCCTGCAAAAGAAAAAGGGTATTTTAGAATATAATTAATGCTACCTTAACAAATAAAAAGGTACACTAATGTCAATTATCAAATGTCAAATATAAATATTTTTTTAAAAAAAAAGTCATGTTAATGAATGCCTTTAGGTCATTTGTTATTGGACATTTTAAAGAAAATTTTAATACCAATTTAATAGAAAATATAAAAATTTGTTAAATAAGTTAATTACTCTTTTCTAGAAATATTCATTAAACCAATATCTTAAGTCAAATATGGGCATGTTTGCTACATGTGTTTAAAAACTGAAAATTCTTACTCCTTCCGTCCCATTTTGTTTGTCCTATTTGAAAAGTCAAACATTTTAAGAGTACAACATTTATTGTCTTGTCTGTCTTATAAAAATGTATAAGTTTACAAAACTACCCTTAAATAAATTTATTAATTTTTTTTTTAAAAAATGTTATTCTTAATGAAGCTTAAGGGTATAATAGGAACATTAGTAAACTAATAACTTTTATATTTAGAAACAGGACAATATTTTGGGACATCTCAAAATAGAATAAAGGACAAACAAAGTGAGACGGAGGGAGTATTTGAAAATATTTATAAAAATACGTGTAGATAAAAAAGTAGGTAAAAATATGTAAAATGTTGTTTTAAGACTGAAAATAGTAGTTTGAATATACAAATCAAACACTACTGGAGATGATAAAAAAAAATTTCCCTCAATAAATGATGAGATTTGTAAGGTGGGCGACCGTACACATCAAAAAGCAACTTTTGATTTTAGACTGACGACATTTTTGGCTGAAGTCAACAAAGCTGCCTTCAAAGTCGTCTTTTTAAATGATATTGATGCTTACCAAAATCTTCCAATCTGCTTTAACTTTAGAGGTTAGTGTTTTACGTTTGAATACTTTGATTGACCATTCTTCATTCAACAAATTTATGGTGAATGAAGAATGGTCAATGTTTCTTGTAATGTGGATGCAAATTTATTGGTTGCAGTCTTTGGTCTATCGCTACTCTTTTTCGTCAATGTTTCTCTCTTTTTTATTAATTTATGATGGGCTTTAAATGTAGGACGTTGTTGTTTTTTATTAATTTAAGATTGTAGCCAGACTATAATTTAACCAGTTTTACAACTAAATTTTATCATTGAGAAAGTTTGGTTGTAAATTTGGTTGAAATTAATAGTTACAAATCTTATTAAAAAAAATTAATATGAGTACATATTTTGAAAATTTAATCGTTGAATTACACGTTATTTACAAATTATTTATATTCTTAATACGCATATAAAATTTAATACCAATCAGTTGTTATCTACTATTCGATCCATAAACTTATTTTAATGCATAATTTTAAATTATAAAAATTTGAAATTTAAAAATTTATTGATAATATAACTATTGATATTTAATTATTTGAAAAACTTTGAGAACATTGGAGGATATAAAAAGAAAATGTTATTCGTCAAAACTCACATCTAATAAAATAGTAAAATATTGAGTGAAGTAAAAACAATATCTTTTCGTTGCATATAAATATATAGATATATTTTTCTTTTCTTATTATCTATATTCAATATATATATATATATATATATATATATATATATATATATAAAGCTGAAACTTTTGATGCTCTCACAATTATCCACATCAGCACAATTTTTTAATAAATTTAAAAAATAAAAATAAAAACTCTTCACTCAAAAAATATTTTTTTTATAATAAATATAAATATAAATATATATATATATATATATATATATAACTGAAACCTCTTAAACTTTCATAATTTTCAACGTCAGCATAATATTTAAATAAAATTATTATTTTTAGTTTAAACTTAATCATGAGTGAAACTCTATCTCTCTAATAAGTTCAATTTAAACTCAAACTCATCATTATCATTTTTTTAAAATAAAATTATTTTTGTTTAATTAAAACTTAGCAAGGAGTAAAACTCTATCTCTCTAATAAGTATAACTTAAACTCAAACTCAAACGTTGATTATTTATATAAAAACAAAAATTATGATAGGATTAAAAAAAAAAAAAATTATGAGACTCACGTGGGTTTGGTTTTTGGGTTAAAATTTCTACTAATTATTATTTTTATATTGTACATGGCAAATAAAACCTCTCTATTTTTTTGGAGAAAAATCAAAGATGCAACATAGTCTTCCAGCCTAGGGAACAAAATTTTTTATTTGGTATGTTATATATAAATTTATTGAATTTGGTTTGGTTCTAATGTAGAATTTGAAGATTCTATAAATTTTGAAGTTTAAAGTCTTGGAGTTTTTGGTATTTGCGTCTCAGTAGGTTGATCTTAATTCTTCACCTTAAATGTTTTTTATTTAGGTTCATATGATTTTTTTTTCTTATTAAAAGCTATATTTTTGGTTGATTAATTATTTTTTTGGATTAATTTCAATTAATTTTTTTTTCCAGAATGAATATTTACTCATTATTAGATTTTTTTTTTCAAAGCCAATAGTTTTTCCATGCATCGCACGGATTAGCGACTAATTATTATTATTATATATATATATATATATATATATATATATAACCGAAACTTTTAAAATTCCCACAATTTTCCAAGTCATCACTTTTTATTTATTTATTTTAGATTTTATATTTTATATCTTATATATTTATTATTTCTCTTCCCACGTCAACATTAGTTAAAAAAGAAACCAAAATTCTGATTTTATATGATACTCCCTCCATCCCACTTTGTTTGTCCTATTTGAAAAGTCAAACATTTTAAGAGTACATCATTTATTGTCTTGTCTGTCTTATAAAAATGTATAAGTTTACAAAACTACCCTTAAATAAATTTATTAGTTTTTTTTTTTAAAAAGTGTTATTCTTAATGAAGCTTAAGGGTATAATAGGAACATTAGTAAACTAATAACTTTTATTTTTAGAAACAGGACAATATTTTGGGACATCTCAAAATGGAATAGAGGACAAACAAAGTGAGACGGAGGGAGTAGATATTAGAAGCTCATAAGTAGATACATATTGTTAGATTAATGCCACTTAGCCAGTTGCCATGCATTAAGAGTCCCATTAGAAATTGAATTTTCTTGGAGTGGTGTGGAAGTCTTCAAATCACATCAGACTTGCTCCTTCACAGTGAAGGAGGTACCGACTTACTCTCCTATATATATTCCCACTTACTCTCAATTTTTAGCACCTTCCTCTCTATCTCACGTATTAGAAACCCTTATATCTACTTCCTTTGTCTACCACTGCGCCTCCACTTCCTCACAAAGGCTCAATTGAAAGCCTTTGAAAACCTTGATTGAGAGAACCACTTGTAAGGTAAGTGATTAGTCTTCACCAGACTCTCCTTCATGATTTCCTTTTGTTCTTCATTGGATTATACCATTCTTTATCTTGTTTTTTTTCTTAGTCTCCTTTCTAATTATATATATATATATATATATTTTGTGTTTGTGATTAAGCAGTTCTGTGCAACTTTCAAAGTTTTTGAAGAGCTTTATAATTTTGAAGAAGTATTTCATAATTTTAGGGACCCAATCACTCAAAGGTACGGGTCTTTTCCTTTTTTCTTTGTTCGTGGATTATTACACAATATATGGTCAATTAATCGCGTTTATGTATAGTGGTCATGCTTTAATTAATGAAATTTGGTTGATATTTGCACATGAAGGTAGCTGCAACAAACCTCGGCTTGACTAGACTGTGTTATTGTTTATTAATGTATGGTAATCTCTTCCCCTATTCTGGTAGTGGCTGAACAGGGTGTACACTTATAGGTGTAAATGGTTTGTTGGTTGTTGTTGAGAATTTTTTTTTTTTTTTTTTTGAGACCGAAGATAGAATATATATTATTGATTGAAAAGGTGTTACATGAAGAGTACAAACAGGTTACACATAAAGATTACACCTGACCGAGTTTACATTGTGGGCCTTATGCAAAAATCAAAGCAATTAACAATCATGAAATAGCTCAATTATTATAAGGAAAAGCAATTGAGTGTGCCTTATGTTTCATACTTTCATTGTCTATAGATGTTGATTGATAGTATTATTGTTTAGACCTTTAGTTTAAATAGAACCCCATTATTTATTTAACCTCGAGAAATTGTGAGTGCTAATTTTGTATAAGATCCAGTTCCAGTTCTGTGCATGATGTATCACTTTCGGAAAAAAAAATAGTGAACATTTAGTGACAAACATTTTCATCTGAGCTTCTAAAATTTTTCCTTTTGATACATATATACCGGAATTCTGAATTGGTTGCATATATATCTTTGTAAAATCATAAATAATAGTATAATACTATGTAAGAAAGAAATTGGATAAATATAATTTAAAAAAAAAATTAACCAAAGAAAACAAAATTCAACTTTTTCAAAAACAACTACCAAACAAATTTCCTGAATTTTGTTTTTAAAAAATGTGTTTCTCAAAACAACTAACCAAACATGTTTTTCATTTTGAAAACAGAAAAAATTTGTTTTTTTTTTTCTTTTTCCCTTAAAAACAAGAAAACGAAAATAGAAAATGAAAACAGTTACCAAACATGTCCTAAGGCTTTGATGGGTTGTGTTTAGATTAATGGAGAATGTTTTTTCGTTTGTTCTTTTGTTGAACCTGAGTTCTGATTTAGATATATAGATATATTGAATAATATGTTTGTGCACAGTAAGGAAAACACACATGCATATTTCTGGGGATTGGTTTTGTTTAGCGATTATTAAACGAGAATTTGGTGGAACATTAACTTAAGTGGGTCAATTTTATCGGGCAAAAATTGTGTGATAAAAGCCTTATAGAAGCAGTATATTTTTGGACTTTTTTCCTGGTTGATTTATTCATTTATATTATTATTATTATTATTATTATTATTATTATTATTAAAACTTATAATTGAGTTTCAGTTTGTTTGAAGTCAAGAAAAAGAAAATTTTATATATTAATCTAGATATTTCTAGGGACTGGTTTTGTTTAGAGATTATTAAATAAAAATCTGTGAACCAGTTTATTTATTTTCCCAGTATATTTAAATCTCAGCCAAATTGATCTAAAGTAGGATTAAGTTAAGGAGATAATTTGATTATGCGTTGATGTGTTTATATTTGATCCCTTGCTCCTGAAAGCATAAATTTTCTGAGAGATTCATTCTACTGTAGTTTGGTGCATGGACGGAGTCCACATTGACTGTGTAATGAATAAGAGTAAAGATTTCACCTTTTAGAGATCAAGAATATCTTTTAAGCAGAATTATTAGGCTTAAAGATTTCACCTTTAGAGAACATTATTATCTTTAAAGTGGGATTATTAGACATCATCATTAGAGATGGAAGGTGGGTCTCCACCATGTGTGTGACTGTGTGTGTGTGTAGGTTCAATGTTGTTTGGTATGATGCAGAGGATGCTAGTTCAACTAAATTAGAAACCTAATTCAATTAAAATTAGTAGAGACAGAAGTTACCACATAGAGTAGAAATCTAATTCAATTGAAACTAGCAGAGATAGCTAAGAACCTTGTATAATATAAAATATATAATAGTGTTCTGTATTATATGTTAATATATTTATATTTGGTTTTGAAATTTGCTATTATTGTTTTAAAGTGTGAATAATAAAGGAAAAAATGTTCCAGATTCAAAAGCTATAGTACTTTTGGTTTGTTCAATATGTGTGTATATATATATATATATATATATAATTTTTTTTCCCCCCAATCATCGATTTGTGCTCCTTTTTCTACTAACTATATAAGAAGAGGCAATGCCTCTACAGTGCCCCTTTTGGTGTAGTGAGCCATTTTTTTCCCCAAAGTTTTGAATAGTTGCTATAGTGCCACTTTGGTTTGTTCAAGTGGCACTGTAGTTACAGTAGCTACAGTGTTTTTTCTTCAGTTTTCCGTTTGTACTTTTTTTTCCTTTTAAATATTTATAAGAACCCACATATAAATTGTTATACTGACACAACAAATTTCGCAAAATTTTTACAATTATTGAGGTGTCAATTTCTTACAAATTAAAATAAAATAATAAAATATGAAACTATAACCAACTACAGTACTTTTGGTTTGTTCAATATGTACTATTCATCGTTTTTTTTTATTTTTTATTTTTATTTTTTCCCAATCATCGATTTGTGCTCTTTTTTTTTTAATTTTTTTAATTTTTTTATATATAAAAAGAGCGAATAAGCTCATGAATAGTGTTATGAATAGTATTTTTGGTTTAGTAACTTGCATTTTTCCTTTTTTTTTTTTTTTTTTTTTTCCCTTTAAGTTCACAAACTTGGTTTGAGCTTGGTTTTTTTTTCTTTTAAAGGATTTTTAAATGTTTACTTTTTACTTGTAATGTAAGCTTACATTGTATACACAAAAAGTAGTAAATATTGTATACATTTGCAAAAAAAAAATTGTACAAATTTTGCAAATGTGTACAATATTTACCAATTTTTATGTGTTTACAATATAAATTTACATTTTAAGTGCAATGTATATTTCAATATATATATATATATATATATATATATATATATATAAAAGTGAATGGGAAAAATTACAGTAATTTCGCTACAGTAGTTATGGTTTGTTTAATTTTATGGCCTTTTTTTTTTTTTTTTTTTTTTTTGTGAATGCATAAAGTTGTAGTATATTTGTTATATTGTTTTTGGTTTATCCACAATAGTTTTCACAACATTTTCATAACAAATCAAATATGGTAAATTGTTATTGTTTCTAATTTAAACTTACTAATGAAACTACTTTTTTGCCCACCAATAACAACTTGTAGTAACTTATTACTTATAATTTGTTGTGAAAATATCATGAACATAACATTTTTTTGTGTGAAAAATGTTAAGACATCTTGATGTTGTCATAATATTTTCAAAACTGCTGAACTGTCAATTCTTTATAAGTTAAAATAAAATATAACAAATTTATAAAGGTATTATGAAAATGTTGCGTCATTCCGTTGTGTTTTTAGAAATTTTTTGTTGGTTTAATCAATTTTGTTGAGCCAAAATTCACTATTTCACATACAATTTTTTTGAGTTGACTTTTTGTATATTTTTTTCTTTACATACTATTTTATGTAAAAACACATAGTTTTGCACGAAAAAACAAAAAAAAAAAACTTAGGAAAAAATCATTTTTCATCTTTTATGTTTTGGGTAGTTTACAATTCTTCCTTAAACTTTAAAATTATGCAATTTTTCCTTAATATTTTGAAAAAGAGCAAATATGTCATATTGTTATTCTCTTAGTTAAACCCTAATGAAAGCTTATGATTCTTAAAATATTTTACTGTGTAATGTTTAAATTACTCTAGCTAGAATGATGATATTCAATGACACAAGCCTTTTGTTATCTTTTTTGTTTTTTATTTTAAATTTCTTAGCAAAACTTAGTTGTTTATTGTTGGAAGATGAAGATATTTGTTATCATTCTTTGAAGTTTTTAGAGAATAAATATATTGTCTTTAGCAAGTAGGTACTAAAAAACTATTATAGTTAAATAAATATTTATATGTTAAATAGTTACTCTAACTTTATGGTTGATCAAAATTCTTAAACGAATGAGATTAACTTTTTTCGACATAATTATTAAAATTCTTAAAATTAATGTCTCTTTTGATTAATGTAAATCTCTATATATTTTAAAAATCAAATAATTCATATCTTTGTTTTATAATACAAATAAAATCTAGAATTGACTTTAATTATTATAGTACTTTTTTTCCACTGCAAGCACATGCCTTGCACATGTTGCTCTAATTAGTTAGTCTAAAGTCTTGAAGGCTGTATAAAATGTTTTTAGGGAGTTGCTGAATTTGACTTTTTGTAATGGGTATGCCTTAGGCATATGTTACTAATAAAATTTTTTCTAAAATGGATTGTCAAAAGACTAGACCTCTTTATAATTCAACAATCTTACTGCGAAGGCTCTATGAAATTACAAGAATACACCATCAAAGATTAACAAAATGCCATTATTTACTTGTGCAGCCCTTTTTGTTAATGGAGTGGCCTTCAATAAAGTTTTTCCTATGGGCTTTATTACTCTTTATTCTCATTCGTGAGAATAAATGTTGTATGGAGGAAGAGATGATCGGTTTGTTAGAATTGAAGGGATTTTTGGAATCCAGTATTAATAATACCAACCTTCTTCTATCATGGGTTAACGAGGCAAAGAGTGAGTGTTGTAATTGGGAGAGGGTTAGGTGTAATGCCACCAAAGGTCATGTGATTGAGCTCTCTCTCAACAATTTGTGGCAATATGAGAATTTGGCTAGTGATTATGTCGATGTTTGGCTAAACGTGTCTCTGTTGCACCCTTTCAAGGAGCTACGAATTCTTGATTTGTCTTCCAATAGTTTCCGTGGCTGGCTAGGAAATGAAGGTATGTGAGCATCTTCTTACTTTCAAAGACTAACTTGATATGATTAGGGATAAAAAAAACCCCAATTTTTTTTACAGAACCCAATTGATGCATATATATATATATATATATATATATATATTTTTTTTTTTTTTTAACAGAACCCAATCGTTTTACTAAGCTCAGCAAGCTAACAGACTTAATTTTAAGCGATAATTCCTTTGACAAGGAAGTTTTGAAATTCTTGGATGCCTTTCCAGCTCTCAAATATCTGGACCTATATGGCAATATAATGGAAGGGAATCTTTTGGGCGATGGTACGTGCAATTTTCTTCAATTTGCATTTTAACCGAATTTTTTGTTCATTCTAATATGAAATGTGTTTAGTTCTGTTAGTTTCAATTTGACAAATGGTTCATCAAAAAATATATTTGATAAATGCATATATCTTCACTGGTGATGTAGAACTAGTTAATTTAAGCAACTTGGAGGTCCTCATCTTGGGAGATAATCGCCTTACTGGAACCCTGCCATTCAAGGGTAAACATTACAACATCTATTGTTAACGGCTACAAAAATTTGCTTGTGATTAGAAAAGTCTTTTAGTATAAACCAATTAGCAATATTAAAAATTTTCTGTTGACAAAATTTCTCGTCATTTCTCTTAACAGATATGGCAAGTTTCAGCAATTTGGAGATTTTAGATTTGAGCAGAAATCATTTCACTGGAAGTATTTCTCCACATATTGCAACACTATCTTCTCTCAAGGCTATATCATTAGAAGCCAATAGTCTAAATGGAACTTTAAATCAAGGTAAGAATCTTCCAAATTGACATGTCATGCTAATTCTTGTGGTGACACATATTTAGCATAGACATTGCTAATCCTTTTGCTTTTGACAGAACTGTGTTCATTGAAGAAACTCGAAGAGTTAGATCTTTCTTCTAATGATTTTGAAGGGATCCTTCCTCCATGTTTAAACAACTTGACATCTCTTACGTTGTTCGTTATATCATACAATCGGTTCAGTGGAATCATATCTTCAACTTCAATAGCTAATCTGACAACCTTCAAGTTCATTGATCTGAGTAATAATCTTTTTGGTGGAAATTGGTCTCCATCTCTAATAGCCAGCATGACATCCCTTGAGAACATTGATCTCAGTAACAATCTTTTTGAAGGATTATTCCCTTTTAGCTCATTTTATAATCACTCAAAGCTTAAGGTGATTCAATTATTGAATGACGACAACAACAAACTTCACATAGAAACTGAAAACCCCAGCTGGGACCCTTTGTTTCAATTACAAGTCTTAGTATTGTCTAATTGTAATCTAAACAATCCCACTGACAACTTTCTCAAGTTTCTCTTAGGTCAGCATGATTTAGAAGTTCTTTTTTTGTCCAGAATGAAGTTAAAAGGAAGCTTCCCCAGTTGGTTGCTTAAAAACAATAGTAGACTACAATGGTTGAATCTTCAAGGTAACTCTTTCATGGGTCCATTACATTTGCCATCAAATCAAAGTATAGATCTTTCTTTTTTGGATGTCTCTAATAATAGTTTTGATGGGCAGCTTCAAGAAAATATAGGAAAGATTATTCCAAAATCAGAGATTCTAATTTTATCTTACAATAATTTTGAAGGTAGACTCCCATCCTCAATTTGTGACATGAGTAGTTTGAGAGTATTGGATTTGTCCTCCAATAATTTTTCTGGAGAGTTACCAATGGATATAGTTGCCAATTGCACCTTATTGATGGCTTTGAGGTTATCAAATAATCACTTTCAAGGTGAAATTTTCTCAAAGCACTTCAACTTATCTTCACTGGAGGTTTTGGAATTGAGCAATAATCATTTTATAGGTTCTTTTCCAGTGGTACCCTCAAAGTACTTGATGCACATAGATGTTAGCAGTAATCATATGTCTGGTACAATTCCTGAATGGATAGGAGGAAATCAAAGTTTTGATATAATAGCATCGACTCTTAACTTGAGTAGCAACTTTTTTGAAGGTCAGATTCCATGTGGAGTAAGTGCATTTGATATAATAGACCTTTCTCGGAACTTGCTTTCTGGATTGTTACCGTCTTGCTTGAATTTACAGAAGGTTCAACACCTACTTTTGCATGGGAACAAACTCACAGGATCACTACCAAAACCCATTCTCAATTCATCATATCTTTTGACATTGGACATTAGAGATAATAACATTTTCGGCAACATCCCTGATGAAATTGATGGATTTCCAAACTTAAAGGGCATTTTGTTGAGGGGCAATAATTTTAGTGGTTTGATTCCGAAGAAGCTGTGTAGGTTAAAGATGTTAAGTATTATTGATCTTTCTAAGAACTCTTTTTCTGGAACAATACCATACTGTTTTATGAACATAGCCCTTGGGAAACCAGTAGAGGGTGTTTTTGACTATGGCAGTCATAGTTCTATGGCTTTCCCAACTGGTGTTTTCCCATATAAATCTCTTTTAAATGTGGATTTTCAAATTGAAGGGTCATATACTTACTTCAACACTCTAGTTAAGATTGAGATTGTGACGAAATACAGGTCTGACCTGTACATGGGTCCCGTCCTTGATAGGATATCAGTATTAGACTTGTCATCAAACAGGCTAACAGGTGAAATCCCTCCAGAGCTAGGACAATTATCTTCAATTCATGCATTGAACTTGTCTTACAATCAGTTGATAGGTTCTATTCCAAGAACTTTCTCAAATATGACTCAAATAGAAAGTTTAGACCTTTCTCACAACAATCTCAGTGGGAAAATTCCTTCAACGTTGATGTTTTTGAATTTTCTCGAAATTTTCAATGTGGCTCACAACAACTTATCCGGGGAACTTCCAGACATGAAAGCACAATTTGGAACATTTGGAAAGAGTAGCTACGAAGGAAATCCATTTCTTTGTGGTCCACCGCTGGAGAAAAGTTGCGTTAAGATAGATGGGTCCCCTCCATTACCAGAAGAAACTTTAGAGGCGAGTGATGGAAAATGGTATCAAATTGACCTTCAAGTCTTTTTTATAAGTTTATCAGTATCTTACATTATTTTCATGTTAGGTGTTTTTAGTATTTTTTATATTAATCCTCGTTGGCGGAAACAATGCTTCAACCTGGTTAATGATTGTATGTACCGGTGTTATTATTTTGCTTTAGATACCCTAAAAGGGATGTGTAATTAGATGTGCTCAGTTTTTATAATAAACTTTTGGTGGTAGTATTGATAATACCTATGTGAATGCATATGTGTATGTTTAGTTATGAATAATGGTTATCATGCTCTATTATGAAACAAGGAGTTCACTTAATCACTTGTACTTTTTTATTTGTATTGTAATTCTTGTGACAAGTGGTTCAATCGATTAATGGATTTAAGGCAAATGCAAGGCCCAGTCTGAGCTTGTTTCGAGAAGTAAAATAGACCGAGATCTAACACTACAATGGATGATTTGGATTGAGATATTCTAACCAGGATCCAGCCCAACAAAAAAAGGGCATTGTCTCAAAACTTCAATACATTAATATACACTATTTGCACACACCATCGAGACAGCTGATCAAGAGCACAAAGTTCGTATTGATCTAATCAAAGAATTTTATATCTTTTGCTAAGTCAATGAAGAAAGAGACGAGTGAATGAAAATTGTAGGTGATGCGAGCCAATTTCAAAAGAGTACTCTAGGGGGTGTTTGGTTTAGAGATGCCTCAAATTCAATTCTCAAAACTCATTTCTCATCGCTCTAAACTCTAATTCAATCCTCATATCTTTATCTCTACTTTTCTCTAACTCATTTCAGACACCTGGAAAAGAGTTTAAATTTTTAAATCATACACCGGTCAAAAGCTGTTGGTTAATCACCTCCACCTCCAAGCATCGTGACATATAAACAAAGACTGTCTTAATAGTTAATAACAAAAGCCAGTCATGATGGAAAAAAAAAAAAAAAAAAAAGGCAAACCACACCTTTATCTTTTGAAGCCAAAATTTTTGGCATGTCAATGGACTCTCACTGATTTTTGGGTATTGAAAATTCCTAACTAAAATTGAAATTCGTACACATGCTTAAAAGTGGCATATGAATCTATGACCAAAGGCTTGGGGAACAAAAATTGGGGTCTTGATCTCTCTATTAGCTGACCAAAGACTTTGGAAAAATTACCAAGTTTTTTTTTTAAAAAATTTGTGCGGTGGTGTGTTAATTAAAAAAAAAAAAGAAAAGGTTCACCAAAGATTGATATTTGAGAGAGAAAAGAAAGGAAGAGGAAAGAATCGGAACCCATGGCCATTGCTCCTTAAGTTCATTGCCTTCACCCACCACTAGCACCACTACCACAAACGGCGGTGGGTCTTCTAACTTTCTCTCACCATGAGGAACCCATGCTAAACTCCTCAAGCTTCAATCCTTCGCCGTTGGGCACCTAATTTCATCACCACCATGATTGGGTTTTTTTTTGGGCTTGGTTTGTTGGTTGATTTTCAAAATGGTGATGGTGGTTGTTTGTTTTTGGGTTTAGTTTTTGGGTTTTTTGAGTTTAATTGATTGTGGGTTTCAGTAATTTTGAAAGTGATTTATGCTAAAATTTCTTTGTATTTTTGGGTTTGTGAATCTTTTGTGTATTTTTGGATAACACCTTACTCGATGAAACAAAACTTTAGACAAGTGAACATTTAGAGATCATGTTTGGTTGGGTGGGAAGGAAGGAAAATAAATGGTGGGGTCTGGGTGTTATTTTCCTAGGCTCACCAAAAAGTTTTCTCTCCAAAATGGAGAGAAAACTGAAGGGAGAAAATTGGGCTGCATAACGGACAAAAATGCCCATGTCCAGTTCCATTCTCTCTCTCTCTCCTTCATTTTTTTATTTCTTGGGCAGTGGGTTGGCACGTTGCCCTTTTTTTTTTTTTTTTTTTTTTAACAAGACATGATTTCTTTTGGGGATATGATTTTTATTTTTTAATAAATTGGGTGATTGCTTTTTTTTTTTGGTTGTTTGTCACATTTTTGTTTTAATTGGCCATAGTTTTTTAACAAGGGTGTATGGGTAAATTTATACAAACTCACTTTTTCCATCCCTACACTTAGGGGTGTCAATTCGGGTTAGCGTGTTGGGTTTGTGTTGTGTCGAGGTAGGGGTATTCGACTAAATGGCTCAACCCTAACTCGACCCATTTAATAATTGTGTCATGATCCTTTAACCCTAACCCGATCTGTTAATTAAGCGAGTTGACCTGACTCAACTCATTTGACACACTTAATAAATGAGTTGTTTTGCGTTGACTTGAATGTAACACAACCCATTTCAACCTGTATAATATTAAATATAATATCCATCTAGAAATAAATTTTTTTATATCCCAAAAAGCAGTGCTTACAATTCAAGTCTTCAACCCATATTCAAAATAATATAGTTCAACAAAAATATAACATTCATCTAGAAAATAATTTCTTTACACTCCAAAAGAAGTGCATACACTTCAACCCAAATTCAAAATAACAAATTTTAACAAAAATAAAATAACATAGTTCAACGAAAATATAATATACTTGGAACTTTCACCAATTGCTAAGTATCAATATTGAAAGAATTTGAGCAAACAGTAGATTAATCCTAACTATGACCACGATTATCATTCATAGATTCTTTGTTGATGTCCAAATTCATAACATCTTCCACAATTTCATCCAATTTCATTTGTGCAAGTTCTATGCCAAAAAAAAAAAAAAAAGTATTAGGAGTTCTAGGATTTGTAAAGTTTCAATTTCCAATTATATCTCTTGTAAATTTTTGTAATTACTCACTGTTCTTTTTAAATTTAAAATATATGTTGGATATAAAAGGTATTTGAAAAATCTAAAATAAAATAAATATTTATTTGTTATATGAGTTAAACGGGTTGTGATAAGTGAGTCATTTCGAGTTGACACAAATAAATTGGCGTGTCAAACGTGTCTATTGCGGGTTACATGGGTTGACCCACTTATGACACGTTTCTTATTGTGTCGCTTTCAGGTCAACCCGTTTATGACCCAAACCCATTAAGGCCCAACCCTAACCCGAAAAAACCCGTGTCTGGTTCGTGTCGTGTTCACAGATTGGGTCGAACATTGATACCCCTACCCACACTTTTCCATTCCCAACCAAACAAAAAAGATAGAAATTAAAATCTTTTCTATCCTTCCACTTTTCCACTCCAAGAACCAAATGAACTCTAAGGGTTATGTGTGTGTCTATTCAAAGATGGGGATGGTGAATGGTGAGTATCAAATTTTGTCGTGCTTGGTAAAAACTAAAATTTGCTTGTTCAATCCTGGTGTGTATGTACTTTTCTTAATAAAATTCATCGTACTTCAGTCTACTTCTTGATTATTCATTGTTAGTTGGGTCACACCCAGCCCCCCAAAAACGTGACTTGTAGTTTGACAAAAATAAATCATTTAGTTTGCAACTTGCAAGAAATGAGTGTGACCCCCTTAATCCAATAATCAATGTAGCATCAACAACTCCCTCTTTCTTTGTGTTAGAGTTGTAGTTGTGTTTGTCTAGTCCTATTTCAAAAGCTCAAGCTAATAAATGAGGAGTTTGCTTATGTTTATCAAATTAATCCATGCACTAACATGGGCAATGAAGTAATTCTATTATGAGCAAGATTTAGGTATAGTACTTAGGTGTTGTTCCTTAGGTTCTCCTCTTAAGATTTTGCCATGTGGATTTTTTTTTATGGGATGAAAATTTATTTTTTAATTAAGTAGGCACATGGTAGAATCTTAAAAAGAGAATTTAAGGAATAGCACATAAGATACTGTACTTAAATTTTGTCTTTCTATTATCTTCATAATTGTAATTAGATAACAAACTAATTATATAGAAAATGGGGTTAATAGATTTTGTTTTTGATAATTCAGTAGTTGGGGGAGGGATTAGAAAGTGTCAACCAATTTAGCATAGCTTTACCTATAAGGCTCTTGGCAATAGTTTTCATTTCATGAAAATTGAAAAACTCTTTTTACTCTAATGTGTAAGAGTTTTAATGATTAGTCATACATTTATTTAAGAATTGGATAATTATATTTGAGAAAATAATCTAGTGGAAAGCTCCCAATTTCTTATATCTTGAATTGTTAGTATGTTGTATAAAATTTTTATTAAAAAAAATTGTAAACATAAAACGACAAGAGACAAAATTGAGTATATTGGTAACTAACAATATACCATTTTGCCTAAAAGTTTGGTTAGGGTGCATTTGAACATTATATTCATAATCCATGTAACTCAACTATATTCAGTTAAAATAGGGGGATTTTTTTTTTTTTTTTTTTTGGGTTTTTATGATTATGAGAATTCACAATTTCAATTTTAAAATGAATTCATTTTTAACATACGTTCTTCATTTCGTTAATCATGAATTCTCCTTATTCTCTCATATATTTGTCTGCCTAAATCCCGAATAAACTCTCCTAAACCTTAACACTCTTCTTTCAAATCATAGTTAAACTCGCTTTTTTTGCACTGCAACGAGGCACTCCTTTACTATCAATTGCCCATAATAGGTTCACATAGAATATGAATCTTCCATCTTACTACTAATGTTCCATATTATATATATATATATATATATAGATATATATTTATATATATTTTAATATATTTCTTTATTTTTTTGAGAACTATCATGCTATGTTACATTTTATATTTTGTCGATCAACTCTAATATATTGTGTTTGACTTTTGTACTTTATATTCACCAAAAAATTTATATCAAATTGTGATTATTACAGTATGAAGTGAAACATTAAAAATGTATAAAAATGTTTTTTTTTTTTTTGGGTGAAACTACAATAATGGTCCCTCAAGTTTATCTTGTGTGTGTAATTAGTCCCTTAAGTTTTAATTGAGCACAATTGATCCCTCAAGTTTATAAAATGAGTTGTATTAGTTATTTTACTAACTACCATTAGTGATGTTACTTACGTGACTAATGAAACAATGATTTGACATTTTTTTAAATGACATGTCATTTTTTAAATTAAAAAAATTATAATAACTAATTTCCACATAAGATTTTAGTGACCCAGTTGAAATCAAATTTTAAATTATAACCCGGTTACAAACTAAACCCATTTATTATCTAATTTTGGTTTCACACAAACGCATGATGGCGCCAGAGAGAGAAAGGGGAAAGAGAGATTGACGCTAGCCTACCATGACGCTGCCTCCCTCTGACCTATTGCTGGTGGAGACCCAAGCTCTAGCCGCCGCCGACGACAGCCATTGACCTACATCCCTGCTTCTCTTGCACAACCACTGACCCACCTCCCTCCTCCCATCTCAAGTATTACACTTGTTCCTATGGTATCTCACCTTAGTTTAGGTCCATGTAAGATTTAGATCCAAAGTTTTTCGGATAATTTGCATCAGGAGTTTGGTGACCATAAGATTCAGACTTGGTGAATTTAACAACAACGTTGTCAGTGCTCTAATAGATTTAGATAGATTAAAGTCAAAACAAATGCTCAACAATTATTATTTTTTTTTAATACTAGTTTTACTATTGGTCGTCATAGTCCTTTTATGTTTCTTTTCTTTTAGTAAGTGTTTATTTTATTTTTAATTTTTTTATGGATTTTATTTATTTATTTTATTTTTATCTTGGTTTGGCTACGTGAGGCCTGTTCCTTATGTTATCTCTGGCACTATTTCTTTGAGTCAGGAGTTGAATGAACTTGTACGTGCTTTCATTCCATAAGTCTTCAGCTGAAAGTTTTCGAAGGCCTCAAACACTCTTCCACCTGTATGTAACATTTGCATATAATTCATGGTCATAAAGAAATATCCTAACCATATAAATGACTTAGCAAAATCAATGTCTTTATTTTCCACAAAACAGTTAGGCTTCTTAGAATACACCCTCACTATCATATCTTGGTAAAATGCAGGCAGCAACTGACTGATGCGGTCATCTTGGATTGAGAATACCTCATCACTGTCATAATCCTGAAAAAATCAAGCTGTTAATTCTCACAATGTGCAAGTAATATTATGTCCTCTAAAAAAAAACTGTTCATGAATTATTAGTCAAACCAATTCAGCTTCAAGAACGATTAATATTTAAAGGCAGTGCCTTTAAATTTGTTATTTGTGTATGATTATCCAAATGTTACCAGTTGTGAATGTTAACACAGGTTTGGTATTGAATTCTCTACTTTTATTTAGATATTGCCAACTTGATCTAGATGTTTTGATATGATATCTTACTTTGGATTATTGAAGATTTGTCATTTTCAACCATGAATATATTCCATTATTGTTTTGTTGATTGTTGTCACAGAATGTTCACCGACCCCTGTAGGAGGCTAAGGATCATGAAGGGCTCAGAGGCAATTGGGCTAGGTATGTGTTATCATAATATATTCAGTATGATAATTTGTAGCTTAATATATAGTGTGATTGAACATCATGGACTTGTTGTCAGTGTAATTGTCGATTTTTGTCTCTGTGGTGAAAATGTACATTCAAAATGATCTAAGAAATATTCTTTGATTGCAGCTCCAAGGGCCATGGAGAAGTGTAAGAACCGTAACTAAAGTGGAAGTATCAACAAAGACCAAAGGGAGGTGTTTCCTGGGTATCAAAAGCTTTGAAAGAACTTGAAGTTTGGTATTCTATTTTAGAAACCTATATGTGTTTTTGATATGTATTAGCTTTTGTGTAGTTAAGAGATTGGAAAATTTTCATGTAAGGTAGAAGATTTTAACTAGAGACATGGATTATTATTTACCAGTTTCAGCTCTCTCTGGTATTCAAGAATCCTTTCTATGGTGACATTTTTCAGCATTGTAACTAAAAATCCTTGCTTTACAGCAGAGGTGGAGTCTACAAATATTGCAATTTTTCTGTAGTCCATGACATTTTCAAAAGGCAATTCTATGGCAACCGTTTTTTATGATAGTTTTATATCATCAGATAAAGATATTAATTGGTTTTGAGTGTAGACCTTTTTTTTTTTTTTGTTTTTACAAATTTTTATTCCGGTTCATATAATCACGTACATTGTAACTGCCACAACATGTTAGCTAGAAAACTTCCGTGGTTAAAAACTTAAACGTGCAAATTAGAGAAACACATGTTTGTACAGCTGATACGTACCTAAGAGGCTAAGACTAAGAGATGATTGGATATTACTACTAGTAAAAGCTTTCTTGTGGAGGAGCCAATTAGACGATTTCATTATTTCCATTTGTTTTTTGTTTTTATAGTACCACGTGGATGTCATGCAAAATTGCAAACGCTCATATACTTTTTAAATTGTAGTTGATTTGCTAAAGCATTAGGCCAAATGCCATGCGCAAGCATTATGATTTGTAATTTTTTATTTATTAATTTTTTGGCTCAATAATATGATAATTATAATAAATAATAATATAGTGCTTTCCCTTTTTTTTTTTTCCTTCTTGCTTTCCCAATTAATACCACTTGTCGTGACAAAGATTTATGTGGAACTACAAAACATCAAAAGTCAAAACATGTTGTGACGAGACTCATTACTCACCCACTATGGTTTACCAAGAAAAGAAAACTCAATAGTTAACCTGATTTTTATTTATTTATTTATTTTGCTAAAAAGTTAACCTGATATATAAAAGAGTAACACTTTATTGCATATCCCATTAAACTTGTAATAATGGTTGTCTTCCACCACAAAGAAAAGAAAAAGAAAAAGAAAAAGTAATCCTCTCCTTTATGCTTTTTTTTTTTTTTTTTCCTTTATAAATTTTAGTTTCTTACTATTTATTTGGGTGCGTAAGGTAATTTTGACCAATTACATCAAAGCAATCTATATTTGCACACAAATTAATATATATTGTTGATATTTATAAACTTTTAAATCATCCCCATCTCTTGTCATCCGTTATTCATGAATAAATTAAATATAAATTGAATTCATATCACATCTCATCTCATATTTTTGGGCCATCATAATGCAACTAAGCACATATCATGTTGAAAAGTTAATTCAATTGGTGCAAATATTTTTGTTGTAAACAAACATATTTAATCTAAAAATAAAATTGGAACATAAATTTAACAACAAATGAAAGCTCTCACAAGTCACAATACTCTAGAATTATGTAAAGACTTTATTTTTAAAGGTTGATTTCGAGCAACCTGAAGTGATTAACTTGGTGCAGATGGTTTCTTCGCAATCAACCTTCAATTGCAAGTTTAGATTATAGTGTCTTCCTCCGCAATGGATGCATGCACTTTCAAAGCACAAAGGTTCAAGAACTACTCAACTAGGTGTTCCTTACCAATAGAGAAGAAATGAAACTAGTTTTGCTAAGATTCGATCCTGCATAGAGCATGCCAAGAGTGAGAAAGATTGAAAGTTGAAGAGCAAATAGAAAATAGTAAAGTTGTTTGTGTGTTCTTAAAGCTTCACTACTCGATATTTTATTGACAAAAAAAACTTGGGCTTAATAGCCTAAGGTTAGGCAATAGTTTTAAGCCTAAATCGAAAGTCAAATCACTAAATTAGACATTATATCCAAAAAAAAAAAAAATAAATAAATAGATATAAGAATACATACCAAAAAAAAAAAACAAAAAAACTTATGGAAAAGCAAGTTCCTAACCACCGTGATACTTATAATAAAAGGGAGGAAAATTTTGAGTTGTTCCAGACAGACGCCAAGTCACAAAGAATATTCTTCCAAAAAAAAAAAAAAAAAGTCACAAAATTATTAAAGACAAATTTTCCGTGGATGCACGTCGATGGTGATTGCTATTATTATTAATATATATATATATATATATATATTTTTTTTTTTTAAATTTAGAAGGAAGATAGTACGGTGGTGATTATGTTGAAATTTCAACGATTTTTACTTTTTTTTTTGAGAAACTAAGGCCTTGTTTGATTTCCTTGAATTGAGTTAACAAATCTCAGTTTCGTTAACTAATAATCCAAAATTGGTGAGGCCCACGGGTAGCATGCTTGTTTGGATGAATTTCCAAACCATTAACTCAGTGATTATATCTTATAATTTTGAGTGATGGGTCATGGGTGAGCAATTTTGGAAACACGGTGATATTGTTTTCAAGTTAAGAGTTTTGAGTTATCAGTGGCAGTTTTGTAAATTTCCAACAAACACAGGTCCCACAATAGTGTCTCGTCCCATCATTGCAAGCTTTTGTGAGCAACATATATTTTTCCTCATTACTTTCCCAACCACCAGACCATACTTTTCTTCATCACTTTCCTTTTTCCCTTCTCCCAATGCTATGTGGGACCTATTGAGTGATAGAAAGGTGGGTTTTTGAATTTGAGATAGCTGTGAAAATCTTCAACCAAACGAGTGTGAGAGTGAGTTATGAGTTTTATTGAGTTAGAGTTGTGAGATATTGGGATATGAGTTTGAATGAGGAGATTTGAGTTATGAGTGTTAAGACATAGATATGAGTGAGTGACAAACCAAACAAGACCTAAATTTCAAAGTCGTCTTCACTCTTCAGTGTACATGATCCACTTTTATTCAGATTTTAGATAAGTTTGGTCCATGGTATTTATTTTTATTGCTTTTTATATAATTAAATATCAATAATCTGAAAATAAATTATACAAATTCCTTACATTTTTGGTTACATGTGGCGGTCGGTTAAATGGTTGACTTTAATATTAATTCAAACACCTATCTTTTATTTTTCTTTAATTTTTTTTTTATAGAATTCTACTCTAGTCTAATATAAATATATATATATATATATATGTGTGTGTGTGTGTGTGTGTGTGAAACTCGAGAAATTATATGATCCTCATAATGGACCACATCACTTGTCCACCATTCCTGTATGGTTTAGGGTCCCCAAGCCCACTTGGGCCTCGAACTTCAACCCTACACTGTGGTTCACGACCCCAACCCCTTTGTTTTGGGCTTGCTAAGGCCATGGGCCCGAGCCTCATGCCACTACGCTTGACCTACGGTCCATTGGGCCTATAATCTTGACCTATACATACCATGGTTCATGATATGGGACTTGCTCGGTTGACTGTATGTCTTATGGGAGCATGATTGCTCGGGGATACTATATCTCGGCTGTTCGGTATTGCCTTGGGAAATATTGCTGCTGGACATCCTTCTTGAGGTGGGAACCAGTCCCAATGCCACTATTATCACTTATCACTCCCACCTAAACTCCCACTTAGTAGCAATGGAATTGGACCCCCTTGCCCACTAATAACCTGGAGTAATCATAACCCCTCCACTGATCTTGAGCTATAAATAAGAGAAGAGGAGGAGGATAAAGGGGTGGAAAATGGTTCCAAGGGGAACGAAGGGTAGAAGGCACTAGTTAGGAAAGCAACACAAGAAAAGGAGAGGGATTTGTAGGATTAGGCTGTATAGTTGGGTCTCTAAGCCAAGAATCACCCATAGTAGGAAATCCAAAGCCCATTATACAAATAGGTTGTGAGCCCAAGTGTTAGATAAGCCCATAGGCCTCATTTTGGGTGCGTACAATTCCAATAAAAGATTTCCACATATTTAAAATTACTGAGGCATTTTATGATATATATATAAAAAATTAAACAGAAACTAACTTTCTTGTTAAAGTGACTCAACGATTTAATTTAAATAGGAGCAAGTCTTTTAGTGAAATGGTAGATAAGTAACGTGGTCCACTATGTAAATCTTATAATTTCTCATAAAATTCCTTTCTGAAGACTTGAACTCCAATTCTTTTCCTCTTTTTTTATAATTGGTGACACATCAATTTGTAAGATCAATGTAGTAAAATTTGTAGTACCTATCTGTAGCACAACTCTATTAAAAAAAAAAAAAAGTAATGTTACTTCTATAATACTTTTATAAAAATTTTATAATAAATTCTAAGTAGTAAGTTGTTATTAATTCTAATTTGGACTTGTCGTTGACTTCACTTTTTTACTTTCTACTAACATCTTGCCACTTAAGATTTGTTTCCTATAGTATTATTATTATTTTTATTAAAATGGGATGAGAAAAAAATTGTTTATGAACCAAACATATTGTAATGATACCAAATATCTTCTCCTAATTAACACCCATGAGAAATAACCATAAAATGCCGATATAAATATATTACATGTGTCTTTCTTTTATTGTGCTTTATTTGTTTCTTTTTTCATATATCTATATTTTTTTGATAAAATTTGATAAATAAGTTGACATGATTGACCAGTTTAATAAATTGGTCATATTAGGGTTGACGAATCTTGATCCGTTTAATAAACTTGTCCAGTTAGTGTTGACCTATATAGTCAGATACTCATGAGTTGACACGATACGAACCCAATATGTGAACATGAATTACCACCCCTACTCTAAAGTCTCTAGAAAGAAAAATATTCCCATAAAAAAGAGAAAAAAAAAAAAAAGGAAAGAAAGAGGGGGACTTAAAAAAATTGGGTCTTATGTTTGACATATACAAAGTCAATCACTAAATTAGACGTTATATGTAAAAAAAAATAAATAGACACAAGAATACATTAAAAAAAAAAAAAACACTTATGGAAAAGCAAGTTCCTCATCACTGTGATACTTAAAAAAAGGGAGGAAAATTTTGAGTTGCTCCAGACAGACGCCAAGTCACAAATAATATTCTTTTATATAAAAAAAAAAAAAAGTCACAAAGAATAATTAAAGACAAATTTTCGGTGGATGCACGTCGGTGGTGATTGTTATTATCATTTTGTTTTTGTTTTTTTTTGAGAAGAAAGATAGTAGGGTGGTGATTATGTTGAAATTTAAGTCTTTTTTTTTTTTTTTTTTTTTTTTTTTTTTTGAGAAACGAAATTTCAAAGTCGTCTTCACTCTTCAGTGTGATCCACTTTTATTCAGATTTTAGATAAGTCAGGTCCATGGTATTTATTTTTATTGCTTTTTTTTTTTTTTTTTTATAATTAAATATCAATAATCTAAAAAAATATCAATAATACAAATTCCTTACATTTCTGGTTACATGTGGCGGTCGGTTAAATGATTGACTTTAATATTAACTTGTCGCTAATCCGTGTGATACATGGGAAAATTACTGAAAATGAAATCTAATAAATACAAAGCAATTGTGCAAAATACCATTTAAATTAAAAGACAAATATTAATGAATATTGTTATCCTTAGTTGTTTGTGTTACATCTAGAGTTTCATATCTAAGTTATTACAATATTACTTGTAGCAACTGAAGGCCAAAACTTATATTATTTTCAAGCTCCCCTTAGCTTTACAGAGTCCCTAACAAAATTTCTTTTGTATTGAATTTGATTTTAGAGGACTTATTCAAAATTATTTGAATTAAACCTCACAAATTAGGAAGAAAAAATAAATAACATTACAACATTGTAGCTGATTAAGATGCAAATAAACTACCAATTTAACATGATAAATCACTATTAGTAATTTAGAAAGCAAAAATTAAAAAAATTAAAGTTGTTACCCATTTAACCTAAAACTTTTCATATTCCAAAGTTGTCAAACACCTATTAACAAATAACCATTGATATAAAATATTCAGTAATTACTTCAATACCACAAGTTGTTCATGCTGTAAAAAATTTGAGAGAATAACATTGCAAGCATCTTAAACTCTTTCTTGCTTGGATCCTACAAAACAATATATATATAGCGATGGAGACAGAACATGCCATTAAAGAGACAACCAATTACGATACTGTTGGAGGCAAAGTAAAAGATTAAAAAAAAAACTGAAGAAGCAAGCAGTTTGGCTAGCATACTAGCTAATTATATCAAAAGACATAAAAATCTTATAATCAAATAGAATCCATATGTAAATAAATACATGTGGTAGAATCAGATAAATAACAAGGTTTGTCAAGATGATCAAGTTTGGCAATGAAGAAGATGTAGCAACTATTGATGAGGGTAATCTCTATCTTAAACTTGTGATAATGATGAAGATGCAACAACTACTAATTATGCAGATCTAGCATAATCTTATTTTGATTCAACTACAACAAAAATGGCGATAATTACCATAAAAAGATTATATAAAAAAACATTCTTTTATGATATAGCCAAGATGCAATCAAAGCTAATAGAAGGAATTTTAAATTGATTTAAATGACGAAGGAGGGATTCACTTAAATGAAGAGACCAAGAAAAAAATGAGAAGTATCATGTTCTGAGTATAGTATTAAATTTTAAACTTTATAATTTAATTTGCTAACTACTAAAATACCTTAGCAAATTGAATTTCTACAGGCATAGATTATATCATTCAACTGAATTTCTGCAGGCAGGGATACTACTAAAACTCTATCATTCAATTTTCTATCTATTAAAATTCTATCATACGGATACTACTAAAACACTATCACACGGATTACACAATATAAACCAATAATATTACCGTCTCAAACATTATTGGTTTAGTAGTGGCATATATGACTAAGATATTCGAACTTCCAAAGTCTATATTATTATTCTATTCTTGAAACTCTTAAAATAGAGTAAGTGTATACCCCATCACTAAAATTTGAGTAGCTATTTTGGGTAAGTTGTGACCAGGGACATACCCAATATTTTTAGTTGGGGGGGGGAGGGTGCCAGAGATAAGTGAAATTTTTTTAGTAGATAAAACTAAATGCATGGTATTTAAAATGTCCTAAGATTGGTTTTGCAAAGCTTGACAAAGTTTATAAGTGATTTCCATAGTTTCCTTCTCAAGATGCATGATGAAGGCAAATTCAAATGAAGTTAAACCCTTATAAGCTGACTCTGCTTCTACCTGATGTTCTCCATCAATTGCATCATCAATTATATTTTGTGAAACTTCAACAGTTGAAGTAAACATCCTTAATAAGCTAGAAATTGATCTAAAATGTGAACTCCAACGTGTTTCTGTAGCTCGTTGTAAAGTGCCAATTTGATTAAGTCCACTTCCAGTTTGAAGCTCTTCAAGATCAATCAAACGTGCTATTTCATTAGTATTGACAACTTTCAATTGCTCATTGCGCTTGCATGAAGCATTAACAATTTTGATAAGAAAAAGCAATGTAAGAAAAAAATGACTAATGTGAACAACTTGTTTTGATGCTTTTACTAATGCCAATTGTAAGTGATGTGCAAAACAATAGATGTAGTGAGCATATGGGTAATCATTCAAAATCAAAGCTTGTAATCCATTCCAGATACCTTGCATGTTGCTTGCTCCATCATATCGTTGCCCTTGAATATTTTGTATATCTAAGCAATGTTGAGATAACAAAGAATATATCCCATTCTTTAGAGTTAAAGCCGTAGTGTCAACAACATGAATAAGCCCAAAAAAAAGTTCTTTTACAAAGCCCTCTGCATCAAAATATCTAAAAACCACAGCCATTTGCTCTTTAATGGACTCATCACGAGCTTCATCAACCATTATGCAAAACTTTGCATCACCAATTTCTTCCCGAATGGCCTTCTTCACTTTGACTAAGAAAACATGTAGAATTTCCTTTTGAATCATAGGTGATGTGTAGGTTGCATTTTTGGGAGCTTTTTCTATTATTTCAGCAACCTTCTCATTCCAAAAAGTCACAATACCCAATGATTCTAAAAGGTTCCCACGATTTAATGAACTAAAACTTTCATCTCGGCCTCTAAAAGCTATAGCTTGAAAGGCAAAATATCGGACAATAAAAATTGTGGCCTTGAGTTGCAACCGATTATTTGCAATTTGTTCAGTAGTGAAATGATCAACTACCCTTTGTAAATGCTGCCATTGGTTTATTAAATCCTTACACATTTGCTCTGCAACTCTATGAATTGAGTTAGGATCTTTTCCTATATGACCTTGAAAATAACAATCTTTGCCCCCGACCTTTCTCCAATTTCTAAATCCACCGACAATGAATGTATTTAGTCCCACAACCCCATTTGAATTATAAAAGACAAAGCATGGTAGACAATAATCTGCATCTTTTGTAGGAGAATATTCAAGTCATATTGAATAATTTCCGAACCAAGAAACTTGAAAGCTATGATTGTGCTTTCTACATTTTTTGAAAGCCTTTAGAGGAGGTTGGTGCGGACCTTTTATAATGTAAGCCCGGCAAATTCATCACATTGATTAACATGATATTCCAATATTTGTTTGTGTGTTCCGGGATCATAATCCAAAGAATCAAGGTTAATTCTTTGAAATTGTGTTTGAGAGATTGGAACATCGACATTTTTTGGAGTTGGAACATCGGCATTTTCCAGAATTGGAACATCAACATTTTCTAGAATTGGAACATCCACATTTTCTAGAATTGGAATAGCAACATTAGTTGTTGGCAATTCCACATTTACTTCGGAAGAATTTGAAGTTGAACCTTTTCTTTTGAAAAAATCATGTATTGTAGTCGATTTTTTCACGATCTACAAATAAGAAGAGCTTCTGCAAGGCGTTTTTGTATGCAGGTCAAAGTCCACGCATGCAGGCAAGACCCCACGTACGCAGGTCCATTACCACGTATGCAAAACCTTAAAAACATACCTACGTACGCAAGAATAAAGCTGTGTATGAATAAATACAAGTTGCATACGCAGCCCCGAGGCCACACATGCAAGAACACAGATAGAAGCAGTTCTTCCACATTTTCAAAGAAGCATCATCCAAAATCAAGACATGTTCTTACCCCTCCTAAGACATCAAGTTTTCATTTAAATCCATCCCATAACAAAACCCAAGCATTCACATAGTCAAAATCACATATAAAC